>CM067766.1:1022500-1622500 GCA_034642375.1 Vigna nakashimae
TGAAGTAGCATGCAGTGCCTTCAATGCATCATAGATCAGAGGTAGAGAACGAGAGATTGTGACCTGAACTTGGATTGCAGGGTGAGTGTCATGTGGAAGATCCTCCAAGTTAACTGGTGGAAGGAACATCTGGTTTAGGGTTAAGGGAAGAGAATCAAAAAGGGCTTTGGTGTTGTTGCAGGGTGAACCAAATGTAGGGTTAATGCATGTGACATGAATATCATGGTGGAGATGAATCAGTCTCTTAGAGAACTCAAGAATTGAACGTAGATGACTGTATACCGGAACTGAAACTATTGCTATGTGAGTTTTGACCTCCATTGATTAACTATAATGCAGTTTTTCTCACCAAATATATTTCATGGTTTATGACAAAGCTGGTGAATTTATAGAGATGCAAGAGTTCTTCAGTTTGCTCATTCTCTCTCTCTCTATCTTTGAGTTTGAAACATCTTCTAATGTGTAAGTTTTGAGATATTGTATTGTAAAACCACCATTTTTTTCTTAAAGTTTGTGGAATTTAATGAAACTGATCCTACATATATTTTATGTTACAATACATTTCTATTTGAACTCTTTGAAAATGTGGAGTTATAGAAGAAATATTTCAATAAATAAATGTGATTAACTTCAACAAAAAAAATGAACTGACAGTATTTTATGAATGTGTGCAATTAGTTCACCCTAGTAAGAATGATGCTTGATATTTCATAACATCAATTACTTAATAAATAAAAAGTTATTCTCACATATATTGAGATAATCCCTATAACATTGTTGATGGCCTTAATGGTTTCCTTAAAGTTTAAACTGATGGGTATGCATGATAAAATATAGAATTTTAAATTTCTTAGTGATATTTAAAAAATATTTTTTGTTATTTTTAACATTTTTTTGTATATATTAAATTCGTGAAAAATATTTTGATGAATGAACTAAATTATGTTTTCCATTTTGGATTTCTCACCTATCATTTTTTTGATAGTTTAATTTTTAGGTTTTTTATGACTACGTTTTCCTGGCTTGTATTTTAATGTGGTAGAAAACTTTGAAATGATCAAGTTTGATGCAATAGTATTAATTAGCTTAATCTATTATTAAACTCAGGACATCTGCAAACTTGAGATATTAGACAATTTTTATGCCACTTTGTTAAAACTAGTGTTAGAGGTTCAATCTAAAATTATAATTAGCTGCGCATGACTTATATTATAAATAAAATTAGACAAAATGTAACTCAAATAAAATTAGACAAAATTAGCACATAAATGATACTTAAAGTTAGCCCAATTGCAGACATAGGATTGGATGTATTTTAATCCTTAAAATATGGATATGGATACTTTTTTTTGGGTGCATATATATATATATATATATATATATATATTCCGTTTTTTCTAAAATTATTTTGCTTTTTTCCTGCCAAAATAAGTGTAATAAAATTGTCAAGTCATCAATGAACTGGATTGTCATATTAGCACTTAAGTTATTTGATATGAAATTAACTAAATCTACAAATTGATATTTAGTGTAAATAGTATTCTTATTTGATTAACGTATTAAGTTGGATAAATAAAGTACCATATTTATAAGGAATTATTAGTTAATTTTATTAACTAAAATATAAAGTTATAAATTCAAATCATTTTGAATCAGGAGCAACTCGAGAGGGCTCAAACCGAAAAAAATCTAATCAAATACGATAACGTTTTAGACATCTAATATGTAATGTTAGACGTCCGTATAGACGTTTGACCTGTATAGATCAGACGTCTATATAGATGTTTGACCTATTGGGTCTCTCATTAACGTCACTCATATAGACGTCGAATAAAAAATCAGACTTTAAAAATCCAAATAATATACTAAAGTCCTTTCTCCACTTGTATAAATTAAATTTTTGTTTGATTGTAAGTAATTATGTAAGAGAATGATATATATTGGAAGCTAATTACATCATATATACTTTCAAATTGAAAATAACTTATTTTTTTTATTCATAATCTATCAAATATTTATGTAACAATATCTTAATACAACAAATCGATGTAAAAAGTATAATTTTATTCTAAAAGTTTATAATTTTGAAATCCTTTTAATAAAAATTCATTTTAAATATTATTTCCGAAATTTCTATTTAGAAGTTTAAATAAAAATAATCTCTTCCGAACTTTAGTCTCCTTAAACCACCAATGCTACTAATGCTACTAATATTATTATTTGTATTATGTCTATTGCTGCTATTACAATAAAATATTGATTTGGCTTTCAAATATTAACATTAATGTTATTAGCGTTGGCTTCTCAGGACGGTACAGAAGACTAAACTTAAAAAATTGAAAAAACGTAAAGTTATTTCTAATTTTCTTTCAATAAATAAATATTTGTGTTGATATTAACTTATAAGAGGTTAATAATATAAAAAATTTAAAAGTAAATAAAGTTAAATTTAATTAAGTTAACATTAAACTTATTTATTTTTTACTATTTTATTTATTTAAGTTAGTATCAGTTTGATGAATGCTAACTACATAAAAAGATATTAAAAATAAATAATATTAATGTCAGTTTAATGAACATTCTAATTTATTTATTTTTAATATTTTATTTAACAAACGATGATTTTAAAAAATATTCAAAACAAATAAGATTAGGATTGATTTAACGAAGGTTATTTTTATTTATTTTTAATATTTTATTTATTTAAATTAGTTTCGGTTTTTTTTAGCTTTTTCAGGATTGAATTTCATTAAAGTATATTTTGTTGTGTAATTCATGAAAATGAGATACCTTACCTCAATAGCAACAATGATTAATGGTATATCAAAAAGTTGAAATCTTAATAAAAAAGGGATCATATTCCTGTTGAAGCAAAATCACTTTTCTTTTTGCGATAAAGTACCAGTGTTTTATCTCTTCGTACCTCGTGTCCTATAATTTGAGGAAAGAAAACATTGTGTTGGAAAGAAAGTGGTTATGAATTAGTCCTTCCTTTTCTGAGTTTTAACACAGGGTCGCATGGTCTCGCTTAAGCTAAATTCGCTTAAGCTAGATTGACAAGACAACAGTTTTAAAAGGATTCGCTCAGGCAATCCAAGTTTCGCCTAAGCGAAAAAACTCTAGTGGCTCAAGCTTAGTTGCATGACATTGTCGCCAGGCGAGCAAAGTTTCGCGCAAGCGAAAATGTTCTAGTGGGTACCCCAAGTTTTAACCTAAATCTCGCCTAGGCAACGTAGTTTTATCTTAAGCGAAAAGGTTCGAGTGCATATCTCGCCCAGACAAGAAGGTTTAGCTTAGGCGAAAATACTGTCAGCATGCCATGTAAGGGCCTCTTAAACGACATTTGTCCAATTTGACAGGAAGCCTCTATTTGTTTCAAGTTTTCAAAAATAAGGACCCAATTGAGACATAGGAAACCTATTTGAGATTCTGGACGAAAAAAAGGGACCTACCGAAACATTAAACCTAAATAATAACAACATAAATTATTCACATTAATAATTAAGTTTGTACTTTTCCCAAATTATAGGATTCAAACAACTTTCACATATTAGTTTAAAAGGATGTCTTAAACAACAATCATATTTCTCAACAAGCTTTATAATTAGTTTTACTTGTATAACCTATTTAGCTTTACATTTTAACAATATAATTTACTTGATGTCATAATGAAATAATTTTACATTAGTTAATATAAAAGTAAAAAGGAATTACAATATTCTTATTTTCGATACACCACAAGTTGCATAAGCTATCAAGAAAAATAACATCACTAGTTTCACATCCAATTTTTAAATCTTCTTATGGAAGTTGTTCAGCCAAGTAAATGTAAAAATGACCCATGACTCCAGTATGAAATTTGTTTATGTATATGGACTCTAGTGTTAGAATTTCATCATCTGTAATCTTGATAGAACTAGATTTTGGATAACAAAGAGACATTGCAACTAGGTAACCTCTTTCATTTCCTGCTTCTTTTCTTGTCCCATACTTTGGTGTTGAAGTACATAATACCTTTCCATCCTAATTTAATAAAATTATAAACTTAGAAAAGATAGTTAAAAAAGTTAACTTCTTAAAAATATATAAATTTAATCAAGAAATTTTATTAAGAATATATGAAGGACAAAAAGGTTCACAAAAATGTATCTACTGAAAATCATACACATTAATAGGAAGTTAATAAATATCAAATGTCACCTGTCCATACAAAGTTGCATTGACAACACCAGTGTGCATATGAACAGTACCATATATAAGATAACCACCTTTAACCATTGGGATGTTTGCTTTCTTGACATGAAGGGAGTCACTTTCATGATTTCTTGGAATTGTATAATCAATCTACAACAAATTAAGAGATTTATGTTACTTGATTTTTTTTATGTTACTTGATTTTTTTGTTCAAAAGTAATCGATAGGTGATACGCGGGTCGCACCGCGTACAAATTCGATTGCAGATAAGAATGCAGTATAGCTAGGATGTGACTCCTAGGTCGTCTCTCAAGGACCAAATGTGGTTCAGTTTTGGATCAACACGTAGTGGGGGGGGGTTTGTGATTGTTTTTGGTTGCGGAAAAATGTAAATGTTGAAAGCAGTAAATTAACAAACCGTAAAAATAAAACAGAAAATAGTAAAAAAAAATGAAATTTAAAAATAGTAAAACGAAATTAAAACAGTAAAAATGAAATTACAGCAACATAAAACAGTAAAAATAAATCTGGGACAGTAAAAACGAAAATACAGAAAAAACAGAAAATACAGAAAATACAGAAAACAGTAAATACAGAAAACAGTGAAAACAGAAAACAGAAAATTTTAGAAAACAGTAAAAACGAAAATACAGTAACATGAAACAATAAAAATTAAATCTGGAACAGTAAAAACGAAAATACAGTAAAACATAAAATACAGAAAACTGTAAAAATAGTAAAACAGTAAAAACAAAAAAGATGAAATTACAGCAGTAAATAATAACAGTAAAAACAGTAAGTACAGAATTTTCAAAATCTGTAAAACAGTAACAGCAAAATACAGAAAACAAAAATACAGAAAACAGTAAATATAGAAAATGGTAAATTTGGAAAACAGTAAAAACAGACTCAAAATTACTGCAGTAAAATACAGAAAATAAAATTACAGTAAATGATCAACATGCAAAAATAAAGAAGAGGAGAAATTAAATTGTAGAAAACAACAACTGAAATTGAATTACAACAGAAATTAAATTACAGCAGTAAAAAGAGACAGTAAAATCTGAAATTTAAAAAAATAGAAATTGAAATGCTTCTAAAACTTACCTCATGTGCCGTGACAAATTTGATTGGTTTCATTGAAATGATAATTGTAAATGGACATCCAAAACCGTAAGCATCCAACATCTATATCAATTTAATTTGCAAAGAAAACATACCTCTTTTTAGCACTTCTTGTCATCTTTTGAATTGAACACCAATTTGAATTTTATTCTCCACATGCACACTAAGCCAACCACAGTTCCAAGTTTTCCTTTCCTTCTTAATTAAAACAAAATCAAAGATGAATTAAAAGAGAAGGAGCTTTGACAATTTCCATAAGTTACCAATTGCTTTGTTTTTATTTTTTTTTACTTCTTACAACTTTAAAATAAAATCATGAATCAATACTTCATTACTTACCTCAAAACAGCCATGAACATTCAACCTTAAACCATAAAAGGATTCAAACAAAAACTTACCAAAAACAAGCAAATGAAAGAATAACACTTACACATCCATTGGTTTTTTATTTTTTCAGCACAAGTGAATAGAATGAAACACTTCCAAATTGAAATTACAATGCTTATAAAATTACAACAACAACTTACAAACTCAAAATACAAATTAATACCAAGATGAAAACAGTAGATGAATGAAAGCTTAAATGGAAAAGTGTACAAAACCAAAGGTGAAGGCACCAAGAACTTCAAGCTACATCATCCTTCATTCTTTCTAGGAATCATGGTTTTTCTCATCCAACTCCAAAACTCTTCTTTCTTTCTTTGGTTTCCATACGGCTCTCTCTCCCCAACTCAGCAAAATTAAAATTGTTTCTTTCTTCTCCACTCAAAATGATGATGCATTCCTTAGTGGATGGAGCCCTCAAAGTCATGGAGTACTTCCACTAGCTCCACTTTCCTGCTGAACCAAGATATGTTGCAGCTGGAAAGTGAAGTTTTTGCTGCTGGAAAGTGAAGCTCTCTTGCTTGTGTTAAATCCATTGGCTTCCATGGGTGTGATGGCTGCTGAGAGTTATGATTCCTTTGGTGCTCCACTTCACCTTTCCATGAGCATGTGCTAATAAAATAAAGGAAGCAAGACTCCATTCAATGTTGGCTTGCCCATTTCCACGTGAATGTGTGCTCTTTCATGGGTCTTTTGCTTTCTTTGCTTTGGGTCCACTTGTCCCATGCTCTCCTTGGTTGGATGCTTCATGTGACACACCAAAGATGTTCCAAAATAATTCTCTATGTGCTTCATGCATGAATTGGAAGAGTGTGACAAATTCAGAAAATTTGTGGCAGCACCTTCATGCTTCATTCCATCATCCATGTACATTGTTTGTGCAACAATATTCACATAAAACTTTGTGTGCTTATGTGCTTGGTTTCCAATTCATTTCAACTGTGAGATGCATCTCTAAACCAATACTTTGATATTCCAGCCACCACAAATACTAACCAGCAAGCAAACAATGCAAACATATTAGAACACTCAAAATGTAAGCACTGGACTGACACAGGGGAGTAATCAAATTACTGGGAACAACATAGAACGAATTTAAACAAAAGAAAAACTATACGTAAAAATAGACATTCATACGAAACCATGAAAAAAAACGGCATGCAAAACGGATAAGAATTGAACTCAAACGAAGACACACAAGTTGACACAACATTCACGCTGCACTGGACTGACACAGTGGCGTAATCAAATTACTGGGAACAACACAGAATTAATTTGAACAAAATAAAAACTGTACGTGAAAATAGACATCCATACGAAACTATGAAAAAAAATTGCATGCAAAACGGATAAGAAATGAACTCGAACGAAGACAGACAAGTTGACACAAAATTCAGGCAGCACTGTGCGAAAATTGAAATGGTTAAGATGAAATTGGCTCAATTGTTATTTTTTCATTTAGCCTTCAAATGTCCCAAAAAGTTATCCAAAATTTTCCCGTAATTAATAATGCAAATTAATAAGCTCAGATAATTCAAATTAGTTAAAATAAGAATTTCCGATCAAATTAAGCACAATTAGGAAAAACAGGAAAATACCGGACGTTTAAGCACAATTCCCCGACTAATTCTAGCACAATAAGATAAATATAGTGAATAAAATATCGACTCATCAATAGGCTACTACTTTTTTTTTTAATTTAATTAAGATTCGAAAGTATACTTATAATTTATGAAATAGTGTATATTGAATAAAATATTCACCTGAAACTCATGAATTGTGGCAGAACCATTTGATCTTGCACGATCAGTTGCATCAAGTATATAAAATTTGAGTGACACTTGGTTTTCATTCCAATCAACCCACCTTATTTTGTATCTTAGGGAAATGTTTCTTGTTGGACTATCAAAACCCTCTCATAATTTGCATTGTAAGTTATCTCATGGTTGGCCATCAACACCCATTGTGACATTGTAAAAGTTCTTCGAGAGATTCAAAAGGTTGCATCTACATTGTGTGCAACCTTTTCTATTATGTGTGTCACGAGAATCAATTAGCATGATGTTAAACAACCACTTTTCTTCAAATCCATGCTTGATTTTTTTAGAATTACCTAATTCAATTGCAAAAGGATTCGGAAGATTTGAGAATGTTCCTCGTGATTCTCCTCCCAAGTCCAGTAATGTGGTAGCATAAAACCTTGACAAGTTTCATCATTACGAAGGTCATGAGATTGTTCAATGTAATGTAACATGGTAATATTTTCAATATATTTTACAACAAACCAATGATGAAGGTAAGCTTCATATAAAGGTACAAAATTGGCATCCTCATCAACTACTTCAGACTCAAAACTCTTGATCCCAATATGACCTTTAGGAAAATCAATATCTAAAAGTATTTTTAACGCAATTTTTCTCGATCCTACTTCAAATTTTTCAGACAAAAAAATAGTTGACTTGATATGACTTTCAAATTCTAAATAAATTGAGTATGCATTTCCAAAAAGTAACACTATTATCGATAATGAGAGTATAGTTACTTTAGTCATCATCTTCGTGTTAACATGTACATAAATCATTAGTTAATTATGAAAAATGTACATAAAATCATTTTTTTTTGTAATCTCAAATAATTTAAACAAATGGTTATGAATGATTGGAAAAAGAAGTAAAGGTGGATAATGTGAAAATAAAATTTGCAAATAATTTGAACATTTTCTCTTGATTGAAAGTGTAGAATTGTTGAAATTTTCAAGCCATAAATTTACGTTTATGTAAAGCTAATTTTTGGTTTTATATATAGTTGAAGACTCTAATAGAATATCTGTCGTAACTAATTGTCAAATTGGCACATATGTTAATTGTCTTTTCTTGTTGAATGCTATATTTTTGTTTAATTCAGTAACTGTGCAACTATGCATTTTATTAAGTAACCATTATGGATATTTTTAGGTGTAAAAGTAATTTTGTTTGAGCAAACTCACTCACACAGCAATCTCCTATAAATGGTTTACTTTTTATGTCTTTTATTTATATTTTATTTATTGTTGATTGTATTTGTTCTTAACTACCAAATGTGTATACATTGTAAGTTTAATTTTAACAAACACAAATATTATTTATATAACATAAGTGAAACAATAATGGAAAGTTTTAAAATTATTGAGATAAATTAAATTTCATAAATAAGTAAAAATTAGAATTAACTTAACTTTAGTGAGAAAAATGTAAATTTTAAAAAATAAAATGTTAAGAGAATGTTTTTATAAATGAAGTTTGACTAAGAGAGAAGAAGAAAACTATGGTACAAAAATTAAAGTCAATAAATTAGGAAACTTAAGATTTGATGAAAAATCAAATACAAAATAACTTTATATGGTTGTTGCAATTACAACTCACAATATTAAAATTGAAAAATATTCATTTAAGTATTAAATTTAAGCAACATATACTACTCAAATTAGTTTATGCAAAAGTAGTCTATCTATATTACTTCTTATTAATTATGAATGGAGGAAGTATGTTTTGCATTGTCTTGTAAAGTATTAATCTTTCCTTTCAACAATTGAAAGAGTTATGGAAAAACATTGTTTTGCATTTCTTGAAAAATGTTTTATTTTATTGCTTTTCCAAGACCCTTATAATAACTTATATTTTATATTTAATAAATCTAATTTAAAAAATTCTAATAACTATATGAATATAACTTCCATAAAACAAAACTCTTCATGTGATTTAACCGTTAATATATGCATGTAATATTCTACAATTGGAAAACATTTATACGAGGTAATCAATTAATTAAACAGCACATTTTTTTTCCATTTCCAGTTTTTTTTTTTAATACGTCTTCTAACTCTATATTGTGAATTATACTTTCTATTCCTATAAGACATTCTTCCACCGATCATTTGAAACATTAATCTTTATCTTTTGGTGACTAGCCATTGCAGATTGTCAATATCCAATTTCGTCCGGGTAAATAAAATTTATCACAAAAATAAATTAAAAAAAAACATATAAAACCAAAATGAAAAATACTATTTATTTTACTTTTTGCACCTCCAAATTTTCTTTTAAACACTTAATCCAATGGCCCAAAATAATCTCTTACTTTTTTTACTTCCTCACCACCCCTTTCCTCTTATCACACCCCATTCTCCACATCACCATCCACATCACCCTCCACATCTCATTCCACATCATCTACCTTTTTCATTTATTTTTTCCACATCATTTCCATATTAATTTTATATATCAACTTTTCTAATTTTTCCACTTACTTTTTTTTTATTATATCTTCTCCATCAACATTTTTTATTATCCATTTTTCTCCATCTAATTTCTCCACCAACTTTTTATATTATTTCTTTCACTTATTTTCCACATTAACTTTTACTATTCACTATATTTTATTTCACCTAATTTCTCCACCAACTTTTTATATTATTTCTTTCACTTAATTTCCACACCTTATTTCTTCACCCCCTTTTTATATTATTTCTTTCACTTATTTTCCACATTAGCTTTTACTATTCACTATATTTTATTTCACCTAATTTCTCCACCAACTTTTTATATTATTTCTTTCACTTATTTTCCACATTAACTTTTACTATTCACTATATTTTATTTCACCTACTTTCTCCACCAACTTTTTATATTATTTCTTCCACTTAATTTCCACACCTAATTTCTCCACCAACTTTTTATATTATTTCTTCCATTTAATTTCCACACCTAATTTCTCCATCCACTTTTTATATTATTTCTTTCACTTATTTTCCACATTAACTTTTTCTATTCATCTTTTTTTAATTATATTTTATTTCCTCTAAATTTTCCACCAACTTATTATATTATTTTTATTCATCAACTTTCTTCATCCTTAACTCTATAAATACCTACATTTCATTTTTCTCTCACACACACAATTACATAATATCCATATCTTCTCTCTCAAAATCTCTTCATTCCATCCAAAACTCTACTTCATTTTTCTCTCATATTTTACCATTTCCCAATCCCTCTATACATAGTAAATCCCATACCACACTTCTACTATAAATTCATCTTCTTCACCATCAATCTACCTCTTCTCACAACTTATCACAAACAAAGTCTTGCTTCATCTTTCAAATCTTCAACAAGGTACACATTTTCTTTTCATTCTATTTATGTTCATTTTGATAATTTTTTTTAATTTATAAATTTATCCTATTTTCTACCACAATTTTATCCTATGTTTTTTTTTTCATATTTTTATGTCATAGATATTTCAACTCACCTCTCTTCTTAATAAAAAAAATATAAAACTTTAAAAAACATGTAATGATATAAATATCGGTGTGAGTACTCGTGCGATCGTACGCATCAGCCTAGTACTCATTACCCAAAATATAAAATAAACAAAAAAGTCGTGTGAGTGCTCGTGCGATCGTACGCATCAGCCTAGTGCTCATTACGCAAAATCTAAAATAAACAAAAAAGTCGTGTGAGTGCTCGTGCGATCGTACGCATCAGCCTAGTGCTCATTACACAAAACAATAAAAAACAAGAAAAAAGTCGTGTGAGTGCTCGTGCGATCGTACGCATCGGCCTAGTGCTCATTACGCAAAAAAAAATCGAAATATTACATCAAAAAAAATACCAAAAAATATAAAAACCTTCAAAAACTAAAAACATCCACATTTTCAAACAACAAACAATTTTTCAGCCAGAACTACGTGATCCTTGATTCTCCATCAAAAGTGGAGATACGTAGGAGCAAGGCCAGTCCTTGTCAGGTTCACTTTCCCAAAAATCCAAAGTCATTTTCTCAAACAAATTTCTCAAACAAAATTTCAAGCAGTTTTCAAAAGAACTACGGAACCCTGATTTCTCATTCTTAATGAGAATACGTAGGAGCAAGGTCAATCCTTGTCTGGCCCAAAAAACTAAAAAAATATTTTGTTTCTTTAGAATTTTATTTTTAGGGGAAAATTAAACATTTTTGAAAACCACATCACATTCGCATATTTAGTTCAAGGTACTGCCCTAGGGCAGGCGTTGTAGGGTGCTAATACCTTCCCTACACGTAACCGACTCCCGAACCAAGAATCTCAGTTTCGCAGACCATGCCTTATCATTTTATGGTTTTTCCGTAGTTTTCCAGAATAAACTATGGTGGCGACTCCAAATCTCTTTTTTCAAAAACCCCAAACCGTTTTCTTTTTCGGATCGTCGTCCCGTCGCGATTCCGGTTGCGACAGATGGCGACTTCACTGGGGAATGCTAGAGAGTCAGGCCATTTAATTAGATATGCGAATTTGAGGTGGTTTTTCTTTGTGTTTTTTTCCCTTTCCCTTATCTACGATTGATATTTGAAATAGTCGCATGTGAGTTTTTTTAGGTATTCTTTATCTTTGAAGTAATTGTTCCTTATCTATGTCTGATATATCTACTTATTTGTGTCTATGTTGCGAGTGTTGTTTTGCATTATAATCTCCCTTCACACACTTTATGCATATCATGAGTGAGGCCCTATACCCGGGTCTGAGCGCAACTTAGAATTAGAGGGGTTGTGTAGCGGTGTCACTCTGGGATGTACTTCCTGTTTGGCTATCGTGAGAACCCCAGCTAGAGTCTGTTCTCTTCATTTGTGTCTCCGCATCTAGTTGATTACTCTGACTGTTGTGGAGAGACAGTGAAAAGAGCCATAACTCTGGTGGCCTTGATTTAAGCATTAGGGAGCTATCCTTGTGAGTGCATATCTTTGGCCTTAGAACTTTAAGTTATTCATCCTTTGATTAAGACACGAAAGGGAGATCGTTTTGTCATTTCTTTTTCATCTTTTCTTTGTATACAACAAATAAATGTACCATAATAAAAAAAAATGTAAAAAAAAAAATTAGAGCACTAAAAATGTACATGTTCTAATTCATATGTATTTGTTTCGCATTTATCTTGTTATAGAGTTCATGGAATAATTAAAAAAAAATAAAAAAAAATAAAATTTTCAAATAAAAATGCTTTTGAAGCAAAATAAAGATTTTTGGTCCAATCGTTCAATTCAATTTTATCATTAATTTGAAATGTTCATCCAGCTTTCATGATATGAAAATGTTCAAGATCATCATTTGTCCATGATCCCCATCGCCCATTTTAGTTCGTAAAAGTAAAATCGTCATACAAGGGGCATTTCTTAGGTTCACCAGTTCAACCTTGTCTAACCCGGTGTGAAGCCCAAATCATGATCCATTATGAGTTTAAACCTTGTTTGTCTTAACCCAAGTCGTGTCGAGCCTGGCCCATCACTCGTGTCTAGGTATGAACCTTGTCCACATTGTGTTTGTCATCAACCTCGTGTTCTAACCGAGTCATGTCCAACCTTAAACCTTCATTCATTAACATGTCTCGTTATTGGTTATCAACCTCTCTGTGTTTAAGCCCGAATGCGTCTTCCGTTTACAAGTATCATTCATTTTCATGGTCGTTAAGTGTCAATCTGATTTTCCATTTACACCCATTCCGGTCATATCAAAAAGACGTCAATATTTTGATAATAGGGGCATTGTTCGTGTCTTTGCTTTAATGTGGATTCATATTGATTAAGTCTCTCGGCGCATAAACTTTTCCAGATTGGGGCAAATTTGTGTTCATGTCTGTTTACCTCAAAAGTGTTCGATCATTCTTAAAATCTTGAACAATTTTATACACGATTATTCAGATGTTTTTCAAATTCAATGATAAATTAATTGTTTTTCTTTCGAACCAAGTAAAAGCAGAGAAAAATTTTGAGAAGAGTTCCATGAACCCAGATTGCATAATATGTGTAAATTAATTTGTGAACATGTACGTAAAAAAAATAAAATAAATACATTTAAATTTGCATTACTACAAATAAAAGCCTTCATGTGGTCGAAACATAAAAACAAAATTACAAAAAAAATAATAAGGAAAGAAAATTACAAAAAATTAAAAAAATTACAAAGCGTTTGGAGATCTCTCAGGTTATTGTCTTTTTCCAACCCTCTCGAGTTCGGTAGAATGACAATCTGCACAAAAAAGGGGTTAGATCTCAAACAACAAAAATATAACAAAAAACACATAATAATAAAGGAAACATTAAAAATACATATTACGGATTTCGTTCAAGTTCGACTACCGTAAAAAAAACAAAGAAAAAAATTAATTAAGTGTCCATATTACAGTCCTTATTCAAATTCTGGCCACACTCGGCCAACAAAAACAAAAACAAACATAATAATCACAAAATAAAGATGTGCAGTGGTCGATCATTAGCGATCGTTAAGATTACAGTCCTCTAAAAAACAAATAAAAAAAAATTCAATGAAAAAATTCTCGAGCTGGTTGTGGTGGTCTAAGGGAAAGCTCTGTTGAGGGAGCTCTGGTACGGAAAGTCGCGGACGGAGGCGGAGGAATCTCTGTTTCTCCATCAATTATGATGGGAGTAGGGAAGAGGTCCAGAAGCTTCGGAGCCTTCATGACTACCCAACCGGTTTCTCCAAAAAATAAAAAAAAAACAAAAAAATAATAATAATAAAAAAGGAAATAATTGTGTCAAAAGAAGGGAAAGAGAGAGAAAATTAAAAAGACAAGGATGAAGTTAGGGTTTTACCATACATGTACTGGGGTAGTAGAGAAAAGATGGTGCCGGTGGGGTCCAATTCCGCTTGCCAACGTCTTACTCTATTCCCATGGTTGCTAAACCAGCACTGGACATTGTACTCCCCCGCTTCTTCGAATGCCCTGAGTCGAGTAGTGATCTCAAAAATCTGAGCTCGACTTGGGTGAGAGACTCCGTAATTGTAAATGTTGGTCATTATCCTGATTTGGTTGGCTGTCGGACGCCACTTTGGGCAGGTCTGTCTCTCCATCTCCATTCCTTTCTCATTCATTTCTCTTCTATAATTTGTCTAAATAAATAGTAAAAAAAAACAAAAACAAAACAAACCATAAATAACAAAAATACTATGTTCATAGTCTAATGTCTTCTTCCATTGTGTTTCTTTTAAGCTAATTTTGTTCTTTGTATTGGGTCTTTCGAGTCTTATTGTCCAGTTTGTGATCTGTTTCATGGTCCTCGCAAAGGTTCCTAAACGGATCTATGTCCATATTGTCCAAATAAAATCTTCTGTCCATATTGTCCATGTCCGGTTCATACAAATGAAATTTTCTTTTTAAGTTTTCTGTTTTTATGGGGTACGTGGCGTTGTTCTACCCGATTGTCTCTGCCATACCTTCAAACGAAGGGAGATTAACGTCTGGTTTCCAGCCGATATACCCCTTAGGTTTTAAGACAGTTGTGGTTTAAGTGTTTTAAGTTTAGAAAAGTGAAAAAATTTAAGAGGGGAGGAATACAGAAAAGAAAAGAAAGCAGGAAAAGGGGAAGAGGTAGAAAAGAACAGAAAGCTTAAAAGAAAAGTTGAACAGCATAACGGAAGGAAAGAAGCAAAAACCGGAAAGCATAAGGGAACGAAAAAAAAAACATGAAAGCAGAAAGGGCAACAAACGGAAAGCAAAGGAAAGAAAGCAGAGAAATCATAAAGGAAAGCTTCAAGAGAAGGAAGAAAAGAAAAGAAGAACGAAAAAACTTAAGGGAAGGAAAGGAAGATTAAGAACTCAAAAGACTTACCCGGGGAGGAAGAGATTACAGAAGCTCGTCGTGGGACTCAGACGCCTTCGAAGGCGGGGACGGAGGAGCCTCGCAGAACTCAGACGCTCTCAAAGGACGCTCAGGGAAGAGGGAGAGAAAGATAGAGAGAGAAGGGGAGAGCAGGAGAGAGAGTGGTCAGATTGAAATGTCGGCCAACACGGAGGAGCGTTTGATTTGTAGCCAAATTTTCCACTGTGGCCACAGTTTCGGTCGTTGCCACCGTCTCATGGCACAGTCCCGGTCTTTCTGATTTCAAAAATAAAAAAATTGAAAATCTGAAAACGGGTAGGGTTTTGTTGGGTCAATCCGGCCCAATACAAGACTTCTTAGATGATTCGATTTCACCAAAAAAATAATAAAACAAAATATAAAAAATATGATAAATAGAAAATTTTCAAAAATAATAAATGGAGTGATGTAAAATTTGAACTGTTCAAAATTGTTTTTCATTTGCATGATAAAGGACATTTTTCAAGTTCATTGGGCCTCATTGTCATGTTAGCCCTCTTTGAACCCAATTCTTCTGAAATATAAATTTGAGTGAAGAATTATTTTGGCATGTTTGTAATTTCACATCACACCATTTTGTTTAATTTTACTCCTTCTTCTTCTACATTTTGAATAAATCTAAAAATAAAAAATATTGAAAAAAAGGAACAGTGCTCGAGCCCATTAGGCCCAATGGCCTTCGTGGTTTTCTCTCGAGTCTACTTCTTTTGAAAATATATTTTGTTTTCACATGTTTGCTGTTGAATAATGTATCATCCTGAGATTTGTCAAAAAAAAAAGAAAGAATTCAAGTTAGATTTCAATTTTTTCAGTATGATATTAGGAATAGTTGTCGTTGAGCCCATCTGGGCCCATTTTCAGTGTAATGTTTTCCTTAGTTTTGTTTTCTCAAATAAATAAATAAAATAAAATAAAAAATATTTCCCTCATCATGTTTCATAATCTTCACATAATGTCAGACTTCACTTTAAAACAGAAAATAAAAATATCTTCAATTCGTTATGTTGCACTCACATTTGGGTCCGTCCGGCCCGTTAAGCTGACACTGCCTTGCATTTGGTTCGATTTGCTTCAGGTCAAAGCTTGACCCATTTTTCTTTGTAGTCCTGCAAAATAAAAGCCAATCAAAACCTCAAAAAAATAAAAAATATCAAAATGATAATTTTGAACGCTTTCTGTTTAGTACAATTGTTCAAATTGTCCTGTGTGATTTTCTTTGAGTTTGTAGTTGAGAAAATTTTGAAAAAAAGAGCAGCGCTCGAGCCCATTAGGCCCAATGCCTTTGTGTTTTTTTTTGTTTTTTCTTGAGTTTACTTCTTTTGAAAAATGACAAAAATATGTTGTTTTCACATTTTGCGTTTGTATAATAGGTTGTTGTAAAAAATGTCAAAAAAGGAGTCAAGTTCATTTTCAAAAAAAAAAAAAACATTTTAGTGCAAGAGCGTGAATAGTAGTTGTCGAACCCATTTGGGCCCATTTTGAATATTTGTTTTTCCTTAGCTTGTTTTCTCAAAAAAAAGGTATATATAAAAAAATATTTCCCTTGCATAATTTTCACATATGTCATATTTCATTTAAAACAAAAAATGTAAAAATCAATTTCAGTTCCTTGAGTCGCTTTGGTATTGGGTTTGTCCGGTCCATTAGGCTCACTATCTACATTCATTTTTCTTCAGGTCCAAGCTTGACCTAGTTTTCTTTGTAGTCTTGTAAAATAAAAGTCAATCCAAAAATCTCAAAAAGTATCAAAGTGCAAATTTTCAGCAATGTCTTTAGAGTACCATCTTTCAAATTGTCTTGTGTGATTCTCTGAATTTGTTGTCAAAAAAAAAATTAAGAATTAAAGATGAACAGTTTGCGAGCCCATGAGGCCCAGTTGGCATATGTGGTTTCTCTTGAGTCAGTGCATATGAAATCCTAAAAAATAGAAGGAAACGCTTGTCTCTGTTTGTTTTGTGTTGTCAAATTCATAATTGCTAAAAATAAAAATAGAAGAATTCACACCCTGTTCAAGATTTTTGTTATGAACATAAGAAGAATAGTTTTTGGTCCCATTGGGTCGAGAGAGTGTTGTGAAATCTTCTCTAATTCAATTTTCTGAAATCCTCTAAAAAAATATGAATTTCTTTTAGCTTGTACCATAAAATATGAAAAATGAAAAAATATTTTCTTTGTCATTTTCTTGTGTCAAGCTTTCACAGCTCAGGTCATCTGATCCATTGGGTCAATGTGTCTGGTAAGTCCAACTTCCTTCTATGTCAATTCTCTTCAGATCCAATCCGATTTGGATTTTTCCCGTGTCAAAAAGAAAAGTCCAATTCTAAGCTCATTAAGTCCATTTCTCGTTCTCTATTAAAAAAAATATACAAAAATATTTCCTTCAATAAACTGCATAATTTTTCCTCATTAACACATTTTTCATTCATAAAATAAAATACAACATAAGTTTGAAAATACAAAAAGATTTCTTTTAGTGAATTGCATAATTTTCCCTCACTAGCATATTTTTCATTCATTAAAGAGGAATATAAGTGTGAAAAATACAAAAATATTTCTTTCAATAAGTGCATAAGTTTTCGTTTCATGATGCATATTTCCATTAACAAAAAAAAAAGGGATAGCCCAAGTGAAAAAATACAAAAAAAAATTGTTTGAATGATTCGCATGATTTCTTCATAAAAGAATGATGCACAATTTTGAAAATTCAAAAAGATTTATTTCAGTTAGTTTCATCATTACATTTCACAAAAACAAAAAAGAGAACACAAAGATAATTGAGTCAATTGTTTTCGAGGTAAGTCATCAAGTTTATGTTATTCTAAGAATAAAAAGAAAATGGATGTCATTCTTTGTTGGGTCAGATAATTGGGTCACATTTGCCATTTGAACCTCAGTGTGTGCATTGCTTGAGAATACTCATTCCTTAGTAATATCCATCATCAGCCTTCATTGAATCTTTATTTGTAAACATCTACCCGTTAGACTTCATTCAGCCTTTGTTTGTAAACATCCATCCCTCATACTCAGCCTTAATTAAACCTTTGTTTGTAAACATCAACCTGTTAGCCTTAGTTAAGATTTTGTTTGAAAACATCCATCCTCCGGCCTTCATTGTACAAAAGGTTTGACCCCGGTCATTGCCCAAGATGAACAAAATTATATTTTGGGGCAAATGTGCCTGTCCATAATTTTGTCAGTTAGGTGATCCCTGAATCCTTCAAAGACAAAAAAAAAGAGAGTTTCAAAAAGAAAATAAAAAGAAAAACAACTCGTGCTGAGGTCAATTGATTTGTCATAGAGTTAATCTTTCGAAAATAAAGTGACCAGAGTTCAAGATGATGTGTGGCCATTTTCCTTCATCCAAAAAGAAACAAAAAATATATATCCATTGATTCCCATTTGAGCCAAGAAATAATTCTTTTTCAAATTTACCCAAGTAAGAATTACCATTACAATAGAAGTCGACTCAGGATGCGAACAAAAGACACTTAGTGATCAAAGAAAGAAAGTTCATCAAGAAGAGCAAATAGAAAGAAGAAACACTGAGTGGTGATCTTAAGAAGAGAAAAGCATTGAGGAGGTTGACAAATAGCAAATTCAGGACCAAAATGGTAACTCTTCTTTCAAAAAAATAATAACATGAAAATATTTGTTTGGGCCTTATCCGTTGTTTGAATACCCTTCAGCCCACAGCATCATTACAACCCGAATAAAAGCCCACACTGATTGAACAATGGTTTTTTCAATTTTCATAAAGTTTAATTGTGTGATAAGTTGAAATGACTTGCAAAATAGTTGTAAAAAAAAAAACAATGAAGAAACAAATGTCTTAGGAAGAGGGGATTTTCTTGCTAACTAGCTAAAAAGAAAGGTCATTTAAGGGCATCCTTTTGTTCAATTCTTTCCAAACACATCCTTAGACGAGGGGCAGCCCTGTTGGGCCTCATTCATCCTGACGTTCATCAATCCATTCACCCAGCTGGGCAACCTTTGTGGGCCTCTCATGAGCTTGATTTATCCATCCTATTGAAACCGGGGCAGTTATCTCAATTTTGTATTACTCTAATTGGTCCCATAATTTATAAAGTCACCCTCAAAACAGGGGCAGCCATTTTGGCCTTCCATGATTTCTATTCATCTTAACAGTTGCGAACCCGAAATGGGGGGCAACCTTTTGGGCCTTGCATGATGCCAATCTGCCTTGACATTCACTGATTCATATCCAAAGCTAGGGGCAATTTTATGAGACTCATATGAATTTCACACCTTGACAATTCATAAATACATTTGTTCATACCATCCTTTTACTAAACCCCCAAATTGGGGTAGCTTCTAAGCATCTACTACCTCACCTTGGCATTTATAACTTGTTTCGAGGAGTAATAAGCCCAAATAGCCAACCCGATACCCTTCAAACCCTTCCAAACAACTCTCCTACCCCATGACCAGCTTTTGATTTCAAGCATGCATACACTCATGTTTCAAAAGAAAATGCTAAGCGCACAAGTTTCAACATTTGACTTTATAATTTGTGACATCCAAAAATGAAGGTCCAAATGTTTATAAATCTGATGATTTCCAAAACAACAATTTGACTCAACCAAAAATAATATCAAATATTTTCATATTCTCTCATCATGTATAAAAAAATCACAAGTTAACATCATGTACATATCTTCAGACACTTTGAATTTCTTTTTCATGAATATTTATCAAATTGTCTTCCTTCAAAAATCAACATGCATCAAAGTTTTCTCTTCCAATTCTAAAATTACATAAAAGACAAAAAAAAATCAAAATGCATCAAAGTTTTGTCCTTCAATTTCAAAATTACATATTTTCATCAAATCTTCTTCCTTCAAAAAAAAAAATAAAATAAAATAAAAAATCAACATGTACCAAAGTTTTCTTCTTTAATTTCAAAATTTACACCAACCATGTTGCTCTTGCACATCGAGGTTTCAAAAAAAAATTTGAAAAAATGCAACTCTTTGTTTATTGATTTCAACATTATGCAAAATTTTTAACCTTGTTTGCTCACTTCATAAAAATAGACACTCATTGCTGTCTAAAAAAAAATTAATCAATCAAAAAAAATAAAAAATAAAAAATAAAAAATTCAACATCTCAAAGTTTCAAAAACTTAAACAAATTCAAAAGTTTCCAATTCAAAACAATCAAACATTTTACTTTCTGTCTCTGCGATCTTGGCCCTCTGCAAGGCAATGGTCAAGTCCAGATCGTCAAACGACCCTCTGCATGGCAATGGTCGAATTTAAATTTTCCTCTGCGATCTTGGCCCTCTGCAAGGCAATGGTCAAGTCCAGATTGTCAAACGACCCTCTGCATGGCAATGGTCGAATTTAAATTTTCTTCTGCGATCTTGGCCCTCTGCAAGAAAATGGTCAAGTCCAGATTATCAAACGACCCTCTGCATGGCAATGGTCAAATTTAAATTTTCCTCTGCTATTGGTATCTCGGCCCTCTGCAAGACAATGGTCGAGCCCAATTTTACTTTTTGTCATTGGTATCTCGGCCCTCTGCAAGGCAATGGTCGAGCCCAATTTTACTTTCTGTCATTGGTATCTCAGCCCTCTGTAAGACAATGGTCGAGCCCAATTTTACATTTCTGTTATTGGTATCTCGGCCCTCTGCAAGGCAATGGTCGAGCCCAATTTTATTTTCTGCTATTGGTATCTCGGCCCTCTGTAAGACAATGGTCGAGCCCAATTTTACATTCCTGCTATTGGTATCTCGGTCCTCTGCAAGGCAATGGTCGAGCCCAATTTTACTTTCTGTCGTTGGTATCTCGGCCCTCTGCAAGGCAATGGTCGAGCCCAATTTTATTTTCTGCTATTGGTATCTCGGCCCTCTGTAAGACAATGGTCGAGCCCAATTTTACATTTCTGCTATTGGTATCTCGGCCCTCTGCAAGGCAATGGTCGAGCCCAATTTTACTTTCTGTCGTTGGTATCTCGGCCCTCTGCAAGGCAATGGTCGAGCCCAATTTTACTTTTTCAAACGATCCTCTGCTAGGCAATGGTCAAACCCTTTTTGTTGCATCGTGATTCTCTTCATCTTATGTACTTGAATCGATTGTTATTCTCCCTCTTTCTCTTTGAAACCCAGACAAAATTAGTATTTCTATCTTTACTTATCTTTTACTCTGATAATATACAAACGTTGTTTGTCATATTATCTAGTAAAATCTAAGTAAAGAGGGGCAGCTGTCAATACCCAATTTCGTCCGGGTAAATAAAATTCATCACAAAAATAAATTAAAAAAAAACATATAAAACCAAAATGAAAAATACTATTTATTTTACTTTTTGCACCTCCAAATTTTCTTTTAAACACTTAATCCAATGGCCCAAAATAATCTCTTACTTTTTTTACTTCCTCACCACCCCTTTCCTCTTATCACACCCCATTCTTCACATCACCATCCACAT
Source organism: Vigna nakashimae (assembly GCA_034642375.1). NCBI lineage: Eukaryota > Viridiplantae > Streptophyta > Magnoliopsida > Fabales > Fabaceae > Vigna > Vigna nakashimae. The sequence continues at coordinate 1,044,325 of CM067766.1, forward strand.
CACCCTCCACATCTCATTCCACATCATCTACCTTTTTCATTTATTTTTTCCACATCATTTCCATATTAATTTTATATATCAACTTTTCTAATTTTTCCACTTACTTTTTTTTATTATATCTTCTCCATCAACATTTTTTATTATCCATTTTTCTCCACCTAATTTCTCCACCAACTTTTTATATTATTTCTTTCACTTATTTTCCACATTAACTTTTACTATTCACTATATTTTATTTCACCTAATTTCTCCACCAACTTTTTATATTATTTCTTTCACTTAATTTCCACACCTTATTTCTTCACCCACTTTTTATATTATTTCTTTCACTTATTTTCCACATTAGCTTTTACTATTCACTATATTTTATTTCACCTAATTTCTCCACCAACTTTTTATATTATTTCTTTCACTTATTTTCCACATTAACTTTTACTATTCACTATATTTTATTTCACCTACTTTCTCCACCAACTTTTTATATTATTTCTTCCACTTAATTTCCACACCTAATTTCTCCACCAACTTTTTATATTATTTCTTCCATTTAATTTCCACACCTAATTTCTCCATCCACTTTTTATATTATTTCTTTCACTTATTTTCCACATTAACTTTTTCTATTCATCTTTTTTTAATTATATTTTATTTCCTCTAAATTTTCCACCAACTTATTATATTATTTTTATTCATCAACTTTCTTCATCCTTAACTCTATAAATACCTACATTTCATTTTTCTCTCACACACACAATTACATAATATCCATATCTTCTCTCTCAAAATCTCTTCATTCCATCCCAAAACTCTACTTCATTTTTCTCTCATATTTTACCATTTCCCAATACCTCTATACATAGTAAATCCCATACCACACTTCTACTATAAATTCATCTTCTTCACCATCAATCTACCTCTTCTCACAACTTATCACAAACAAAGTCTTGCTTCATCTTTCAAATCTTCAACAAGGTACACATTTTCTTTTCATTCTATTTATGTTCATTTTGATAATTTTTTTTAATTTATAAATTTATCCTATTTTCTACCACAATTTTATCCTATGTTTTTTTTTTCATATTTTTATGTCATAGATATTTCAACTCACCTCTCTTCTTAATAAAAAAAATATAAAACTTTAAAACACATGTAATGATATAAATATCGGTGTGAGTACTCGTGCGATCGTACGCATCAGCCTAGTACTCATTACCCAAAATATAAAATAAACAAAAAAGTCGTGTGAGTACTCGTGCGATCGTACGCATCAGCCTAGTGCTCATTACGCAAAATCTAAAATAAACAAAAAAGTTGTGTGAGTGCTCGTGCGATCGTACGCATCAGCCTAGTGCTCATTACACAAAACAATAAAAAACAAGAAAAAAGTCGTGTGAGTGCTCGTGTGATCATACGCATCAGCCTAGTGCTCATTACGCAAAAAAAAAAATCGAAATATTACATCAAAAAAAATACCAAAAAATATAAAAACCTTCAAAAACTAAAAACATCCACATTTTCAAACAACAAACAATTTTTCAGCCAGAACTACGTGATCCTTGATTCTCCATCAAAAGTGGAGATACGTAGGAGCAAGGCCAGTCCTTGTCAGGTTCACTTTCCCAAAAATCCAAAGTCATTTTCTCAAACAAATTTCTCAAACAAAATTTCAAGCAGTTTTCAAAAGAACTACGGAACCCTGATTTCTCATTCTTAATGAGAATACGTAGGAGCAAGGTCAATCCTTGTCGGGCCCAAAAAACTAAAAAAATATTTTGTTTCTTTAGAATTTTATTTTTAGGGGAAAATTAAACATTTTTGAAAACCACATCACATTCGCATATTTAGTTCAAGGTACTGCCCTAGGGCAGGCGTTGTAGGGTGCTAATACCTTCCCTACACGTAACCGACTCCCGAACCAAGAATCTCAGTTTCGCAGACCATGCCTTATCATTTTATGGTTTTTCCGTAGTTTTCCAGAATAAACTATGGTGGCGACTCCAAATCTCTTTTTTCAAAAATCCCAAACCGTTTTCTTTTTCGGATCGTCGTCCCGTCGCGATTCCGGTTGCGACACAGATTATTACTTAATTAGAAGAAGAGAAGGCTACATGATATATAAATGGACCACAATAACAAAATCCATCAAAAGTTGCACGGTCAAAAAGAAAATTCATTTTCTGTTTAATTCGTTTGGTTACCATTATAGTTTCAAAGTTTTGAGTTAGTATCATTAACTTTTTATTTTAATTACATTTCTACTTTTGGAAAGTATTTCATTTAGATGTTATTTTAAATATATATATATATATATATATATATATATATATATATATATTTAATATTTTAAAAGAAATGAAAATTTTTTGTTGTTCACATGTTAAGTTATTAGTGTTTATATTTCATAGTCTCACTTTTCTCTTTACTCTTTCCATTCTCATTTTTTCCATTCTTTTTTTTCTCTTCTAACACCTTTACATTGTAATAATAGCTTAAACATTATCTTTTGGGCTAACTTAAGTGTTAGTCATAAAATTTTAATCAAATTTCTCCTCCATTTCTTAGTTAGTTGGCCCAAATGAATCTCCAAAGTTATGAATAAAAGCTTTCGTGTTCTTGTGGTTGAAAATAAACACTTACTTGTTGTTGATATTGTTGAGGTGGTGGTTTATTTGATGGCCCTCCTTCCCATGCTTGGGTGAGGTTTCCATCCTTAGTTATAGTTGCCTTGGCAACTGTAACACCCAAACATTTTAAAGGGTATTACTGATAGTAGAGACTAAATTAATTTGATACCTCATATAAACAATCAAACTTTATTTCAATTACTCCAAAGTACAATACCAAACTTACAAACTTTAAACAATATAGTCTTCACCGTTGACATTTCAACTTTTAAATTTTACACAACATAATCTTCCCAATACAAATTTATTCTTTTTACAAAAATCCCTGAAAGGTTTTCCCCGCATCTCTCTCATCTCTAAGCTTTATCAACCACATCTGCAACATTATCTAATCACATATAACATGAGTTATATGATCATAGCACAAACAAATAAGGGTAAGCCAACCATATCATAAAATCATTAAACTTGTAATAAAATATTATAATCATGTATTTCTGCAATTGATAAAATATCATTATTCCGATGTCATTAATTCATCATTATCAAAATCATCTTTCTCATTTCCATAAATCTTACAAGTGTTCCATGCTTACTCATGAAGCCTTATGGTCAGACCGCTCTCTGCCTGCTTCCTTAAGCCTCACTTATATACTATGTCTTACTTTCTGAAGCCTTATGGTCAGACCCCTCTCTGCCTGCTTCTATAAAACTTACGAATCATATGTTTATGTCAAAGCCTTATGGTCAGAACACTTTCTGCCTGCTTTCATAAACCTCAAGTGTTACTTTGCTCATACCAAACTCTCATGGTATAACTCGAACAAACTACTCCCGGTAGTAAACATCATTTCATAAGTAATGATTTCTCATATCCACCCCAACATTTCATAAAACCAACAATTCATACCCTCTTATCCACCTAACTCAATCATGTTCATTCTTTAATCATGAATTCATAATCACCCGTTTTGGTATCAATAAATCAAACATATTGCCAGATATCATACTTCATATTATAAACTCATTTTGCCCATAACGAGTATAACTCAACATATTTTCACCAAACAAAGATCATGGATCAACCAAAATATATCAACATATCTTAAGAACTACATATTAAAGTCTGGGCTCAATGTAATGATAAATAAAATATATATGAAATTTTTACCATGATAATATTATGCATCTACAATCAATTTGTTTTATTTTATTTTCATCCTATTATAGATTTTTCTTTACCCCAATTGGTCACCGGAGAGGACCCAGATGTCTGAACGCATCAAACTCACCTTCGACGCCAGCACATATGACTAGTCACAACTGACTGGACCAGGCCAGGGCTGCTCTATGATCAGGGATGTGCCAACTCAGGTTTTTAAGGTTCCTCTATCCTACCAACAAAGGGAGGTCCTCAATAATTAACAATTTATTTATTTAATTTATCTACCTTATTTTCTTATGCTCTAAATCTTAAAATGCTTAATTTTACTTCCTCTCACAACAACCTCAACCAGTATCTGTATATCTATTTAATACCCATATACAAGTTATTACAGAACCCTTATTCCAAACCTCCCAACAAGATCAATTTCAGCCAACAAACTCATTCAATAAATTCATCACAATAAACATCCATAATAGAATTCATACAAGATAATTATAAACAATTAACAATAATAAAACATTACAATAAATGGTCATAGAAGAATACAATATTTGACAATCATAAAAATAAAAAATTCATGGGGAAACAAGAAGTTGAATCTGGCAGAGCCGGTTAGACAACTTTTAATCCATCCAAAAATACAATATAATTAAATAACAAGAACAATAACATGTATGGGGAAATAAGAAGTTGAATCTGGCAGAGCCGGTTAGACAACTTCTAATCCTTCCAAAAATGCAATAAAATAAATAAGTAAAGCAATAAATAGTTTGGGGAAACAAGAAGCTGAATCTGGCAGAGCCGGTTAGACAACTTCTAATCCTTCCAAAAGTGCAATAAAATAAATAACTGAAGCAATAGAAAGTTTGGGGAAATAAGAAATTGAATCTGGCAGAGCCGGTTAGACAATTTCTAATCCTTCCAAAATACAATAAAAATAAATAAGGAAAACAATAGAATGTTTGGGGAAACAAGAAATTGAATCTGGCAGAGCCGGTTAGACAATTTCTAATCCTTCCAAAATACAAAAATAAACAACTAATAACATACAAATGGCATAACATAATCAATATCACGTTTTACAACTATCACACTCGGATATTAACACAAAAACATACTCTCATTTAAATTCAAAATCATACAGAAACAAAATACTCCATAATCAAGATTTAAGATCAGACAAAAGCAAAATATAGCATATTCAAGGCTTAAGATAATACAAAAGGAGATACTCAAGGTTAGCTTCCCTTACCTCTATTACAGACTTAATCTCCTCGCCCTCTGAAAACTTCCAGAATATCCCCTTTGCAAAATTTGAAATTCTTCCAACTCTCTTCTCTCAAAAATTTTCTAAGTTCTTTGGTGTAAATTTTCAGCCTCCCCCCCTTGGCTATTTATAGCAAAAAAATTTACTATTCATTTTTACTATTCATTTTAACTATTCATTTTTTTATTCATTTTACTATTACAAAAATAATTTTTTATTTGCAATTTGATAAATTCTGATCTCAAAGCTACGTGGAACACTTATCCTTTCCAAACATATTTTTATTTTATTTTTTTTTTTTATTTTTTTTTTTTACTATTCACTTTTTACTATTCACTTTTTACTATTCACAATTTACTATTCATTTTTTTTTATCTAGTATTTTAACTTACAAATATTTTCAAGGATCTTACAGCAACCCTAATTCTCCATATAATTAACCTCTTTTTGTGTCATGTTTTGCATGACACATTACTTATTGTTATGATCTCCATCACATAACTCACAACTTTGTACTTGTGGGTGTTAAGCTTGAGAAACATTTTGGAACTCTTGAGGAAGTTGTGAGTTTTTTCACGAGAGCTTCAAGTTTTTGAGTTATGATATTGTTTTGCACCAAGAAAGCATCTTGGGATTGAAGTTGTAAAACACCTTTTTGTTGAGGTTAAGCTTTCTTATTGTGTAGTTCATTGTCATTAAAAGTCATATTTTTAGTCAACTCGTGAGCTTCACTAAGTGTCTTCCATCTGATATTCCCTCCAGTCGAGACATCCAACATCAACTTGGTGTGAGATCTAAGCCCTTCTAAATATAGGTTAAGCATTGTAGGTTCATCAAAATCATGAGTGATATTTTTTTTAAGCAATTCCTTGAACATATCCCAAGATTGAGTCAATATTTCATCTCCATCTTGTTGGAATGAAGAGATTTCTTGCTTTCCCTTGGCCTTGGATTGAGGGAGATATTTATTTAAAAACTTGGCAACCATATCCTCCCACATAGTTAAGTTATTCTTTGAGAATGAATTTAACCACACTTTGGCATTATCAACCAATGAGAAAGACAATAGACTTAGTTGAATAACCTTATCAAGCACTTAGTAGATCTTCACTATATTGCATATCTCTAGGAATGTAGCTAAGTGAGTGTATGGATTTTCATGAGAAAAATCCATTAAATTGATTGTTTTGCACCAAGTGGATGAGAGCAAGCCTTATCTCCATATTGATGGCATTCACCACTAGTCAAGCAATACTATTGAAATTGAGAGGCCTTATGACCGTAGCATAATTTGCTAAAGTGCATCTAGTTCGCCATTCACCTTCATTATTAGGATTTGCAGTCATATCTTCCTCTTCTTAATTAGATGAGGAGATGAGAGATTGACGAGATGTTTCTTCTCTAGCTTCCTTATTTAGCCTTTTTCTTTTGTTATTGTTCCTCCGAGTTGTTCTTTTGATTTCAGGATTAAAGAGTAGATTATCAACTCAGTTTTTGCTTCTCATACAAAATAAGAAACACTAGAAAAAACAAGTTGAGCAGGTAAAGGTGAGTATGTACACAGTTCAAATATACAGAGATAAAATTAAAGAATGAATGAAATAAGCCTAAACTGGTAAATAACACATAAATTGACTAAACAACAAACAAATCCCTAACAACTGTACCAAAAACTTGTTAACTCTTGCAAGTATGCAAAATCGTTAAAGTACTAAAAATGGTAAGTTGAAGTATTAATTTCTTAAGGGATTTGTGTTTGTTTAACTAACTATGATTACTTACTAATTTAAACAATAAATATGAACATTGATTAATTCGAAACAAGTTAAAAACATATAAAATTACTAAATATAAAAGTTATAAAATGATTTGGATAAAGACTCACCGAAGTTGAATTTTACTATCCAAACTCTATACTATCATGCACAATATATTTCTAACATACTCGATCATTAACATTATAAATATATAAATCCTAATTCATTAGTGACAAGTTTTAAATCTTGATGTAAAAATATTAATCTTAGATATTCAAAATTTAAATTAAAAAATACATGTTTAGAATAATCAATAACTTTGATCTATATTAGAGTTATATTAGAGTTAAACTTCTTGATTGTTTCAAAACATTTTTCGACACTATGAAAATACATAAATATTCTATCATGAACATGAATAATAAAAATATAACATAAAGAAAGATATTCTCCATTTATTAATATATATAGATATATATCTATATATCTATATATATATATATATATATATAGATATAAATCTATAGAGATATATATTATACGTATAAATATAAGACAAACAAAATTATCCGTGTCTTCCCAATGCTGTCGTGCTAGTTTTAAATAATAAAATATTAAAAAGTCATTCATGTCTTCAAAATAATAATTAGGTGTTTGATCCAATTGAAACGCAGGTTGATAATATATATTTCATGATTTTCAATGAATAATATTTGAATCAAAGGAAAGAAATTTTTTGCCAAGACGCTATTATTTTAATAACATGATTTTCATTCAACACCATTATTGTAGAACATAACTTTCTTTCTCTTTCTCTGAACCCAAAAATGGCTTCAAGTGGCGATGCAGCACCAGAGTTCTACCAAAACGTCGTCGTAATGCGTCACGGCGATCGCGTCGACAACTTCGAACCCATGTGGGTCACCTTCGCCACCCGACCCTGGGACCCGCCCCTGATCCAACAGGGTCGGGTTCGAGCCTTCGCCACGGGTCGCGAGTTACGTAAAAAACTACCTTTCACTCTCAATCGCGTTTTCGTCTCTCCCTTTCTCCGATGTGTCCAAACCGCCGCCGAAGTCGTCGCCGCCCTCTCCGCCGTATCCGACAACCAAGACCCCAATAACCTCACCGGCGATGGCGTACCCATCGATCCCTCTAAAATCAAGGTCAAAATCGTCTTTCTTTTCTTTTTGCAGAATGTGAACATCAATGTTTAACTGGAATTATAAGTTTAAGGATTAATTGGTTTCTGAAAGCTGAGGTCAACCCTGATTTATTAGAAAATATATTTTAATCATTTAAATTTGAAAAAAAAAAAGATACCTTTTAAGTTTAATAAGAGTAATAGGATTTTTATAATAATTGCTTTAAAATCACTGAGCTTTAATATTGTCCTATCATAAACTACCTCGGAAAGTTATAGGATTTGTATAATAATTGCTTTAAAATCATATTTATGATTATCTATGATATGATGCATAGAAGTTAAACTTTTAGAGTCTAATTAAACTTATCCAACTTCCACTTTAAGAAGAATAAAGAGGAAAAGTGATTAAGCATGTTTTATGTTGTGTGTAGTACTGTTGTAGTTTACCAAGAACAAGCATTAACTTTTCTTACAGTAAAACAAAATTGTGTTTGAATAAATTTTCCAGTAATGATTGTGCAAACAATGACTATGCTTGATTTCTATGTTTGGGATGTTTGACTTTGAGGGATAAATGTTGGCATTTAAACCTTTGGCTCACTGATGAAAACTCAATGTGCATACACACGTTGTAGCAGAGGTTCAGTTTCATCTGCAGAAGTAGAATTCTATGGTTTTTATAGGTGAAAGAGTAACATGATGTTTCATATTTTTCTCCTTAATAGAATTGTAACATGCCTTACAAATCCTTAGCAGATTCACATATCAGCAGCTTCTGAGTTTAAGAAATTCTATCCCTCTTTTCCACAACTGCAGGTCGCTGTTGAATATGGCTTGTGTGAAATGATGAGCAGGGCAGCTATTAGACTTGACGTGGTGCCTAAAGACGGAAACTGGGGTTTCGATATTCCGAAGCTCGAGGCTCTGCTTCCGGCAGGGACAGTAGATAAGAATGTGAAAAGGGTCTATGAAAAGGTATGGAGCTTTTCATCTTCACTTTCAACTGAGATGTTTTAGCACATTTGACAGTTATGTATGTATGGATGAATGAAAATGTCACTTGACCTGATGAAATCTTTTTTGCTTGAGAAACTTCAGTTGCCCCAGTGGGAAGAAGATCCAAACTTGCACACAAGGCCTAGATATAAGCAAATAGTTAAAGATCTTGCTGACAAATATCCTACGGAGAACTTGCTGCTTGTCACACATGGTATAATATTCAATTTATTGTTCAACTTTCATCTGTATACACACCTTTTTCTTTGTAAATGCAATCTTTTATCTTGCTGTTCCCCATATTACATTAATGTGTAAGAATGAAATTTACTGAATCTGTTAGTGGTCACTGGATGAAAAAGGTGGTATATTTTGATGTATTGAAGAAATTTTTTCGAGCTGAATTCTAATTTGGTTCCATCTTTTGTAGGGGAAGGAGTTGGGGTGGCTTATTCTTCATTCCAAAAGGAGGTTGAAGTGTATGATGTTGATTACTGTGGATACGTCCAACTCAGACGCCCAATTTTCAAGAAAGATCAATCATTCACTGCAGGAGAATTTGAAGCTATTGTTCACAATGGTCAAACTGGTATAAAATGCATCGAAAACAAAACTGCACAATAATGGCCATCTACACCTCCGAGGCCTGATTCTCACTTACTACTGTGGCTACTTCATGTTTGATTCCTCCAAAGACTAAATGATTCTGTATTGAGAATGTTTGATTGAGTAGGAACACAAACACCATTATTATTCTTCATTCGATTGAATGGTAAACATAGGATGAAAAGAAAAGTATGGTTTTACTTTTCCCCATTATAATCAGAATAAGTTAATGGATACATTATATGAATTTACACAAAACTATGTTTAGGATAGAACATGGATGATCTAAGCAGACAATTCTACTTATGAGAAAACCCTTTGTTGGTTTGTTATTACTGTTGCCTTTGGATTATGCTAATTGAATACTATTTTTATCAGCCCTATTTCTTTTATTGCTGTGTTGTAAATATAAAGTTTGTCTTTAGGAAAGAACGGAAGAAAATGCTTGTAAATTATATTAGGTTTTTGTATTTATTATTTGAAAGGAATAAAACTGCACTGTCATGATCACTTACACTACACCAGTGTTCGGGTAACATATTTCATGAATTTTGTATGTTTATGTTTTTATTTTATTTTTCTTCCAATTGAGCTGAAGAAGCTAATGTTGGAAGCTTAAAGCTCGGAAACGGAACAAAACATCATGAAAAAAGGTCAGAATGTAAAAACCACGTTTACATCTCCTAAAGACGTGGTCGATCTGAAAGAACTGAAGCTAAACTAACCTCTAAAAATTAGGACTTTATTAACAGAACAGCAACTAACAAGATCTTAACGTGTCAACACAAAAATATTTACAAAAAAATGTTATACATTATTTTTTCATTCTATCTCTCTTATCATCATATCGTATGTTTTAGAAATCTGTTATTTTTTTCCTTTATTTTTTCTCTCTTTAGATTTATATCACCATTTTAAGACATGAAAAGTTTTCCTTTATCTAAATATAAGACTATATAAGATAAAAATCATGTATTCTTTGGCTGCAATATAAATACTAGTTGAATAAACCAAAGATGTTGAAAATAATGCTTTGGACTGTTTTAATATCTAGTTACTGTTTATCTGCATGCATTTCTAATAATATTTATGTAGTTTTGTTTGAATAGCAAGTGAATATCATTGCAATTGATACCTTCAACAATCAATGATCAATTAATTAAGACATAATAGCAAAAACTATCGATGCCACACATTTTACAAAGATCATATTATTAGTAGCTATCACTTGAAACAACTCAGGTCCAAGACTAGAACAATTTGGCCGTCAGAAAGATCAGTAATATGGACAAATGCAATGTCTGTTTTTGGTTATCCTACGAATGACATCAGTATCAACAACTTAAAATACCAATGCATGGCCAAGTTAATAATTATTAGCCTGCAGTTACAAGACAGAAACACAACAACACATGGAATAAACGGCAATGTCCACAAAAGTCATAAGAAAGAAGGGCTTGCAGGTGGGTCCATGTGATCAAACATGTCCATAGGGAAGTCATCGAAGAAGCTGTCACTGCTTTTGAACTTATCAATGGTATCCCTTGTCTCAATTCTGCAACTTCCTGGTGGCTCGAAGAAAGGGAATCCAATGGGGTGCTGCAGACCTATTCCAAACTCAGATGCATCATCAAGAGCACAATAGTCTTCAACGAAATATGGCTCATCGATTCTGGCTAAGACATCTTGGCTTCCCATTGGGAATGTGAGATCATGTTGGAGTTCTGGAATCTGAGGAAAGGAAATATGTTGAATCTGCTCACTACTGTTATAGCTCTCAAAAGGGGTAAAACCTTGTTCAACATGGATTGGGTCAGAACTAGGTAACTCAGACTTTATGAGATCTGGTAAAGATACCATTTTGATAACCTCAGAATTCTCAATCAAAGGTAGTGAGTATGACTGAGGCTTTGATGATGATTCTCCCTCTGATGAAGAACTGAATTTTGGAGCCTATACAAGTCAACAAATATATGTTATTCCAATGTAAACAAATTGCAGCAGTGAAAACAACACAGCCTCAAAACATTTTTCTCATTTTTCCAGGTCTACTACTGCATTATCTGGGCAAGAAAGTTCTAAGAATTTGGGGCATCTGCATTGGAAGGAACACGCATATAGAGTAACATCAAGGTTTAGAAACAGATTATCAACTTAAAACCTTTGAGTAAGATCAGTAAATAGCAACAATTAGCAAACCGTCAACAGGACAAACCAGTTCTTGAAATTTGATTTGGTCTATCACAATTTCAGTTGTCTTGTTTGTGGAAATCTGTATTTTAGCATATTCATTATTAAGTAAAATCTAACCATCTTCAGTAAAACAAACAAATCTTGAAACTGATTTAGCGTCTCAAATTTCAGTTCCATTTTCTTTTTCGATTGATCAACACTAATTCTATAGAAGAAGAAAAAAACATAATGATAGAAATATAAAAGCATGGAAATAGAGGAACCTCTCCATCTAATTACCTCCAAAGTTGGAACATCAAGAAGGGTAGGAACTTTTGTTTTATTTTTCTGTGATTTGGAAGTTGTTCCCGATGTCTGTAGAATCCTGGCCAACCTCTTTTGCCTACTGCTCCAGAAATTTTTCACATCATTGTCTGTTCTCCCTGACAAAAAGGATGCAATCTTAGCCCACCTGTTCCCAAATTGTGCCTGCAACTCTATCACAATCCTCTCTTCCTCGAGTGAAAACTTGCAACCACTTTAAAGAGGCCAACAGAGACACAGAAAACAATAATCAGACAAAAAGCATCAAATTATTGTTAAAATAATAAGTTTGAAGGACTGAAGTTGAGATAAAATATAAAAGAACTTGAGCAAAGAATGGTTTTTGAAAAACAATAAACACCATTGAAAAAAAAGCAACTTTTGAGATCAATGGTAAAATCATCAAGCACAAGTGCAAGTAACAGCCATAAACCTTCCATTTATATCTGGACACAAAACACGAACCAACTTGTATCAAAAACTTGAACTCACCTTACGATCAAGAGATAAAACGCCAAAAATGCAATACAAAATCATGCAAACCCCATAAAAAAAGAGTGATATGTAAGCTTAAAAACACTGTATAACCCAAAGCTAGGACCAATGAAAAGCAACCCCATCCTTGTAACTTTTCATCAAACAAACAGTACAGCAGAAGCAACGGCCATGGTTTTAAATTGCTGTATCCTTAATATGTTAACAAAATTTGACTGATACTGCCATTACAATCAGTAAGTTGAAAAACCTTAATTCTACTGATGCAACAATGATACATGGTACATGCAAAGAACAACGAGGAGAAAATGAAGAAACATTGTTGACTCACTTCTTGAGGTTTGGTCGAAGCTTATTGACCCAACGAAGACGACAAGACTTGCCAGTTCTTTGAAGAAGACCCTTGGATCGAATGGAGCTCCAATCTCTGGGACCATACTTCTTCACATGGTTCAGTAGCACCTCATCTTCTTCTGCTTTCCATGGCCCTTTCCTTAGATACTCTTCTTGCTCCTTTTTCCCGTGCATTTTTCTCGCATGCATCACACAAAAACTCTAAAGAATCTTTTCTCTGGTTTTCTACGAACTACTTTTCATACTACTACGTTTTATGTCCTGTGTTCCATGTTTTATGCTCTGTTGTATGTTCTGTAAGATATTACGGTTATGCATGGCAGTTACTGACTCCTTCCCACTAACTTGTCCACGTTCTCTCTCTTTACCATTTTCTCTCTCTCTTTTTTCATTATTTATTTATTAGTAATTGCTTTATTTATTTATTATTAACTAATAAAGTCTTTCTCACTCTTTTATATTATTTATTTATTAATAATTGATTTATTTTTTTATTATTAACTAATAAAGGAGAATTTTTACGATAACATGGGAATTTCTTTATGTATGCTGATGATATTTTTGTAAGAATATAATTATCACCCAAATTCATTATATCTTTTCAAGGATAGTTTTATCATACTTGAGTAATAAGGTAAGGTTTTTAGTTGAGATTTTACTCATGTAGGAACAACTTTATTTTTGAAGTATTATTACAACTATGTTGAATTTTCCACACAGAATTAACAAATAAAAACTGTATTGGAATCCATGTTTTATGGACAAAGTTGCATATAATCAAATAAATGTCTTAAATATAATTTTTTTTGGTAGCAACTATTAAAATAATGAGTTTATATTAAGAAGGGTTTGCGTGTAGAGTAATAACTTTTTTTTTTGTACTATTACATATAATTAGAAATATATATATATAATAGTTAAAATATACAATGTCATCATGTTGTAAGTCTACACATTTTTATAACAATAAAATAAGAAATATTAACATTTTTCTTATAACTATTATTACAATGAGAGTTATTAGAATATAAAAATTATAATTATAATAAATAGATATAAAAAGAAATATTTATATTTTCTTATTAAAATACTTAAATTTTTAAACAGATATAAATATATAATGTTGAATAAAATAAGAGTTTAATTCTATAATTACTTGCAAAACAATTAAAGTATTATTATTTATTATTTATTTTAATAAATAAAAATAGTCATCGTAATTTAAGGATGAATCTCAAAAAAACAGTTATAAAAGGAACTAATATAACATATTTTTCGGGATGTTACAACCATTATAACTCATTGGCAGTTAACTTTTTACTTGTATTATCAACTTTGAAATTAAAAAAATAAATGGAATTTTTGAGTGGTTTGAAAATAGATAATGACAATGTTTGAAACCTTCATTGTATTAAAATATCTAAAATGGTGTTTATTCAAGTTGACTATGGTAAAAAAAATATAAAAAAGAAAAAATTATCCACAAAAAATCAATTTTAATTGTTCGTCTTGAAAGATTTTATTAACGAGTTTTTAGCAGCCACTCGTGAGTGGTTAAAATAAAATATTATAGGTTATGAGAAAATTGACCAAGTCGTGATGGGATAGATTACATGAAATAATACATTAGAAACATACTATAAATTGTGTTAAATAACATTTTTTTAATAAGTTATGTTAAATATACATTAGATAAAACATAATATAAATTATATGAAATAACACATTAATTGGATAACTTTTAGTTTCATTTTGTACAATGAAAATCTTTAAAAATAAAATTTTATCTAAATTGTATGAAATTATATTTTACTTATGTAGTTAATTTTCTTAAAATTATAAAAGTATATTAAAAAAATTAACTTGTGCTTATAGCTCAACATTTTTTATTGAAGAAATAATTCAATAATAATGTATTCATTTAATATTTTGAAGAATCACAAAAACATTTTGCTCAAGTTCAAGAGGAAAAAGAATTATTAAGATTTATTAAATCCAAAAAAAAAGATATTATATAAAGGATTTCAACTAAACATTTTAATTAAAATGTTTTTTTTCGTACTCAAAGTTATCATTTATTATTGTTGCTGTTAATTTTAACTAAAATGAATTTAATGACAAAACTGAGTGATTTTTTTTTTTAAATCTCAATCTTTGTTGTTTTCTTCTTATCAAATGTAAATACAATATATATTTTAAAATATTAAGTAATATATCATTCTCCAATTAAAATGAATGACGGAAAAGGAATAAATATAATAAGAAATATATATTATTTGGATGCTTAGAAATATAAGAAATAAGGATTTTTAAGGAGTGAAAATGAAAAAAAAAATTATATAAAAAGATTGAGCATTCAAAATGTAATTTTTTTTATCATGTTTTCGTTTCTTCTTAGCACTTTTTTTTTTAAATTTCATTGCAAAAACTCAAAAGTTAAACCAAATAAATTTTGTATATCTGTCTAGAGAATAATTTTGTATATTCGTTAAATTAAAATTAACATAATAATTAAGTTTTAATTTATTAAGACAAGTTAGCATGATAAAAAAATATAAATGCAAGTGATTATTACTATTATTATTCTTGTTGTTTCATAATTTTCTCTTTAGTTTGATTGTAAAAATAATCTTATTTAACTTTTATTAAAACAAATCATTCTTTATTTTGAATTTTTCTATTCACTTCTTTTGTAAACTTAAAAGTATGTCTGTCTTTCTATACGTTGTAATATTGAATCATATGCACACAATATTAGAATATTTCATGGTTTTTTTTGTGTGTTTATTCTCACAGACGTTCATTTACACTTGCAATATTAAGTGTCTTCTTACATATGAATATACTTATGGTGTGTGTGGATTCGGTGGTGGAATTTGAGAGAATGGAAGAAAAAGATAAAAATGAGAATGAAAAGATATTATCTAGATTAAGAAAAAAAAAGAAAGGAAACGAAGAGAAAGTTTATAAATAATTTGATAGATATGATAAATAAAAAATTATTTAAATTGATGAAATTATAATATTATATTTTTTTTATTTAAATTAATTCAAAATTAAATATGATTAGTTATTTTATTTATAAATATTAGAATATTATTCTCATTACAATTTGTAACTCAAAAAAAAACTAAAATTTATGTCACATAGAAAAAAGTAGTTTTTTTTAAAAGCTATTTTTAAAAAGATGTGAATAGAAATAATTGTAAAATGTTTAAGCACAATTGTAAATTTTGAAAAACTTAAAAATTATACCAAATTAGTGTAAAGATGTAGGATGCAATTAATATTAAACATGGTACAATAACATAAGTAAAAACATTTCAACATCATGGTATAATTTCGTTAATATAGTTGTGAGTGGTGGGTCTAGATTATTAGGATGTTATTCATTCTTTTGATTGATAGTATTATGTTGTTAGATCCACATTCAATTTCTTCAAGGCTTTTAGACCCAAATAATGTTATCAATCTAGTTTGACATATGCACTAATACATAAGTCATCCCATAGTGAGTCGTGATGCATGTGATAAGAATGTCGAATGAAAGAGACATGTTGTAGTTCGTACATTTGATCGAGTGTTTCATAATGTGATGAATCAAATAATAAAAATATTATTTTTCATGGCTCATAACATAAAAATGTCTTTATGCAATAATTGTGTAAAATTATTACCGGATATGCATGAATATGTAATGCAAAGTACTTCATTAATATTCAAATTATCCATATTCTTAACATTTTGATCATGCATCTGTATTTTGATCATGGAACTCAATGTCATATCATAGTCATATTGGAATTTCTCAGTCGTTAGTCTTTTTTACCTTAGTGCTTGAGATTAGCCAGAATCAATCAGCCTCTGCATGTTTGATTTTTAATCTTTCTCCTATTAACCTCAAGAGGTTACCAAGTTTCATGACTTTCAACTTAGAATAAAATATTCTAACAAGTTCTTCATAGTATGAAATTGTCATATATAAAAATTGTTCGAAACCTTGAAATTGTAAACAATTGTGAAAATAAGGACTTGATCATGCAAAGTATGATAAATTCATTATTTCCAGTGTCAGAACTATATTGGTGTAAAATCCCTTTCATATTCTATCATTTGATCACACTTGTTAAGAAAACGTTTTTTTTTTATTCAAGAGGTCTTTGTTTATTGATAGATTTGTACAATGAACTCCAACAACGTGGCTATATCTTTTCCTTTTGTTTGTATGACACGTCTTTCCTTTATGTTGATGAAGACAAAATCATGACTACATATATTCATATGTATGAAAAAATCATGTAACTGGATATTTCATGTTTTAACAATAATTTAACTAAAACTACAATTTCAACAATAAAGTATGCACATAATTAAGTAAAAAACATTTTCAGAACCAACACAAACAAACACAACAATTTCCACAACTTATAAACAAGAGTCACGTGCATTATTAGGTATAGGGAACATGTATAATATCAATCTCAATTCACATATTTTAGATATGGATGATACAAGGGAACCACTTATGGGAGCTTTACTTGTTGCTTATGACAATAACACTCACAAAATACTTCTTTCAGCGCATATGATCTACACCAACAAGACCTACAACAGCACACACAAACACCACTCTATTATCCATATTATATGCTTCAATTTATACATTTCATAAGCACTCTAAGCCATGCAAAAAAGAATGAGCAAAACATAACAAATAAAAAAGCTTCAACATAATTGATTATGGAAGTAGATAACTTATTATGCTTCAAAAATGAAGCATATAATTGGTTATGCGGAAGAAAAATCAATTATGTACTTTTGTTTAAAGTATAATCGATTATTTCTTTACATAACTGATCATGTATTGATTTTCATGATTTGTTTCTTCTTTCATGTTTATTTGAGAGGTTCATATTTTGTATTTCCATTCATGGAACCAAGTATATAAAATTGTTAAATGGTTGAGATATTGCTTGACATGATCTTCAAACCAACTCCAATAGAGTGATTATCAACAATGCACAAACAAAACACCTCACTCGTGCAACTTTCTTCGAATACAAAATCACTTATTAACCACATTCACATGTCACAGAACAAGGACTAACTGAGCTTGCACACAACTATATAACCACCAAGGTAAGAACAAATAGAAATATGAATCAAGACATGCATTCACAGTTTCACGTTTCAAACACTCCACTCCTTGATTAAGAAATGAATCTCTCTATAATCTTTGCATGGATTAAAGCTCTCTTATGCACAATAAAAAACGTAAAAAAAATCTATTTAATTATCATCTAACCTTTGTTGTTTGAAAAGGAACGAAAATCCCACGATATTTTTCTCTATAAATTAACTTCTTTAATTCTTGTAAATCAACATATCTAAGTTACTCGTCTTTTTATTGAGTCTAAAAAGTACTTACACTAATACAACTAAGATGAATATAGTTATTTATTTTGACATCCAACAAAGTTTTACAAACATTTACGTTTACTATTTTACCCTTCAATTTTATTTTCTTTAAAAATATAAAAGTTAATTTTTTTCATAACCAAAATACCCCTGTTTTCAACTATGCAAATGATGTAAAATAAAAAAAAAACGTTTAATATTATGACATTAGATGTATTACCTTACATGAATACACTTAATCATTATGTTTCTCGTCATAGCACCTACTAACATTAAACTATTTTTAACATTCAGACAGACAGACAATAAATACACAAAAACAAATAACATTTATTTTCTCTCAGACACGTAGACGTTACACATGCACGAACTCAAAATTATCTTTTTTTCTCACCCACACATGTACCATTATAACATTACATATGTCTCACATGCACATATATTTAAAATATGGACTCTTCTCACATGCACGTTAAACATCCTTGGTCTATTTACATAATATACACACTTATAACATTACTCAGCTTATCTATTACTCATTAAATGCAACCATCATTACTCATTGAATTAAAATTAAATTAGTTAAGAAGTAAAATTTAAGTTCAATTTAATTTTTATAAATCTAATTTTATATTTTGTATCTATTTATTTATTATAAATTGATCTTATACTAGTTGATCTAAATTTTTTAACAAAAATTAATATAAAAATTAAGTTTTAACTCGATGATAATTCATGTTTTTATTTGTAAGAACACAAATTTTGATTTTTGAGGATCACCCTCAACCACATAAATAAAAGGAAATTTTCAAACATCTTATGTCAAAAATTCCCGGCACACCCTACATTTCACAGACACATCCTTAGACGATTCAAATGCCTTCTGAACTGTCAAAAGAAGCACATAAACAAAATGGTATTAATAGAAGATTTAACCCTAATTATTTTCTATTTTTGATGTACAAATTAAACAAATTCCAAAGTATTTAACTTTTTTCTCCCCATTTGTTCCAATTGCCCCTTAAACTCATAAAAGTTTAGCCCTAAATATTCGGTCCGTGAATGCATGTTTGTCATATCCTTCCAAAGCCTAACCCACAGTTTCATCTTTTAAACCCTGTGATTACTGTGAGCCCAGCTAAGCCAATCTCACCCTATAAATTTGCAGTTGAACTCTCACACTCCTTAGTGGCCACACACACACATTACACAGATCTACCCATGTTACTGGATCTGTGATTTTCTTAGACATTGGTGTCATCACCAACAATTGTACCTATCAGTATCCAAATACACATCAAATCTAGTCACATTCTTTTTCAACCCTTTCACTCCGCAATTCACATCACACACAACCATGGAGATTGATAGCAGGTTTTTGAGCACTGGCCTCCTCCTGGTTGCCACAATCCTTGTGGCAAAACTCATTTCAGCCTTCATAGTGCCCAAATCCAGGAAGAGGGTACCCCCAGTTGTGAAGGGGTGGCCCTTGATTGGAGGGCTTGTCCGTTTCCTCAAAGGTCCAATCTTTATGCTCCGTGAGGAGTACCCTAAGCTTGGGGGTGTCTTCACCCTCAAACTCTTCCACAAGAACATCACCTTCCTCATTGGCCCTGAGGTATCCGCACACTTCTTCAAGGCTCCAGAGACTGATCTCAGCCAGCAAGAGGTGTACCAATTCAATGTGCCAACTTTTGGACCTGGGGTGGTCTTTGATGTTGACTACTCTGTGAGACAGGAACAGTTCAGGTTCTTCACTGAGGCTCTTAGGGTCAACAAGCTCAAGAGCTATGTCAATCAGATGGTTGCAGAAGCAGAGGTATGCTTGTGTTGGTGCTATTCATGTTGGTGTTTGTTTGGTTCTTTTCTTTTGTTGTAGTATGTTGATTGATCTAGTACGATGGGTAATCGTTCTCTGTTCTTGGATTTAATCATTGCAATCGGGAATTTGTTGGGCTATTTTATTCTCACGTTGATGGTGTCTGTCTTCCTCCATGGTTCTCTAGATGCTTACGCTTTCATCCCTCGGTCTACACTATGTCAAAATTCGACACCTGAAGGGTTGGATTGATTTTGGATATTTACAAAATTCAAAGACCAAAAGTAATGTTTTAAAATTTAGGAATAAAAGCCCTTTATTGTAAATTTTATTTTGATGATGAAGGCAATTAACCCTTTTGTTTTCTTTGATTTTTATGGGGAGTATGATCGATTGGGGGACTGGAAAAAAAATCGTCACACCTTGGAAATTTGCCAGTTGTGAGGCTGATATGCTTAGATACCTTGCTTTTGTTATTGGCTTTTGTTCTTCAATTGACCCTCTGTTGTTGTTACTTAATGTATTACGTGTTTGGGCATTCAATTCAACGATTTGGTGGTCAATAGCAACACCTGTCATGATCAGTGTGTTCTGCAGGGCGTTGCCCATTCCAACTTTAATGCAAGAATAATTAACTGAACAGCCTTATCCAACTCCATGGGATCTAATACAAGGTGGTTTTGGACTAGAGTGAAAAGAGTGGCAATATAAATCTTACAAGAATATGTAGTAAAATTTAACGATTTCGTTATTTATAACGTATGTGCATACCTTTTTTTTTTTCACACGAGAATGGACCATTGAATTGTCAACAAAACTTCATGCTACTTGAGTTCATTCTGATAATAAACTGGAGAAGCTCTTCATTTTCATTTGGACTTCACTATGGTGAAATGGCATCAAACCTGACAGTTTTCAGTCTCATTATGTTGTTTGTTAACATTAAACTCCTACCTTGTAATTTTTCTTTGCTGTTTAACAATTGGATATTGAAGAGTGTTCTATCCCAAACACAAACTCAATTTGCAGGACTATTTCTCAAAGTGGGGACCAAGTGGTGAGGTTGATTTGAAGTATGAGCTTGAGCATCTTATTATCTTGACAGCCAGTAGATGTCTCTTGGGACGTGAAGTTCGGGACAAGCTCTTTGATGATGTCTCTGCACTGTTCCATGATCTTGATAATGGAATGCTTCCAATCAGTGTGCTCTTCCCATACCTGCCTATCCCAGCTCACAAGCGCCGTGATCAGGCACGCAAGAAGCTAGCTAATATCTTTGCTACCATCATAGCTTCTCGCAAGAGTGCCAGCAAATCAGAAGATGACATGCTGCAGTGCTTCATCGACTCAAAATACAAAGATGGCCGCCCAACAACTGAAGCTGAAGTGACTGGACTCCTCATTGCTGCTCTTTTTGCTGGTCAACACACAAGTTCAATTACCTCCACTTGGACTGGTGCATATCTGCTGTGTAACAACAAGTACCTTTCAGCTGTGCAGGAGGAGCAAAAGCAGTTGATGGAAAAGCATGGGGACAGAGTTGATCATGATGTTTTGGCTGAAATGGATGTGTTGTATAGGTGCATCAAAGAAGCCTTGAGACTCCACCCTCCTCTGATCATGCTGCTGAGAAGCTCGCACAGTGATTTTAGTGTCACAACACGAGAGGGGAAAGAGTATGACATTCCCAAAGGCCATATAATTGCTACATCACCTGCTTTTGCTAACAGGCTTGGTCACATTTTCAAGGACCCTGACAGGTATGATCCTGACCGATTTTCTGTCGGGAGGGAAGAGGACAAGGTGGCTGGTGCATTCTCATACATTTCGTTTGGAGGGGGTAGACATGGATGCCTTGGGGAGCCATTTGCATATCTTCAGATTAAAGCAATATGGACTCATCTGCTAAGGAATTTTGAACTGGAGTTGGTGTCACCTTTTCCTGAGATAGACTGGAATGCCATGGTTGTGGGAGTTAAGGGAAAAGTGATGGTCCGATATAAGCGGAAGGTGCTTTCAGTTAATCAATAGGATTAATGTTTCATTTTCATGGATGATTTTATTGTAAGCAGTTACTGTTAGTCTTTCCTGGTTCAGCTTCTGTCCAAGTTCACTCTCTATTTTGGCAATGGATATCTAGAATCTTTGATTTTGATTTTATTTTGTTATGTGATAAGTGATTGTAACTTGTTTTGGTTTGTGTATTGGAGGCTACTAGTTACTTGGGTTCAAGTGAAATGGTTGAACTAAAATGCTGCATGGGATATTTTGGCGCTGTACCATCCTGAAATATTCTGATCAAACTTCCTCACTTTATGAAATTTGATCAAATTGGATCCATTTAAAAGCCGGGGGAATCTTTCTCCCCCCAAAGAATTTTGATTTGTATGCTCTTATTTCTTAGATTCACAACTATCAACCAACCAAACTAGCCTTATTTAAAAGGATACATACTCATTTTAACCCCTCTCCTAGAGTTAAGGATGTCAAACTGCTATTTGTTATCAATCCATGTGTTTGATAATAAACAACCTCTTGTTTACGAGAAAATGGAAATGTAACAGTTAGTGTGCAATCATGAACAAAGATGTAATACAGAAAAGGTGATTCCATCAATATAATTCTCAATTTACTAAAAGAGTAGATCAGTAACACGGTAGAAGTTGAAGGCAGTGAATATTAGGACAGCAACCCCCACTATAGTAGAACTGCTTCTCCAAGGGTCTCTGAAGTAAACCCACCTCAATGTCCCCATTGCCCATTTCCAATCATTGTTGTAGTGTTCATTAACATCTTCCATGATCTGGTGGTAGCATGTTGAATTTGTCACCATATGTTTGCAAAGATCATTAACCAGATTTGCCAGTTCTTGATCACTCCCCAGTTCATGGACAATAATTTCTTTCTCAACCAGCAACTCTGCATCATCTTTGGTGTGAATAAGAGAGTCAATCAGAGAAACATAGTTGCAGATGTAAGGTTCTTCAGGATAGTGACACTGCTCAAATGCTATTAGGTTCCTCAGAACACACTCTGTTGTGTGGTCTACTTTCAACTGGGGGATCTGAAACCGAGCTTTGAACAACTTGCAGCATGGCAAACAACCCAAGCAAAGAAACCAGCTGAAGAATCGTTTCTTCTCAAACTTGACATCAAGTAAGGATCTGTCTTGAGCCATGTCAAAGCTTATCCCAGCCTCATTCAACTTTGTTGCAGTCCTTAGTACACACTCCTTAAGATTATGGTTTTTCTGAATGCTCAGGTTCTTTGGGAGATAGGAATTTCGAATTAGATCAGTGAAATGCAGTGATTGCTCCCACTTTCTTTGCTCGAACTTGTTTTCTGAAGATTGTTCATGAGGATAATAAGATCCAAAGTACTCATGAGCAAGGTTAATAAATCTAGCGTGGCTTTTGACATTGCTTGGGACAACATTATCATATAGTTTTTCCAACACTATCATTGGAAGCTGGTTCTCAAGCAGCATCAAGTCACACTGGATACTTTTTCCAATACAACCTTGAGTTATTAGATAGTCCTCCTTGTGTTCCCATTTTCTTGATTGTCTCAGAAACAGCTCCATGATGAACACAGCATCCAACAACATTATCTCCACAAATTGCTCCTTGCTGATATCAGGGAATTTCTTTTGGTAACAACGGCGTAGGTTTTTCTCTTCTAGTTCAAGTAAGGCTTTGTACTGCAGCAAATCAAGCTTGCTCATTTGGCTTAGGCGTGCCCAAAAGAAATGAAAATATCTTTGTTTCTGCTCATGCATTTCCTCTAGTTGAGCATTCTTATGGTGGACAGGGCCAATTGAGACCAACAGAGGAGTGTAGGCCACCACTTTCACCTTCAAAAGACTAGTTGGTACCTTGTAGATACAACATTCTGGCCACAGTGCAGGCTCCATCACTTCTGGAATGTTAATTATGTGTTGGATGTGATGTTCAATAGAAGTCTCCATGAGACCTCTTTTTTCTGGTCCTGTTCAGCAAACATACCAGCCGTCAGACAAATCCTGTTTTCATTTTCAAATTTTCAGGATTTGGAAAATTTGTTTGTTTTGACCTCTTATTGTCCATTTTCAAAATAGCAAGCACCAAAAAGATTCTAGAATCTTCTAGAGACTTCTGATAAATAAATAAAAGGTTTATCTTCACAACAACCTAGCAAATTTGGATTCCATTTTGATATTGTCCCTATGCTGAGTTTTCAAAATATATTGATGGACAATGATTATGATGTTTCAAAATATATTAAGAACTCTTTTAATATATCAACATAATTTCTTTTGAAGGCTTAGCAGAGGAATAGTATCAAAAACTCAGTGAAGAATAGACTCCAAGTTAAAAAGGGTTCATAGTTTGGATTTCTACTGTTTACCTTTTCAAAACGTTTAAAAAATGACCAAAATTCTTTCTTAAGTAGTACTCTTACTATGTAGAGACATGAACATCAAAATTCCTACAAATGACCTATTTTCATGAGAAATGAATCATGTTAAAGACAAACCAATATTTACCATTATTGGGGAATAAATATGCAAATCCATTCTCTCAAGTATAATAAAGATGTATTTAATACAAAGCAGTAAAAAGACATATACACTGCAGATGTGCCTCTTCAAAATAAGATAACTGACTTTGAAAAAGAAAAGGTCAGATTCCACTGATACACAAAGGATCCATCCATCTTCATGTACAAACATAAAGTGAAGATATTTTTCAGCAAACAAATGGCTTTTCCCCTTTGGCTAAAAGCATTCTTGCTTTGTATAAGATAAAGTTAGAATTTTTAAATATCAACTACAAACAGAAGAAGGACCAGAAAGCACAGGGAAAGAGAATCACTTGTAAAGTGACATTTACAACATCTCAAACAAATAAGCAACAAAACCAAAATGAAAAACCAGAAGTAGAACAGAAAAAGATGAGGTGAAGAGCATAGAAACTAGAATCTGGACAGAAGATCATGACAGTTATAGAGTGAAAAACTGATGAAATAATGGCCTAAATCAGAATTAGTGATTGAAAAAATTTAACTGCTACAACGATCCAATAGTAGGTATTATCTTATCACAAACTTCTGTTAATTAATGCACAATGTATGAACCTGAAAGACTGTTTCCTCTAACAATTTCTCAGTTCCAATCTCCAGGATCTTCACTTCTGAACTCTCTCTTTTCTCAGTCTCTTTCTGGTTTGTTCTTGAACTTTTGGTGTGCTTTGTAGATGTAGTGAATGAAAAATCAACTAGTCAAAGCAAATACAGTGCCAAAGGAAAAGATAAATTCTAGACTAGAACAGTTTTGTTTGTTAATGTTTGGTGGTTTTGATGATAAAATGAATTATTGGAAGGCTGGAAATAGTTTTTACATTCATGAAATTTGTACTATTTGTACAACTTTGTCAGGTTATGATAAATAATAATTCAATGATCAATTATTCAATGGAGATATTGAAGGATCAAGAAATTAAATGCATGAACATATTGGTAGCTCAGATTTTCATTTCTTTGTTTTTTGTTGCACTGATTGAGTTTTATAACACTTGGGTAGGTGAGCAATAATGTGTTTGCTTCTGCTTTTTCAGTATCATTAAACTTCCCGTCTTGCAGTATTTTCAAAACAAAAGAACTTTTTAATTAATTAGTGTAGTCACTTCAATTTAAGATCATTTTTAGATTTCTTAATTTTCTTTTTTAAAAAATTAGTTTTTTAAATTGAGAAAAAAAATGGTTAAACAAAATTAGATTTTTTTTCTAAAAAATATAACACTTAATATTCGTCACTGTATATTTCACTAGAATAAATAGTAAAGATAAATTTACACTATTATTAAAAAGGAAAAAAAATAGATAACTTGTGCTCTATAAGTGATTTTAGGAATGCTATTATATTATAGAAGAAAAATTAAAATAACCACAAAGAAATATGTTATAGAGTAAATAGAAAATAAAAGTTGTAAGAACTAAATCTTATATTATTATTTAAAAATTAAATTTATCTTTAGATTTCTGAATTGTTGAATAATTTTTAGTTAAGTATCTAATGGATTATTTTTAATTGGGTAGTACGGCTACATATTATTATGCATGTCAACATAAAATTCAATTTAAAGTTTTATATTTAAATTAATTATTTTCATATTATATTTAAGTAATACAACATTTAATAATGCAGCCTACTGAATTTGATAAAATTTATAACAAATTATTCCATTTAATACTATGCATTTAAACAGGTGAAACATTTTACCCCACCTTCATGTCAACGTCATATCCTCTTCAACCTAATTTCTATTAATCAACAATCATTCATGACATGAGATATATTTTCTTCAACTATTTATACAATTTCTTAATATATATATATATATATATATATATATATATATATATAATTTATTGGTTAAGTATTCAAAAAAATATATATTTTTTAACGGGAATTTGACTGTTTATTTTCTTAGTGTTAATTGAATTATGGATTACTATCTTGTTATATTAAAAAAACATAAACTTATATAATTATTGTACATTAAATTAAAAAAAAATATTTATTATTTTATAGTAACCATAATATTGTTTTATATAAATTACAAAATTTCGAAATTTTTAATAAGTGAAGGCAATAAAATAAGATGATAGGATAACAATTATGTCATCCAATTAATAAAAATATTAATTGTCATAGTAGGATATTAAAAAATATTTAATAAAAATTCAATTAAAAATACATAATATTTTTAAAATTTTAAAACTTAAAACTTAATTTAGTCCAAATTTAATGATTAAAATCATAAAATTAAATGTAAAAGAGATTTGAATTTAAAGAAATTTCATTCCAATAACTTTTTTATATAAAAAATTTGACTCGATCCTTCAATTTTTATGTGTATGATATACTATTGGCCGAATCTGATACTATCTTTAATTTAGTTAAATAAAATGTGGTTGGTGTGAATAATTTATAAAAAAAATAAAAATTGACCAATTATTTTTCTTTTTCAAAAATATATATTGGCAGCCATAACAAAATGTGATTGACAATAATTGATAACAGCCTTATATTAATTAAAAGACAAAATGTTAATGGATGACATTTCGGAGAAGAGAGTGGAGTATGTAATTGAAAAAGAAATTTCTTGGAACAACGTAAAAACATGACAATTATTTTGTGTACCATCAATGTCGTAAGATTGTTATTGGCAGATACTTTTATAGAAAGAAGAAGAAATGAAATGAACTCCAGAATTTTTGTGATATAATTGAATATTGATATTTTTTCATCATCTAGAAAAGAAATTTTTATCGAAATCAATATCGATTAACATGCTAATAATATCTATCAAGACAGTGAGATTGAAACTATTAAATAAAAAATTTTCTGAAAGGAATTATAATATTATTTATTAAAAGATATATTGTAAAAATATATTAGTAACTGTACTGTTGGGGTTGGACGACCTTACATAATAATCCACACCAAGTAAACCGAACGACTCTGGAGAAGAGGAAACAGCTAAGCAGCGAAGGAATGTGGTTGGACCTGTAGATAAGACCGAACGACTATAATAAGAGACATTCGGCCTTATTTGATAGACAAGTTTCTCTACAAGGATTAAGGTAAATGGTAATTAAGAGTATTGAACTGAGATTGGGCCGAGATTAAGGTTTCACTAATCTCAAGCCATGCCAAAAGCTATAAATATATGTCAAAGGTAAGAGGAGATAGATGATCGCATTTATTGTGTATTTAATATCATTGCACTGAACTTCCGTACAGATCATTTGCTTGCTGACTTAAGCATCAGAGAACCTTTGGCAAGTATCCCTCCGGACGGTGAAGTGAAGACAAAGACGAGAAGTGTAGCTATCGGACAACATTAAAGGAGAAATTGTGTAGGTTTAAAGTGACTCGACCTCATACCCAAAACAGTACTGAAAGATATCTCCTCTAATGTATTTTCCTAAGTCTCTTTATAAATTGGACTAGACTTTGTTTTGCAATTTTTTGTTACTATAATATTCTTTTTGATAATGTAATCTCCTCCTGTTATCTTCTAGATAATCCAATATTTTCAAGGTATATTTGATTGTTGTAGAGATTTAAACATATTTGAGAAGATATTTGCTAGATTAAAAAATATTTAGCAATATTATATTTTGATATTTATTGATATAGTTAAATAAGATAATTATTTAACAAAATCAAATAAAATATCTTAAGATATATTTTCGCTAATTATCTTTTATCATAAACATTTATCTATTGTCAAAGCTTTTTTGTAGAAAAATAGAGAAAATCGCAAGGTTCAAATTTTTTTTGTCTAGTCCCTCTTCTTGACTTAGCTAATTTTTTTTCCTTTCTTCATGCTTTTCTTGCCTTTTTCATGCAATGTTGGCTTGACTTCTTGTGGTCTTGATTATTTTCTATTCTTGGATTTATCTTTAAGGTGTCATAAAACTTTAACCAATTTATTTCCACACCTTAATAAGCTCAATTTAGCTGCAGCTACACTAACACACCTTAAAATATTCAAAGAACATTTATTCAATTAAAAAACTATTTTTATCATGTTTTTGTATCTCATACTCAATAAACTAAATTATAACAAATTCTAATTAAAATATTATTTTAAAGTATAAAAATTAGTTAAGAATTCAATATTAAAGGTTAAATGAGGGCATAAATACGACGTAATGATATTCCCTTACGCTAAACCATTTAAGGTAAAGTATGATAACTTCCAATTGGGCTGTAATTAGGCCGCTACTAATTATGGACCCACACCAAAATCTATAAATATAGTATACACCAAAATCTATAAATATAGTATGAGGTGAGGATGCAAGTGATTTTACATTTATTGTACCATCAAAGTAACTTATGTAAACAAGCTTCAAACGTATAAGACGAATAACACAAATGAATGTAAAGAAGAACATTTAAATCCTTTTCCAACCTATAAGACATAATATCATTAACCTGGAACACCTGAAACAATGCTAATGGTGAACTTAAGAACGAACGTTTTTGCTTCTAATTTCCTTTTATTCAAAAGGAAGTTCTAAATCATACTGAATAATATTGATATTCAACAATTCAATCTTTTTTTTTCGGTGTAGCCCAATGTCATTTCTAAATTTGGTTTCCACCAATTATTCTTCAACTTCATCAAAAATTTTCATTTGATATGCACTGGCCAAATTGAGACAAGATTAGAAATACTTATTAGAAATACATATTAGAAATACTCATTTGACAAAAATTTACACGAATATATTTCGGACCAAAAAAATCCAAAATAACTGACATAAAAAAAGGTTTTCGCTGTATTAGTAATCAACACTAATATTTATTTATTAAAAAAAATTAAAAGTAGTTTTACACTTTTAACTTTTTATTAAAAAAATATTATTTTAGATCGTATTAGAGAACAATGTCATAATTGACACTAATATTAAAAAAAGCTAATTTTATGTTTTGTTATAGTGTGTACGGAAAATACAAGAAGTTTTCTTACCATTTTATATTTAATTTCATATATATATATATATATATATATATATATAATAATAATAATAATAATAATAAGATTTAAACATAAACTTTTTTACTAAATATGAATAATTATCACTTTTGAGTTTAAAGTCTCTACCTAGCACCTAACCGTTATATTTTTATTAGAAGTTAACAAAATTGTTAACAAAACATTAAACAAATATCAATAATTTGGTAGGGACTGGTTCAAGATGGAAATTCTTCATATATATGTCCTATCAATTCCGTTTAAGTTATTTTTTCCATCATATATAAGTTCTTTACGTAATTTTTTATTTGATCAATACCTTTCATCCATTTCTACTTTATTAGCATATAGATTATTTTTGTGTAAATGTTCACCAACTTCATCAAAAGTTGAAAGATTTATGTGGTGCAAATGTAAGATAATGCATCTGTAAAGCAAAAAATAATGGATCAACTTTGGAAAATAGAAAAAGCTACAAAAGTTAAAACCTGAGATTTTAATTAAAGATTGTGACACTTCCACTCATAAAAAGCAACAACATTTTGGACTATGTGTATCAGCAAGTGTCGTTTTTCGTCCGTGAATAAAAGGATAATGATATTTTGACATCATTTTTTGTAATATTTTAATATTATTTATGTGTTATTTTGTGATTGATCCAAAATTATTTTATAATTAATAATAATTATTATAAACACCAACATGGATCAATCACAGAATGACACATAGATGATATATTAAAATGTTGTCAAAAAATATTGTAAAAGTATCATTATTCGTGAATAAAATGGATTTAAATTCACTTGTATAAATTACCCAATTTTTATTTGATAAAAACATTATCCGCTTTTTTTAACTGTTAGGCTAAACTAAACTTTGAACAACTAATTACTAATTATTTCAGTATTACCTAACTGTTTTATTATTAGCTAAGTAAAGTCTATGATAGAGAATTAAAACAATGTTCTTTACAAATTGAATATATAAGGTAGAAGAGGAGAGGAGAAGAAAGCAAAAAAAATAGATATAATAATAAGTTATGGCGATGGAGAAAGAAGAAATAGATAGAAAGAAAATTAGACTAAAACATATAAAAAATGAGTCAAAACAACTCATAAAAATAGTCCAAGCATGTACATTTCCAAAATATGCACAAGCATTTCTAACAATGTCACTGGTTAAAAATTTAAGGTGAATTAGAAATCTTACTTAAAAAAATAGTATAATAAATAATGTACATAAATAAAAAGATAAATTTATTATTTTAAGATTTTGATAATATCTGTTAGACACATAAATAAAACGAGTTTATAGTTGAAATCTCATCGTACACAAATTAGTTTTATAAGATTAAAATAGACTTAATTTATTTCTTAAAAAAATATTAGATTAAAATTTAATTTTATCGAGATTTGTTATTTAATTATTTGTTTTATTATATTATCGATTATCGAAGATTCGCTTCGCTATAAAATTATCATTGAACTACTTATTAATGTTAATATCATTTCACACCCTCGATATTTATGTATAAAAGAATATATATCTTACTTTATTTCAAACGAGTTTTGAAAGTGAATTTGGTTTTAATTAATATTCTTAAAAACTTAATAATCTCTTATATTAATTCATTTACAAGTTATTTGTCCTGAATTCCGAATATCTCTTCTCGAAAAAACCTATATAACTACTAAAGCATTTTCTCTTAATAAAGTAGCACAACATAGTTTACACGTAGCTTCGTAACATACTTCAAGCCTCATTGCATTGTTTGTTGCGTGCACATTCCCAATTTTAACACTGTTTATTTCATCACCTCATGTCAGAGTTGAATGTGAAACAACATGTGTATATGTCATTCATACGATGAACCGTGAAACAGCACAGACAACATTTAAGAAGCTGCATACATCTGATGTGTTTTATCGCCCAAACAGTGAATGAATAGCACGTACGAACTGGAAAACAGCGAAAACAATGAAAGCAATGCCTACCAAAGTGGAACTTGCTCTCCAAGGGTCTCTGAAGTACACCAACCAAAGAGCAGCCATGGTGCGGTTCCAAACATTCTGGTAATGCTTGTTCAGTTCATTGATAGTCTCAAAGTAACACGTTGAGTTTGTCACAACATGTTTGCTCAGACTATTGACAAGGGTTGCCACTTCCTTGTCACTCCCCAACTCATGCACGATCACTTCCCTTTCGACCAGCAACTCCACATCAAGCTGAGTGTGTATGAGAGAGTCGATGAGATTGACGTAGTTGCAAATGTAAGGCTTATCAGGATAGTGGCACTGCTCAAAGGCAATGAGGTTCCTCAGCACACATTCTGTTGTGTGATCCACCTTCAACTGGGGGATCCTAAAACGTGCCTTGAAGTGGTTCAAGTATGGCAAGCAACCAAAGCAGAGAAAGGAACTCAGAAATGGCTTCTTCTCAAAGGTTATGTCTAGCAACCTTCTGTTCAGATGCTTCTCAAAGCTCACTCCTGATTCTTGCAACTTTGTTGCCGTTCTTAGCACATGAAGTGCAGAATCATTACTGCGACCCCAATCTGTTGGAAGGTAAAAGTACCTTGGTGGACAACATCATCATCACATCACATGCTAGTTAGCACCCACAGAAAGAGACAATATAGACAAAAACATCAAAAAAGAAGTTGCAGAACCCAATGATGCACTGTGTAAAGAATGACAGAAACATTCAGGATCACCTACTAATTTATTAGAAAAAAGAAGTGTATGTTGGTAAAGTAAAATATGAAAAAAATATGATAATGTCAGTTGAATCATACCTTATCAGATCAGTGAAGTGCTTAGTGCTCTTGTTG
The DNA here is from genome assembly GCA_034642375.1 of Vigna nakashimae. Lineage (NCBI taxonomy): Eukaryota > Viridiplantae > Streptophyta > Magnoliopsida > Fabales > Fabaceae > Vigna > Vigna nakashimae. The sequence goes on from CM067766.1 coordinate 1,076,835, forward strand.
CACCTATCTTTGTTCTTTGACTTAGAATGTTTCTTGGAACTTCGGAGTGAGCCACTGAAGTAGTTTTTCCTTGACTGGTTCTTGTCGAGAACACGTTTGGTTTCATCAGAAGAAGACATCTGGGTGTCATAGAACGCAAAGTACTCAATGGCAAGATCAACAAACCCTGCATTGTGTTCATCCTTCTTGCTGTCACTAGGGACAACAGTGTCATAGAGTCTCTGAAGCACAAAAAAGGGTATCTGATTCTCCAACAAAATCAAGTCCCTTGTGATGTTCTTGCTGAGCCATGACTGTGTCAAGATGAGATCATCACTGTGTTTCACCCTAAACGATTTGGTCTGCTTGTAATCGTGCTCGTGCTTGGATCTCTCAGATTTCCAGTGGCAGTTCCTCAGCAAGAGTTCCATGATGAACACTGCATCGAGCAGCATCATGTCGACGAACTTCTCTCTGGTGATGTCAGGGAATTTGTCTGCATAACATTCTCTGATGTTTTCTTCCTTGTCTTGGAGGTAGTGCTTGAAGCTCTTCATGGCTTGTTCGTTTGAGACACGTTCCCAGAAGAAGTGGAAGTATCTTTTCTTGTGTTCTTGCATTGGCTTGAGTTGGTTTTTGGTGAGATGAATTGGGCCAATTGAGATCCACTCGGGAGTGTAGGCATCCTCGTTCACCTTTCGGAGATTGTAAGGAACCTTGTAGATGCTGCACTCCGACAACCTTAGCTCCTCCAGCTCTGGCATGTCGATGATGTGTTTCACCATCTCAAATTCGGTTTCAGACAGTGAAGAACCACAGGTTTTGTAAGCATGTGCCATTGTTGTAGAAACAAGCTTCAACTCAACTTGCTTTTTATCAAAATCAAAAACCAAGCCTCTGTTGTCTGCACTATAATCATTGTTTTAAAGGATTAAATTAAACTACTGGATTAGTCTCAGAATTATTTGAAAAGTTTTAAATGAATTTATAAATTATTTCCTTTAATGCTGTCCTTAATCACGTATTGTATCCTTCCTAAGTTTTTAAAACGTCGTAAATTTCACAAGACCAGGAAAAAGAAAATAAGACACAAAAATAAAATGATTATAAAAAAATAATTTTTTGTATTTTTTTTTAAAAAAGTAAGAAATAAAAAAATAGTGTCATTTAAAAAAAAAGTTTGATAAACTTCTAGTTTTTATGTTTTAGACAAATTTAATTTTAAAAAGACATAATGGATGGTGATATGTTTGCACTCTATTTTTCTTATATTTTCATTTGACACTCCTAAAAAATATCATTTTAAAAATATTATTCTAAAATTTTATTTTTATTAGTAAATTATAATATTTTATCATTAAAAGTAGTTATATATTGGAAGTAAAAAAAATGAGAAGTGTCATCAATAATAAAAATAAAATTTTAGAATAAAATAATATTTTTTAAGATTATCAAATAAAAATGTTTAAAAAAATAGGATGTAAAACATCTTATCACCAATAATTATAAAAATATAAAGGTTTTGGTATAATTATTTATTTATCAATATTTAAATGAGGCCGGACACTAAGAAAAAGAAAAAGAAATTCTTAATAACAAACTTAAAATCTTTGAAATTTTAAGAAAAGTTAGTATTAATATCATGCACGTTATTTTTAATTTAAAATCTTAAAATAATAATTTTAAAAATCTTTTTCTTTATATATTATTCATTTTATTTATCTTTAATCGTGAGACTTCTAAATCCCTTTGAATTTCTAACTCAGTCATATAATTAATTATAACTATACGTTTGGACTATAAGTACAATTTAAAATCCCGAGGATAATATTTATCATCAACAACTCTTCTTTTTACATTAAAGAAAGTGTTATTTTTAAAAAGAAAAAAGGGTTAGGCTTTTTAATAATAATGGACATGGGTATATAAAAAAGGCACAAGAAAGAAAAATATGTTGTAGAATTGTTTTATATTATCAAAATAATAGGGTTATGTTTAGTTTTTTCTGAGATAAATGTACGTTTAAATATAAGAATATGACATATTTTTACATTTATTTAACATATAATATAAAGATAAAATGTGATAAAAATAATGAATTTTTAAATTTTTTAAAACAGAAAATAAAAAATAAAAAAATAATATTAAATTAATGTAAAAAATTTCCATATGTCAAATATCATTCATGAAAAAGTAAAGAAAGGACTGCATTAAACTTCATTTAAATTGTTTAAGTATACAAATATCTGATAAACTTTCATGGAAAAACATTACGAAAACAAGCATCAGTTTCCCAAATCCAAGGAAACATTTCATGAAAAATCCACTCAAAAAATGATTAATCAGATTTAAATGAATCATTATCTGTAAATTATGCATATATCCAATGCATCTCAAAGATCATGCAAATACATAACATGCAACATAAATCACCAAAGGGAAAGAACATAGCAGAAACTGATTAAAACTTGAAAAGATAAACTGAAAACTGGAAAATTTAAGAACCTGTTTGAATGGAGAAATTATTTGAAGAGTTTGAGGTTTCTGTTCTTCTTCAGTAGCAGCCACCCTTCTCCATGTTCATGTTTTGTGGGTGTGAGTGTGGGCTTTTATGTTGGTCAAAAGTGGAAACTGATGAAGACTTCATGCCACTTTATTCAATAATCAATGCATGCTTTTGTTTGGTAGCTTGTTCAAACAATTATTTAAATATGATTGAGGACTTTAAAGTATATGGAAAACATAATATTCATACTTTTTTAGAGAGCGAAAGAAAAAGGAGATAAAGTTTTACTTTGAAAGAAAAAATCTAAAGCTTTTTCTTCATTTTATCTCAGATTATTAAAGTGATCTTTGCTGTTGTACCATCTAGAGAGTCAATAATGTTTGGAAAATTAAAAGTAAAAATATTAAACAAAAGTAGACTTACTAATTTATATAAAATTTCAACATTATACTTTAATACTTTGAATAGGAAAATGATGAACATTTCCAACTTTATCATATAGGTGAAATAGTTTATGATGATATTTTTCTAATTTTTATGTAGGTGACGTCGATGCTGATCTATTATAGATGCGTCACGTCGTCTTTGTATGAAAGAAACAAATTGGTCATATTTTAAAGAAACATATTTAATATATAAATTTTTAGTTTTATTCATTAGGATTAAATATGTTTTTAGTTCTTAAAGTATTGTTTGTTTCTGATTTTCGTCCCTCTTTCAAAATAAGGTACAATTTGATCTCATTCTTTTCGAAACGTTCGTTTTAGTCATCAAAAACTTTGGTTTAAGTTCTCATTTTGTTGGCTAAATGAGGATCAAATGTTTAACGATATTAGTTTTCGAGGACTAAAAGGAACGTTTCGAAAAGAATGAGGACCAAATTGTAACTTATTTTAAAAGAGGAACGAAAATCAGAAACGGCTAATAGTTTAAGAAGTAAAAACATATTTAACCCTATTAATTTTTATAGGAAGATTTTGGTCCATTCATGTTAAATTATATATATATATATATAGAGAGAGAGGTGTTTGTCTACAATTTCACTATTTTAGTTTCATGCTTGCAATTGTTTTTTTCTTTTTTTCTTTTTTTCCTTTCTATTATTGCATTTGGAACGATCACCCTGAATCTTGTTACTTGAAGCCCAACAAAATAAAACACTATTTTAATTAAACTCTATTCCTAGAGGACTATTTTCAATTAAGAATTTAATCTCTAAGTTAGTTTTATATTATTAATTGATTGGAAATTAATGTATGAAAGACAAAAAAATGGCCAATTATCAGCAGAAACATAACATTGACCCATCATCCACCAATAAGATGGAAAGGAAAAGTGTAGAAACATCATCCATATAATAATTAATGCTTTTGCAAGAATATTTTCGATATATGCAAATTTCTCTTGAAACGTTTTTCCATAATATTATTATAGTGGGCGAAAAGTTTAATGTTTCTTATTGTTTCCTTTTGTAAGGACCTAGTATAATTTTTATTTTTATATTATTTTAGAAGGGGGGGCCTTCCATGTCTTGTCCATGAACCTTGTTTCTTCCTCTTTCACGGAAATTCTTTGCAACGTGGCTCCTACTCCAAAATGAGGTAGCTTCCTCTGTGCATGCTGGACCATTCCACATCTCCTTCTCCCTTCACGGTGGCTGGACAATGAGTCTCTTCCATGCTTCCAGCCGTACCTCCAGCTCAATTCCCGTGCACCTCTCTTCTCTTTGGTCTCTCCACTTACTTGAAAGGTGATGATGATTGTTGTCCTCTTGGTGGTTCAAGCCCTGAAGAAGTTGTTGCTGGATGAAGCTTCCTTGCTGGACCGTGTGTGTGAAGAGTGGTGCAGTTTTTGGAATGTATGAATCCTCCACTGCTGAACTTGATTTTGGAAGCAGCCGTGAAGATTCTTGTCTTGGCCTTTTCATGGCTCCACCACTTTGTTTTCTACCTAAACTTGCTGACTTGTTGCAGCTACATCTTCCAGCTCCTTCTCCACGTTCACTTCCCGTGCACACACACTGCTCCAAACACACATCACCGTGCCAGCACCTCTCTTCCAACTCTGGACCGTGAAGGTGGCTTCAAGCTGGACCATGGTGTTCTTCTTCCAACTGATGGACTTCTTCTTCAACTCATGGTAGCACCATTCCAGCCTTTGAATCACTTCTTCTCCCTGCTGACCGTGAAGGTGGCTATGTGTACTGTCATCAACGTGCCTTCTCCTTTCCATTCATCCATGGCTTCTCTTCTTTTTCCAATGGACGTTACAGCAACTTCTTCTCCTCATCCAAGCTCTTCCCGTGGACAAAACCAAATGAAAAATGTAATGGGAATCCGCTCCCTTCCATGTGCTGATCATCACGGTTCCAACTAGCTAAGCCCGTGTTCCACCTCTATCTTCATTCCAGCCGGTTGCTCCATTTCTCCCCTGCTACCAGTTGCTTCACGTTCCCGTGTTGGTGCTGGACGTGCTCTCTCTCCTTCATGGTGAAGCTGGATCGTGAGTTTCTTCTGCTGCTGGACCGAATTTGCCTCCCAAAAAGCTGGAAGTGCTAATGGAAGGAGCTTGTTTCTTTGCTGGATATGGCAGCAGCAGCAGTTCCGTGTGCTTATGTTTCACGTAGAGTGCAGCACCATTCTCTTAGCTTCTTAAAACCGTGTATTTACTCCAATTGGTATGAATTGTGAGATCCTTCCAAAGCCAAGCCAAGCCGTGACACATGTGCTCTCATTTAATTTTTCACTGCTTCCTAGAGTGCGTGTGGGACAGCTCCACTTCTCCCCATCATGTGTTGGTGCTTGCTGCTCTTGGAAAGATAAAAGGAGGTACTGGGTTCTGAAATGTGGAAGAAGCCTTGCTACCTTGCTGTCATTTTGGTGAGAGAAGGAGAAGTTCAAAGCTTGGTGGAATTGCTTGGAGCTGCAAGTTTTGGAGGAGATAGACTCAAAGAATTCACAAAGGAAGCCTTCAAGAGATGACGTTCGTCCATTTTTGAAGGGATGCTATTGTTAAATGACGTTCGTCCAAATCTGGCTGGTGTTTGAATATGACGTTCGGTCATTTTCCGGGTAAGGGAAGCTTATTTGATTTAATTCATGTTGTGTGCTTAGTTTGAACGTTCGTTATTTACTGAGTGAAAAATGATATATGACTAAGTTTACGTATGTTGTATGAAATATATGAGATTTGGATGATATGGATTATATGAAGATTTTAAATTGTACCATGACATGAACGAAAGGAATTTATGAACTTGTATAATGAGAAATGAACTGAAAAATGGATTTTTGTAAGAATTTTCCCTATGAAAATGCACATCCGTACTGAACGGTCATTGACCGTTCGGTTTTTATCTTGTTTTGGACGAGCGTCCTCTTATCTAAAAACTATGCTTGAACGTTCGTCCACATATTAAATTGAATGTTCGTCCTAATCTCATATTGAACGTTCGTCTTGATCTTATAATGAACGTTCGTCCTAGTTCGTCCAAATTGGCGCTCGGTTTGGAACTGAGCGTTCGTCCCAAATGGCGCTCGGTTTTGATCTGAGCGTTCGCTCTAATTGGTGCTCAGTCTCAAACTGAGCGTTCGTCCTAATTGTGCTCGGTTTTGAACTGAGCGTTCGTCCAAATAGTGCTTGATTCTGAACTTAGCGTTCGTCCTTGAGAGTGTTCGGTTTATACTGAACGCTCGTCCTAATGGTCTCGGTTTTGATTGAGCGTTCGTCCTAAAGGCTGTTCGATTTGTACTGAACGCTCGTCCTAGTGGTGCTCGGTTTTGAAAGGAGCGTTCGTCCTAAAAATGAGGCTCGGTCTTACACTGAGCGCTCGCTCAAAATGGTGTTCGGTTTTATTGAAAAACCGTACGTCCAACTTCAGATTTACCACGTTCGTTTTCTGATTCTTAACGAGCGTCCGTTCATTCAATTGAATTTTTCAGGTAAATAACGTTCGTCCAATGAACAGTGTACGTCATGGAAATTCTGCCGTTCGTGCTCTTATTCGAACGAACGTCCTTTTTTTCACAGCGTTCGTCCTCGGACTTATTGGGGACAGAACGTTCGTTTTTTATGGTTTTCTTAAGAATGATGAAAATGATAATGGAATGATGAATAATGAATGATGAACAGTATATGAGATGAAATGAAAGTTATGATTTATGAAAGAGCGTTCCAAGGAGGAACGACTCAGAATTTGATTATTGAGATTTGTAAAGTATGAATGTGGGAAGCTTAGCCGGTTGTTCATCCTGATGTTCCGTGAGTACTCATCCTCACGTAGAGGGGGTACGTCATGTGTGGGAACGGCAGGAGGTCCTAGTCCATAACTGTAACTTGGACAGATAGGACTAACCTCGGGTGGCAGCTGATGAGAGTTCCAGTTACTACATCACCCGGGTGCACGAACACCGAAGCTACACAGATTTCATACAGTCCGGACAGTCAGTCGTGTTGAGTTTTATTTAGTGAGTACGTTAAAGTGGGTTGTTAGGTAATGAATGTGTATGTCGCAGTATGCATGTATGATGAATTGTTTACTTGAAATTCTATGTTGATGCATGAGTTAAATTATGTAAGCTTACCCTTTCGTTTCCTTGTGTTGTCCATTGTCCTTGTACGTCCGTCTTGTCATTGCAATGATCATCCGTGTGGATGTGAGCAGATGGAGACGAGCGGTTGGAAGAGGTGCCGAACGAAGAGATCCTGATTGAAGTCGAAGTGAAGATTGAGCAATGAGACGCTCGGCTATTTCAGTTGTTGGCGTGAGTGGTCGTTCGACCTACCCACTCGTTTTCTTTTAAGTTCGACCGTTCGGTAATTATACTGTGTAAACCGTTCGGTCAGGTTTTTATTTATACGTTCGACTTCAGATTGTGATTCGTGTTGTAAGGCATCCAGCTTGGCTTTTGTTTTTAGTGAAAAACTGTACTGAATTATTATTAAATGTGATTTTCTGAATTTATAGTGCTGACTGTATTTTTGGGATGTCACACCTTTTTTATCTAGATTTAATTATTATCGATTAAATATGTTTATTTTTAAGTTAGAATTCGTATTATAGTTTTAAATTTTGATATACTTTCACTTCATAAATTGTAATTTATCTTAATCTAACTATATTAAATATTTTGTGTTAAATCAGTGGTAGAACTTAAACAAAAGTTAGGAATGTCAAATTAGATTTTTTATATATAAATCATTTTTTTCTAATTTGAAAAAGGTTTTTATTTTCTCTTTTTATTTTCTTTACTAAAAAAATGCATATGATATAAAATCAAAAAATATGACTATCATTTACTACAATAACCATAAAATACTACCATATTAAAGATTACTTAGCATGAATTTAACTATTGTTGAATTAATATTCAAGATAAGTTGTGGACTTGTCTTCTCCGATATCTAAAATAGTATACTAATGTAAGTCAACCTACTCATATTGTGTAGTATCACTTCCATACTGAAAAATTGTACAATGCAAAACAAACAAAAAATCATCTAAAAGTCAATAACTGTTAGGTGAATCAAATTTCAGGAACAACTGCTTAAATTAAATATGATATTATTATATACATCTAGAATTTTATATGATCAATTTTGATTACAAATCAATATTTACACATGTTCAAGAAGAATGAAACTTATATATTTTGAAAGTAAACACCCATCTTTGCTAAAAGTTTATTCTGATGTCACTATAGTAATGAGAATACTAAACAATCCCGAACCATTATAAATAATGTTGAAATTTTTTTTCATTAGTGTTCCAATGTTTGAGCACATCAAAATCATCATTGTCTTTATCGTCATCCATTTTTTACTCATCTAAATAAGCATCATAGTCTTGTCAGGTTGACTAGTATTGTAACTAGGAGTTATTGATAATACTCGTTGTATACCAAGAGTTGTTAAACTCGTTGTAATATTTAGTGTAACCAGTTAAGAGGTCTTAATGGAGAACTAAACGTAACTCAAGTTGGAGCGAACCAGTAGAAAAATGCCTCTGTTATTGCTTTTATTCTTTAAACATTTGCCTAAACACTGTTAAACAATTGCATATCATCTAATCTTTGCAATAATTGTTAAACGTTGATATGTGAAAAAATTTTAAAAACAATATTCAAACCCATTAAAAATTACACATGATTTTAAGAAAACTTTTCTAAAATTAATATGAATAATATAATAATATATAAATATAATTTTAAAATATATTAAAAAATAAAATGAAAAAACTGAGAGAATCGTGATTTTTCTATCGTAATTAACTTACCATTATGTTAAATAGTGTTTTAGATTGATACATGAATTAATTAGAACGTGTGATATAATATAAACAATTCAAATATAAGTCTTCAACACTACTTAACTAGTAAATAAAAGCTAAAGTTGTTAAATTAAAAGGATTATGTTCATTAGATTTTAAAATTGAAATGTATCAAATAAGAATAAATTTTAAATTGAGTACCTAAAAATATATTCAATCCCATTATATATGTTAAAAGATTTAATCTTATTAGATATATTAAAAGATTTAATCCTATTTGATATTCGTAAATCATTATAAACCCATAGCACAGTAAGATTTCTACGTACATTTATTTGGACTTCAAATGTATTAAGATAATATCATTATCGTTAATTACAGTAAATATCAATATACATAAATATTTATACATAGTCATTTATAGCATTATGTTTCATCACAGATACACATTTATAACCTTATAAGCTTTGAAAGAATATATCAAACTAAAACCACAAACTGACCATTGAGGAGAGCCTAACATTACCCTCCACAACAAATACATCAATTCAACAAAAAATGTTCAACCAACTCATTATAATTTCTAAAGTTTTCAGCACGTTTAAATCTTTGAAGAATTAGATCATGGTCTCATGTAAGCCACGTGTAAGATATGATAAATTTGCTGTGAACAAAGTAATATACATTTATGATATAGTGTCCCTTTTATTCATAACATTTCCTTTGCTCGTCCTTCTTTCATCTGTCATCTGATATAAAATTCACTGCATTGCCTAACATATAACAGCTGTATATCACTCATAATTAATTCAATGAAGTTGCATCAAGTCTTTCTCAGTCAACCTATTTGGCCAACATAAAATGACAGAAATGGAGTGATCCTTTCAAGGGAAACAGATTTCCAATTTCTCTGCACTAACAGGTTCTGTCTTCATTCTCAATTTCTCAAGCTTTCTCCATTTTTTGTGTCTATTTTGATGTTTTCATCATGGTTTCTACTGATTCTTTCCTAGTTGTTCTTTGGAGATTTGTTACAGATTCTAGTTATCTAAGAAACATAGTTCATTAGATAATTGTCGGTAGTCACATTTGTTGTTTCTTTAATAGAAATCCTTTAAAATTGTTAAATAATTTTTATTAAGATAAACTCCAAAATATACATCATCAACTTCTAATTAAGTATGATGATGGAGAGGAAGGTGTGAGTTTAATTATATATAGCGTCTCTCTCTTTTTAGTAAAATTTGTATTCTATTTCATTTTCATTCTCCTCACTGAAATTTGACAGACAGAAAGTTGGTATACATCCATTTTCTTGGGTTAACAGGTATATGTACCCACTATATATTTGTTAAATAATTTGTTTTATAATTAAAAATTAAAATAAAGAAAGTATGATATTATGAACAATTTATTATCATATTTTTTCTCTTTTAATGTCAAATATTAATAAAAAATTATATTTACATAAATTTCAAAATAAAATACTAAATAAATTAATTAAGAGTAACTAATTATTTAAAACAAAACAAGCTGAATTTTAATTTCGTAATGAATTTAAAAAATCTAACTATTGGTGATCAATATATAGGAGAAATAAGAACTACATAATTCTCACTATTAAAGAAAACAATAATACTATACATTAATTTAATTTATTAATAACATATTTATTTAAAAAATGTCATAAAATATTATATATATATATATATATATATATATATATATATATATATATATATATATATATATATATATATATATATATATATATATATTAGAAGATGGTACTTAATGTATTAAATGGTGTGTTGTGTAGTCACAAATGTAGGTTTACTTTTCATTTATTCTTAATAAAGACAAAGATATTTATTATAGGAAGATAAGGTAACCATATATATTGAGTGTTAGGGTGGTGATACATAAATTTGTTTTTTTGCTCTGCGTAAGAAATCATCTTTGGTAAAAATTATGATATTGTTTACTTTTTTGTACTTTAAAAAATATTTTGTTTTAGTTTCTATTTTTCAAGAGTGTTAAAGTTAATTTTATGTGACAAACGGATTTGAGAAATAATATTATTTTAATTATATTTATATTATTTTTATTTAAAAGTATAATATATATATATATATATATATATATATATATATATTATTAAAAAAGAGTATTAAATAAATGTACTTAAGGAGACTGTAAAAAAAAAAAAACAACTTTTTCTTTCGGGTTAGGTGGAGTAATTTACGAATTCGCGTGTTGCCGTATGCTATATGGTTGAAACTTTGATTGAAGACAAGTGACTTTGACTGTACGATGATGACTTCGTACTTTGATTCTTGTTCCAGTGTATGTATATGTACTAAAGTCATGTGTCTGCAGATTCTAAGGAAATTGAAACTGGGTTGCTGCAACAATGGGCGTGCATGCTGGTTCTTCATCACATCAACTCAAATCTCTTGAGATGGTGAAACACGTGATCGACATTGGAGTCCCAGAAAAGCTAGGGTTGTCTGAGCGTAGCATCTACAAGGTTCCATGCAATCTCCGAGATGTGAAGAAGGATGCATACACTCCTTACTGCATCTCAATAGGCCCAATTCACTTGGGAACAAAAGAACTCAACACAATGCAAGAACACAAGGTGAGATACTATCAATTCTTCTGGGATCGTGTGTCAAACGAAGAAGCCATGGAGAGCTACAAACACTACCTCCAGAACAAAGAACAAGAGATTCGACGATGCTATTCGGAGAAGTTCACATTGTCCACAGAGCAATTCGTAGACATGATGCTGTTGGATGCTGCGTTCATCATGGAGCTTTTCTTGAGAAACTGTGAGCTGAAATCACAATCGCTTCCAGACAGTGATGATCTCATCATGAAACAGTCCTGGCTCGCCCGGGACATCGCCAGGGACCTGATCCTTCTGGAAAATCAAATACCCTTTTTTGTTTTGTTGGAACTCTACGAAAAGGTTGTCCCAGATTACCAACGTAAGAAAGAACACACTGGCTTTGTCGATCTTGCGTTCGAGTACTTTGCATTCTATGACCCTCAGATGTGGCCTTTTTCTAATAACCAAGAAACCAAGAAAGGAAACTTCTGTTGCTCCAAGGAACCTTGTAAACCAAAGAGCAAAGGTAGCAGCAGCTTTAAGGATCTGAAACCAAAACACTTCACTGATCTGATAAGGTTCTCGTACCTTCCCACTCATCAAAAAAAAGGGCAAGCTTCTGATCATGTTCCAAGAACTGCAACAAAGTTGCAAGACTCAGGAGTGTACTTCGAGAAAGGTGGTGGGAAGAGAAAGCTACTGGACGTAACCTTCGAGAAGAAACAAATTCTGAGTCTGTGTCTTTGTTTTGGTTGTCTGCAATGCTTGAACCACTTCAAGGCACGTTTTAGGATACCCCAGTTGAAGGTGGACCACAACACAGAATGTCTGTTCAGGAACCTCATTGCCTTTGAGCAGTGCCACTACCCTGATGAGACTAATTACATCTGCAACTATGTCTCTCTCATTGATTCTCTGATACATACTCAGCTTGATGTGGAGTTGCTGGTTGAAAAGGAAGTGATTGTTCATGAGTTGGGGAGTCACAAGGAAGTGGCATCTCTTGTGAATGGTTTGTGCAAACATGTTGTGACAAACTCAACCTGCTACTATGACACCATAAAGGATCTGAACGACCATTACAAGAACAAATGGTACCACACCATGGCATCGTTGAGGTTGGTGTACTTCAGAGACCTTTGGAGAGCAAGTTCCACTGTTGTCGGGATTGCTGTGCTCATTTTTGCTGTCTTCCAATTCCTACGAGCTCTTCGTGCTCTCTTCAAAACGTAAGTTTTTGGATTATCATTGCAATTTTTCTTTTCAATAAGTGTCGTTTGCTTTCAACTTTTTTGAAAACTTTCAAGTTTGGACATCTTCCATTGAATAAAAAGATGTTTGTGACAGTTTGAAACGATTACATTATATTTGACTTAAAAGTCGTATCAACATGAAACAATGTTTTTGTTTTCATAAGATCAAATTTAATGAAATGGTTTCAAACTTACTCGATTTGGTATTGCTGTGCGTCTAACTTTAATCTCCTCAGAATGTAAGTTTTTGGATTGTTGTTTCATCGTGTCGTTCATTTGGTATCAATATAATAAGCATAGAAAAATATTATTTGACACACCTAAATTTTTTACATTCTTTCTTGAAAAAATACAAAATTTTACACTTTTAAGACTGTTTTACCCTTATACACTGTGTCAAATGAATGTAAAAGTGTGTCATGATATCATTTCTCATAAGCATATTTGTGTATTGTTGTCTTTGAAATTATCTCCGATCCGAGTCGTTTTTTATACATCGAGAATTTTTCAGTTCTTTATACACTCAAATTATCTCCAATCCAAATACTGATAGCTTTTACAAAGATAATGATAACTTAACACCTTTTTATCAACTTTTTAATAATAACAGACTATATATCATTATTTTATTAGTTAATATATTTAAAAGAATCAATCATAAACTATAACATAAATTATTATAAAAAGATTATAAAATAAATGGTTAAAAAAATATTTTCCTTTTCATAAACTCGCAAATACGATTTCTAAGAACACCTATAAGTTACAGTAATTTCTAATAATCCCCACAAATAGTGATTATTACTTATCGTCAAAAATTATTTGTTGATAGTGTTTTTTCCAACTATTTTCTTATTAGTAGAAAATGTATTTACCAATCATTAAAATTGTCGGTAATAAAAGAAAAAAAAAACTCTTGATATAATTCTTGATTTTTTTGTAATGTTTGAGCTTACAAATCACTTTTCAACCTAATGTACTCATTAAAAAGAGAGAGTATAGTATTGTTTTGATACCTAAAATAATTTTACATACATTTTAAATTTAACTTTTCCAATGATAAAAAAAAATTGATTGTCAACTTGTGCAAGTGATATATATAAAACATTTTCATAATAAAATTTTTGTATTCAAAAAGAAAAAGTGAAATTGAAAGATAAAATAAGAAAAATAATTTTTCACACTACTTGCACTAATTAACAGTCCACTTTAGAAATATTTTTAGAAATATTTTTTTCATTAAAAAAATTAATTTTGTATTTGTAAAAAAATTAAAAGATAAAATAATAAATATAAAATATGCATAAAAATTTGTTGGGTGTCAAAATAATAATATTCATAAAATATATAACATAAATTATGAACCCAAGCACGATTTACATAATTTTGAAAAGAAACTATCTAAATCAGTAATTTAAAAGAAATTGAACCATTTTGATTGCAAGTTTTCTAAAACAATTTTTTTTTTATTTGGAATAAAAAATTTGATAAGGTGGATGTCACTACTCTGAGTAAAAGCAAGTAGGACTTTGACACTCTGTCACAGTGATTTAATATTTCCAATCAACACCAACGTTACTTTTAATATAATTAAAATACCAAATCGTGTTTCACGCGATTCCCCTGTTCACACTTCACAACAGGGAGTGCACTCCAACTGTTTGCATTTATAACATTGCATAAATCTACTCGGTTAATAGTGGAAAAAGAAATCGATCTCATAGTTGGAACACAGAATTGATAGTCTGATAAAAAAACAAGCATGCCTATCTTTCAATCTCAGTTGTTAGCATTTGTGTGGCAAAATTCTAAGATCATATCAATTTTAATATTTTGGTCGAAGCACACCAATGACCCTTAGAAAGTTTAAAACAGCAAACAAGAACACAGCAATTCCCACGATAGTTGAACTGAATCTCCAAGGATCACGGAAGTATACAGACTTCAGCATACCCATGTAGTGTTTCCAACCGCAGTTGTAGTGTTCGTTGAGTTCCCTTGTGATTCTGCCATAATAATTTGAAGTCACAACAACATGTCTGCAAAGACCATTTATCATTGTTGCTAATTCATTGTGGCTGCCAAGTTCATGCACAATTATTTCTCTGTCCACCAAAAGCTCTACATCATCTTGAGTGTGAATTAAGGAGTCAATTAGATTCACATAGTTGCATATGAAAGGCTGGTCTGAATAGTGGCACTGCTCCAAAGCAATGAGGTTTCTTAGTATACATTCTGTCACCTGGTCTACCTTCAAATGGGGTATTTGCAAACGAGATTTGAAACATTCAGTGAATGGTAAGCAACCAAAACACAAGAACCAGCTCAGAATTGGAGATTTCTCAAACTTTATATCCAAATAGTTCCTACCTTCAACAGCTTCAAAACTAACACCTGCTTCATCCAACTTTGTTGCAGTCCTCAGAACACATTCCACAGCACAAGGAGTGAAATGTTGTGATGAGTTCTTATGAACCTGGATTTGTCTAGGAAGATAAGTGTATCTGATCAAATCAGTGAAGTTTAAGCAAGATTCACAATTCTTGATCATCTCCACCTTTTGAATTGACTTGTGTGGATAATAGTCTTCAAAGTAGTTAAAGGCAAGTTCAATGAACTTGAGACAGTTTTCCTTGGTGCCATTATCTCCAAGGATGACCCTTGTGTGCAACTCCTCCAACACAAACATGGGAAGCTGGTTTTCTAGCAGTGACAAGTCACGTTGAGTCATCTTGCAAATCCATGATGTGGTGAACATCAAATCATTCTTCTGCTCAGATTTGTTGGCTTTTCTCAGAAACAGTTCCATGATGAAGACTGAGTCTAACAGGATCATGTCCACAAAATTTTCATTCTTGTGGAGTTCTGGCTCGGAGTAAGAGTTCCCTATCTTTTCTTTGTTCTCTTCAAGGAAGACTTTATACTTTGACAAAGCTAAAGACTGCCTCTGAGATAAAGATTTCCAGAAGGCATGAAAATACCTTTGCTTCAGTTTTTCCTGCTTCAGCTCTGGCTTTTCACTGTGAAGAGGGCCTATTGAGATGAAATATGGTGTATAGGCTTCCACATTCAGTTTATGGAGATGGTGAGGAACCTTGTAGATGCAACATTGATCATGCATCTCAGGCTCAATTTGTTCAGGAATATTAACTATATGCTGAATCTGAGGTTTATTTTCAGGTAAAGCAGTAAAAGTAGTAGCAGAAGTCATTGAAACACAACTTTTTCTTTCTGACAGAAAGAAAAACCGAGGTTAAACCTTGATTCTGGTCTGAATTCCTTGGATGCTTTCAGGTTTCAAAATTGCCTGCATTTCACATGCATTTGAGATAACATGAAAAACTGTTATATGGTGAGAAAATAACAAGAAAGTTGAACTTGAAACATACATCAAACACCAATGGAAAGACACAAATGTTTCATAATCATAACAAGCATGGTAACACAAAAATCTTTTTCCTTAGTCAAATGAGGCCAACTAGAGATAAAACACAAACCTAGGTGGTTCTGGTAAACTCGAATAGAAAGTGTTTCACTGGTGTGTTACAGCTTGCAAGGCCTAAAAAGATAGGAGTAACACCTTCCAGTAACTTTCAGACTCTGCTACCTTGGTATATGAGCCGTTATGCAGTTTTTGTCTGTTTTCAATGATGCATGTGCCTTTGTTTTTAACAAAATGGGAATGTTTAATTATAGTAACTCAGATTAATGCTGCTTAATTGTTGTTAATGTTGAGCGGTCCACCATTTACAATTTTCCTAAGATGTGGTCTTTCCCACATGCTATTTTCTTACTATTTATTGACTGATTTAACAACTTTAGTTCACTTTGCTTATTTGTATTCATTCAAAGATTGGTTGAACATTATGAAAGAGTTTAAGTCTTTCTTCCTTAGATACAAGAGTTCATCATCACATGTGTTCAATTTCAAAATTATGGTTTAAAAATGGTGAATTGAGAGAGACTTCTAGAGAAAATGAATGTGCTGAGAATGTGCAGTGTTACTTTGTTTTATCATTTGGGTGGGGTAACATGCTCTGTGCTGCTTTGTCTCTAGTTTCAAAGTTCATGACTTTTTTACACTGTACTGGGACACGGTATTAGATAGAGCTTTCACATTTTTCGTTTAGGTCTCTCATAATAGGTATAATAAATCCAAACCTAGTTACAAAGAGCAAAGCAATGAAAAAATCATGAACATTTAAGTATTAAATTAAATTCTTTTAAGATTTAATAGTCGATAATGAATCTTGAAAGTTTTGTATAATCCTAGTCCTTACATTAAAGGTTCTCAAAATTGTAGTTTCTCTTTGTATATAATTTAAATTATAATGGAAGAAAGTGAATAAATACTCAATAGATGAATCATTTTATTATTGAGGCGGTGATTTTATGATTGAGGCGGTGTGAGTAAATAAGACAAATAAAAGTGTGTTTGTTGTAACATTTCATTTAAAACTATTAAATGCATCTTACAAGATGATGATTAAACAATTAGATGAGATATATGTTGAAAACAGAGAACGATAGTATATGACTGAAAAACAATTGTTATTCATTGAAATATTCAGTTACACATATATCAGTACAAACTAATTGTTGCAACTTAAATCAACGAAAAAAGATAGCAACTAATATACCAACTTTATTGAATGTGGCCTAGGATAATAAATCCCACATAAATAGGATATTTATTTAAAACAAAAATTACTAAATAAATAAATTCCAACATTTTTCTAGGTCTAGTAGACATCAGTTTACTGCAAAAGAAGCTTTAACAATTAGCTTTTATCATCACAACCAGTTTTCTCTCTTGAGCAAACTCCCAACATGCTTCGAAGCTTCACAAAGACATTTGTCTTGAGAGGTTTTGTCATTATATCTGTTATTTGTTCCTCACTCTTGCAATAGATAACATCAATAATAGCATCCTTGCACAGATCACGTAAGAAGTGAAATCTGACGTCTATATGTTTGCTCCTACCATGTAAAACAGAATTCTTTGACAACTTAATTACAGAGACATTGTCACAGAACACTGATGTAGGTCCTTCTTGATCATATCCAAGTTCTCTAAGTACCCTTCTCAACCAGATGGCTTGGCAAGCACATGATGTAGTTGCAATAAACTCTGCTTCTGTGAAGGATAAAGTAACAATTGGTTGTTTCTTTGATAACCATGAGACAGCACCAGAACCCATCATGAAAACATATCCAGATGTGCTTTTTCGGTCATCTTCATCCCCGGCATAGTCACTATCACTGAAGCCAAACAAACCCTTATGTGCTCCCCTTTTATATAACACCCCAAAATCAATAGTTCCTTTCAAGTACCTGAGAATTCTTTTAGCTGCTAGGAGGTGTAGCTCTGTCGGATTCTCCATATATCGACTAATAAGACTGACAGCATACATTATATCTGGCCTAGTCGAAGTTAGATACATTAAACTTCCTACAATTTGCTTATAGACTGTTGCATCTACCTTCTTCCCATTTAAATCTCTATTCAGCTTTAAATCTGCAGAAGTGGGAGTGCAGACTGCATTGCACTCGCCCATTTGAAACCTGCTCAAAATCTCCAAAACATATTTCTTTTATGACACAAAAATTCCAACAACTGATTGTACTACCTCAATGCCAAGAAAATAGTGCATTAAACCCAAATCTGTCATCTCAAATTCAGTCATCATAGAAGTTTTAAATGCATCAATCATGACTCTATCATTACCTGTGAAGATTAAGTCGTCAACATATAAGCATACTATAAGCATTTTCTCACCATCTCCAAGCTTTATGAAAAGTGCGTGCTCATACGGACATTTATGAAAGCCTGTTCCAATGAAATAAGACTCTATACGACTATACCAAGCTCGGGGTGCTTGTTTGAGTCCATATAGTGCCTTCTTCAATTTATATACCTTCTCCTCATTTCCTTGCTTCACATATCCTAAAGGCTGCTCAACGTAGACATCTTCTTGTAACTCACCATGTAAAAATGCTGACTTGACATCAAATTGATAAATGGACCATAAATTTTGAGCTGCAACTGAAATAACTAGTCTGATTGTGTCGAGTCTCGCAACCGGAGCAAACACCTCTTTATAATCAATCCCATATTCTTGCTTGTAGCCTTTAACTACCAACCGTGCCTTATATTTATCCACCTTGCCATCTGCATTGAGCTTTGTTTTATACACCCATTTAACTTCAATAGATTTCTGGCCTTTGGGAAGATCTGTTAATTCCCAAGTGTTATTTTTCTCTATTGCTTTAATTTCTTCATCCATAGCCTTCTGCCATTTTAACTCTTTGATGGCATCATGAAAAGCAATAGGATCATGGTCTGACAATAATGCAAAATGAGTAAGTGGGTCATCAATTTGATTAACTCCACTAATTTCGTAATCTTGCATCCATGTTGGCCTTCTTCTTATGCGTTGCAGTCTAGGTTCATTTGACACATCATCTTCAAGTTCTACTTGTGAATTTGGTGAGGAAGTAGATGGTGAATTAGTGATAGTAGAGCTTGAAGACTGACTTTGTCTTTCTTCTTCAATTTCTTCATCATTGACTGGGATGTGCTCTCCGATGTTATTAACAGTCCACTTCCATGCCTTGCTCTCATCAAATATTACATCTCGACTAATGATTATTCTTTTCGTGACTGGATTATACAACTTGTAGGCTTTTGAATGCTCACTAACACCAAGAAATATACACTTCTCTGCTTTATCATCAAGTTTCTTCCTTTTTTCATCAGGAACATGGGCAAAAGCTATACAACCAAAAACTTTGAAATAATTCACAGTTGGTTTATTTCCTTTCCAAGCTTCTTCGGGTGTCATGTTCTTCACTGCCAATGTTGGACTTCTATTCAATATGTGGATGCTCTAATTAACAGCTTCTGGCCAAAAACATTTTGGAATAGCTTTTCTAGACATCATACTCCTAACCATATTCAACATTGTACGATTCTTTCTTTCACATACCCCATTTTGTTGTGGTGTATAAGCTGTAGTCAAATGTCTTCGGATGCCATTCAACTAACAAAAGTTTGAAAATTCTTGTGAGTTGTATTCTCCTCCACGATCTGTTCGCAGCACCTTAATTGTTCCACTTGCTTCATTTTCAACCAAAGCTTTGAAGCTTTTAAAGGCTGCAAGAGCCTCTGATTTTTCCTGCAAAAAGTATACCCATGTCTTCCTACTATAATCATCAATGAAGCTAATAAAGTACCTTTTGTTGCCATTTGAAGTTGGACTTATAGGTCCACAAATGTCTGAATGGATCAACTCTAGTGGCTGTTGAGCTCTCCATGCTTTTCCTTTTGGGAAGGAATCACGTTGTTGTTTGCCAATAACACAATCTTCACAAACTTGTGAGAGAGGAGTAATTTGAGGAAGTCCTATTACCATTCCTTTTTGTTGTAAAGTCTTTAGCCCATTAAAGTTGAGATGTCCATATCGGAGGTGCCACAACCAAGCAGTGTCTTTCACCTTTGTGGAGAAACAAGTCTGAAAATCTTCACCGTCATCTAAAATGATAATTGGAAACATTTGATTTTCTGTCATGTGAACATGTGCAATTACTCCTTTCTCAGAATCTTTAATAATGCAGGTTCCACTTTTGATGATTATCTCATACCCTTTCTCTTGCAATTGGCCGAGGCTAATCAAGTTACTCTTCAAATCTGGAGTTGTCTCTGTAACGTCCCGGCAACTCACAGGGATCGTTGACTGCCCCCACAGACCACCACGTGGCTTTCCAGTGTGCTTTGTCCTCACTCGCACACTTTCTGGGAAAACTTCCCAGAAGGTCACCCATCCCAGAATTACTCCAGGCTAAGCACGCTTAACCATGGAGTTCTTATGGGTCAGGCTACCGAAAAGTAAATGCATTTTGGTGATATGAGTAGCCAAATCAATTCCTTTAAGCTATCCTTCAACTGTATAGTCCCATACCTATACAGTCTCCAGATCCCTCTCATTCCGGTGTATGTTCGATTCATCCATGTACCCCTTCCACCCGAAGCTGCCAGGAGCCGCTCCTTGTCTGTGCCCCCTGCACCATGCTTCTTGCACCGGCGTCACTCCCCGCCCTCGTCTCCGTGCCCGGGTGTCACATGCCCACCAGCTTCCGCTCTGGTTCGTCCTCGAACCACACCGTACTGGGAGAGGCTAGGCTCTGATACCGGGGCGTTACAGATGGTATCAGAGCCTAGCCTCTCCCAGTACGGTGTGGTTCGAGGACGAACCAAGCGGAAGCTGGTGGGCATGTGACACCCGGGCACGGAGACGAGGGCGGGGAGTGACGCCGGTGCAAGAAGCATGGTGCAGGGGGCACAGACAAGGAGCGGCTCCTGGCAGCTTCGGGTGGAAGGGGTACATGGATGAATCGAACATACACCGGAATGAGAGGGATCTGGAGACTGTATAGGTATGGGACTATACGGTTGAAGGATAGCTTAAAGGAATTGATTTGGCTACTCATATCACCAAAATGCATTTACTTTTCGGTAGCCTGACTCATAAGAACTCCATGGTTAAGCGTGCTTAGCCTGGAGAAATTCTGGGATGGGTGACCTTCTGGGCTGGAAAGCCTGATGGTGATCTGTGGGGGCAGTCAACGGTCCCTGCGAGTTGCCGGGGCGTTACAACTGCAGCCTGAATCTAAGTACCACATATTTTCATATTGTTCTTTCTTGTTATGACATACCATTAATAAAGTTGTTTCTTCTTCTTCTTCTATCATAGCATAGTTTAATTTTTCCCCTTGCTCTCTAGAGAAATTAGGACATTCTGACCTGTAATGGCCATATTGATGGCAATTGAAGCATTCAATATGAGATTTATCAAATCTTGATCTTTGACCATACCCTCTGCCTCTGGAATAAGAATTAAATCTGCCTCTGGAATAATTATTAAAACTGCCTCTGCCTCTTCCTTGAACATGTCTTGCACTTTCAGGAGAAACTGGAGTATTGGTGGAGACCTTCAAAGCTTTCTCCTCAATTACAGCCCCTTGATTAATTCGCTGCTCATGAACCAACAACGAACTTTGCAGCTCATCAATGGAAAGGTTATCAATGTCACGTGCTTCCTCGATTGAACAAACTACGTAATCAAATTTCGGAGTCATCGATCGAAGAATTTTTTCAATAACAGCAACATCTTCTAGTTTGTCACCATGGATTCGCATATTGTTTGCAATTGTCATCGTCCTTGAGAAATAATCTGTGATAGACTCTCCCATATTCAAATGTAGAGTTTCAAAATCTCTTCAAAGGGCTTGAAGCTGTGCACGCTTCACTTTTGTTGTCCCTTGATATTTAAGTTTCATTGAGTCCGAGATTTGCTTGCTGGTTTCCTTTTGAAGAATGGTCTCCAAGATTGTACGATCAATAGCCTGGAACAAATAATTTTTCACCTTCAGATCCTTCAATTTTTGGTCCTCCTGTTGCTTCTCTTGAGCTGCTATCAGCACTATCCCTACTGGATAACTGGTTATACCATCTTCAATTAATGGCCAATACTCCTTTGATCGCAAAAAATTCTCCATCAACATTGCCCAATGATCATAGTGACCATCAAAGCGAGGAATTGCTGGTTGCACAAAGTTACTATTTTCATATGCCATTATTACTTGCTAGGCCCAGTGTAGGCTCTTGATACCAGAATGTTGAAAACAGAGAACGATAGTATATGACTGAAAAACGATGCTTATTCATTGAAATATTCAGTTACATATATAGCAGTACAAACTAACTGCTGCAACTTAAATCAAGGAGAAAAGATAGCAACTAATATACCAACGTTACTGAACGTGGCCTACGATAATAAATCCCACATAAATAGGATATTTATTTAAAACAAAAATTACTAAATAAATAAATTCCAACAATATAGATACAACTACTGTATTATACTCATAAATATAAATTAAATATATAAAAAGTTATATATATAAATTAATATATTAAATTTTTAAAAGAAAAAGAAATTATACAAAAGAGAACATATGTCATCTCATTAGTAAGATATTGTTTGTTTTGGGATAAGCCTTCACAAATTTGCTTTTGGTATCGTTTCAAAAGGCCTCTTATTAAGGGATGTATCTTATGTGTATATAAACCCATGTGTATTTCATATTTTATCCGATGTGGGACTTTGTTTGTACCCAACATAAACATGAAAATAAACATTATACAACATTCACTCGGGAAACAATCCTATCACATGAAATGAATTTCTAGACTCAATATCCAGATAAAATATTGATGTGAAATATCAGGGAGTCGTGCATTTGTGGTGATCTCTATTGCTTTGCAAAGTCATTGTTAATGGATTGCATCGTACCACACACAAGGTTAATCCCTTTCATGGTCATAAAACCATGAGATCATCCTTATGGCAAGACCTCCTATTCCTCTCAACATATACGCTACATTTCTTTACTTGAGATTTGATGATTATTAGAGCGTCAACATAACCTCTAATGTCTGGACTCCCACATCAATGTTTACAGTACTTAAACATCACCATAGAATCTTCCCTCGAGATTCATGGAATTACGCCAAACACATATGATATACCATATTCATATAATCAATAACACACTCATGTTCATCATAATATCATACATGAATAAGCACCATATATGTTTACCAGCATACTATATAGTTTATGCAACATCACAAACTTTGCAGTAAATAATTTACATAACATTCATACAAATAACTGCAAATAAATACACTAAAAAATTCACAAATATTGGACATTGACGCCTATATTGACGCTCAACACAAAAGTTCTCGCACAAAAGGGTGCTCAGTGTCAATTTTAGGTGCTTAATGCCAAAGACATAAAATCAGCTCCAAACCTGTCATGGTCATTAGTGCTCAGCGCTCCATGTTCACCATTCAGTCTAAACTATTCACATTTTGGTTCGCTCTGTGGTGCTCAATGCCATACCAGAAAATACAAAAGTTCAGTTTTTTATCTAATACAATCTAGTTTTGATCTTATGCACTTAAGGCTTATTCAAATAGCCAATTTAGTATTCCTGACTCGTAGTAAGGTCTAAAAACAAGGAACCCACTTAAAGTTTTCAAAAGGACAATCTTCTCGGACAGATGAAGAAGAAAGTTACATGTATAAATTTACATATACATCTACGATAGGGAGCTTGATGTATGCTATGATTTGCACCAGACTTGATATAGCACATGCAGTGGGAGTTGTTAGTAGGTTTCTATCCAATCCCAAAAAGGAGCATTGAAAATAAGTGGATATTGAGATATTTGAGGGACACTTCAAATATGTATTTATCTTTTAGAAGAAGTAATATCATTCTACAAGAAGTTTTTTATGTGAACTTGGAAAGAGATTTGAATGGTAGAAAGAGTATAACAAGTTATATTTTTATGTTGGGTAATACAACTATAGTTGGAAGTCTAACCTTCAAGAAAGAGTCTCGCTCTCAACCATTAGATCTAAGTATGTAACTATCTCGGAAGCATATGATTGAAGAACTTTCTAAAAGAATTACGTAAGAGTCCAATTTAATTATTGCAATTGAAAAAAAAACTAGTTCAATTCATAATCAGTTGAGCAGTGTTAAAACATGAAATGAAGTGATTACATTACAGTTCACAACATCAAAAACAGATCATCGTTTTGGATGATACAAACCAGTAACACGAAGAAAGTTGACAATGGCAAATAAGAAGATAACAACTCCTACAACAGTTGAACTCAGTCTCCAAGGATCACGGAAATACACCGACCTTAACATACCCATATAATGCTTCCAATAACTATTGTAGTGATCATTGAGTTTCCTTGTCACTTTGCCATAATAGTTGCAATTCACCACCACATGCTTGCAAAGACCATTTATCATATTTGCCAATTCACTGTGGCAGCCAAGTTCATGTTCAATGATTTCCTTGTCCACCAACAACTCAACATCCTCTTTGGTGTGAATCAGTGAGTCAATCAGAGAAACATAGTTGCACATGAAAGGTTCTTCTGGATAGTGGCACTGCTCCAAGGCAATGAGGTTCCTCAGCACACATTCTGTTGTTTGAAGCACTTTTAACTGAGGGATTCTGAAACGGGCTTTTACACATGTGAAACATGGTAGACAACCTAGGCAAAGAAACCAGCTCAAAACTTGAATCTTTTGAAACTTTATGTCTAGCAAACCTTTATGGTGCACTCTCTCAAAGCTAACTCCTGCTTCGTTCAACATTGTTGCAGTCTTGAGGACACATTCGTTTTTGCTGCAGGGAGTGAAGTGTTTGGATGGCATCCAATCCTTGGCATTAACCTTTTCTGGAAGGTAGAAACGCCTTACCAAGTCAGTGAAGTGGTTGGAAGATGAGAAGTTCTTGACAATGGTTTTTTTGTCTGGTGTTGAGGTGTGTGGATAGTAATCTTCAAAGTAGTTGAATGCAAGCTCAAGAAAGCTTAGATCGCTTAGCCTGTTAACACTTTTGTATAGATTTTCCAAGAGAAAAAAGGGAAGCTGGTTTTCAAGTAGTAACAGGTCTCTCTGGATGTTCTTGCAGATCCATGCTGTGGTGAATATGTGGTCATTTTTCTGTTCAGAAATGTTGGATTTTCTCAGAAAGAGCTCTACGATGAAGACTGAGTCTAACAAGATCATGTTCACAAACTCATCTTTGCTGAGGCTTGTTGGCTCTGAATACCTGTGTTTTATGGTTTCAATGTTGTCACTGAGGAAGACTTTGTAACTGGACAAAGCCCTTTTGTTTGTCACACGTTCCCAGAAAGAAAGAAAGTACCTTTGCTTCTGTCTATGCATTGGCTCTAGTTCTGGTTTTTTGTTGTGGTGAAAAGGGCCGATTGAGATCAAAATTGGTTCATAGGCTTCCCCTTCATTCAACTTTCTGAGATTTGGAGGAACCTTGTAAATACAACACTGTTCATGCAGTGCAGGCTGAATTTCTTTAGGAATGTCAATTATGTGTTCTATCTGGGGATCTGTTTCAGGTACTGCAGTGTAGGTAGCAGCAGAAGAAGAATCCATTGAAACTGGTCAACCTATGACAAAATCACTGGTTACTGACACAACCTTAATCAACAGTGACAAAGGAAAATCGAAAGGGTTTCTTAAAGGCAAAATCTTTTTTCCATATTGAGAATTAATTAACGTAACAAAGGTGAAACATGTCTTGCTAAATTTGTAATTACCTGTGATCTGCAGGGCTCTTAGTTCAAAACAATCACTTTCTTCCAAAATGGTACCATCAGATATGCATCAAACTCTCTTCTTCCCGAACTTCTGTGCTAATTAATGTGTCTGGATTTGTTTCATCACCAAAGCTCTTGGAGACTAATTTATACGTGCAATTTATCTGTCTACATCTGTGTTACATTTTCTATTCATGTCTCGCATGATGTGTTCTTAAATTCCCACTTGTTATTTTATGTTACAAACTTGATGTGATGAATTCATTTAGTATTCATATGAATTTTCAACATTTTGTCGTATCTCTCTGAACACATTTTTAATACAAGAAAAATATTAATATTTTTAGAGCTGTCGTAAAGCTTGGATCTAAACTAGTACGGTTCCCAATCAGAACAGATGACGTTAAAAGCCAATTTACAGAAGGCAATTTACAGTATTAACAGTTTATAAATCTCATTTTGTCAGTTTTGTAAAGTTAAACTCAAACTTAAAATTTTTTTCTTATATGATTTTCAACTATCTTAATAGTTGAATTTATTATTTCATCCATTATCTTATTACAAAGAATTGTATAATGAATATATCGAATAAAAATAAAATCAATTTATATATATATATATATATATATATAAAATTAATTTAGAAACATTATTTAAATCCAACTCATATCCCATTAGTTCTTGAAGTGCTAGAGAGTTAGAAAAATGTTCCACATGATATTGCATTAAAGTTTTTTGTGTGGAAAATCTTCTTGAGATTTTTTCCAACCGATAAGGTTTACTTTATGCAGTCAAATGAATTTATCTATATAATATTTGCTAGTTTGGCATGGAGAAAATAACTCATGACTTGAGAAGAGATGGTCATGAGTAATTAAATATCACCCATTATGTTTGCATGATGGAGAATATATGATTTTATATTGTGGGTTTCATTTTCAATTACAAACACAATTACTAAATTAATCACAACAAGCTTTGGGTTTTGCAATGATATTTCTGTAGTTATTAAAGAAAGAAGATTGATATCTTTTATAATTAAGAAGAGAATATATGCATAATTGTCTTCTTTTCAGACGCAGTTCACATTTCAAAATATATAGAAATTACCATTTTCTTTCAACTTTATTTGTTTGTTATAGGTTAGTTTGTTTGAGTAAACAGAAATAATATGATGATCTTTTATATATTAAGCATCATCTAAAGAGAAAATGTTCGATAGTAATATTTGGAAAGAATTTGGTTTCTAGTGTATTTGGAAAATAGAAAATAGCAAACAATTACGACTTTGAGCTTGTTGTTGATAAGGATTTAGATTCCATTTGGAAAGAAGATTGTTAAATGAATTAATGTTCAATGGTAGTTAAAAAATAGTCAAAGAAATAGTAAAAAAATGTGTACACTTGGTGGATGGGAAACTAAATAAAATAAAAGAAAAGTGAGAATTAGTATAGAATGACTTAGAATTGAGTGAGAGGAATATGAATTGGACAAATATTATTTACTAAAGCCTACCTCGTTTTTTTAATTATCAGTTTATATGTTTGTTTTAGTTTGAAACAAGTTTGATACCTAATGTACTACATTATTTAATAATTTTGGTAATTTTTTCTTAGTTATGTTTATTTAAAATGTTCAAGTAGAAAATTTTCACGCACTATGATAATATTTTAAAAATAAATGTCACTCTAAATAATATAAACATAATATTGTTACATTTTTTAAAATAAATGTTACGTGTATAGTATTTTTTTTTAATGTTAAAAAGAATAACATATCTTCAAAACAATATATTGTTAATTTTTTTTATTATGATCAATTTTTTTAAATATTATTTTATCACAATTTTTACTTAAAAAAACTAAAACAAAAAGTACAATACATGAAAAACCTTAATTTTCTGCTGCTATTTTATTTGAGAATTTTTTTTCTTCAAAATATTAGAAAATTTTATCAGTATTACAAACATTCAGTTTAATTTTTTTCTTTTATTAAGTTTAGTAAAGACATATAAAATGATATTTTAAAATTGATAGTGATTTAAAAATAATAAGACTCGATTATTTTAATATTAAAAGGTTTTAATACAAATAGTTTCGTAATGAACCAGTTTTATTATTTTAAAACAGACAATCTTTCTAGAAACCACCACTAGTGCAGTAAAGGAAAACGACACTGGTTATTTTCGTCTATACGCATCGGTTCATGAACTAAGGTATTGTCAATACCAAATTTCGGTCCGGGTAAATAAAATTAATCACAAAAAAAAAGTAAATAGTGAATAGTAAATTGTGAATAGTAAAAAGTGAATAGTAAAAAAAATTATTTTTGGAAAGGATAAGTGTTCCACGCAGCTTTGAGATCAGAATTCACCAATTTACAAATAAAAAATTATTTTTGTAATAGTAAAATGAATAAAAAAATGAATAGTAAAAATGAATAGTGCAAATGAATAGTAAATTTTTTTTACTATAAATAGCCAAGGGGGAGGCTGAAAATTGACACCAAAGAACTTAGAAAATTTTTGAGAGAAGAGAGTTGGAAGAATTTCTAATTTCAAAGGGGATATTCTGGAAGTTTTCAGAGAGCGAGGAGATTAAGTCTGTAATAGAGGTAAGGGAAGCTAACCTTGAGTATCTCCTTTTGTATTATCTTGAGTCTTGAATATGCTATATTTTGCTTTTGTCTGATCTTAAATCTTGATTATGGAGTATTTTGTTTCTGTATGATTTTGAATTTAAATGAGAGTAAGCTTTTGTGTTGATATCCAAGTGTGATAGTTGTAAAACGTGATATTGATTATGTTATGCCATTTGTATGTTAAGGTATCCTTGTTTATTTTTGAATTTTGGAAGGATTAGAAGTTGTCTAACCGGCTCTGCCAGATTCAACTTCTTGTTTCCCCAAACGTTTTATTTCTTTACTTATTTATTTTATTGCATTTTGGAAGGATTAGAAGTTGTCTAACCGGCTCTGCCAGATTCAACTTCTTGTTTCCCCAAACTATTTATTGCTTTACTTATTTATTTTATTGCATTTTTGGAAGGAATAGAAGTTGTCTAACCGGCTCTGCCAGATTCAACTTCTTATTTCCCCATACATGTTATTGTTCTTGTTATTTAATTATATTGTATTTTTGGATGGATTAGAAGTTGTCTAACCGGCTCTGCCAGATTCAACTTCTTGTTTCCCCATGATTTTTTATATTAAGATTATTTTTATGATTGTCAAATATTGTATTCTTCTATGACCATTTATTGTAATGTTTTATTATTGTTAATTATTTATAATTATCTTGTATGAATTCTATTATGGATGTTTATTGTGATTGTCAATACCAAATTTCGTCCGGGTAAATAAAATTAATCAAAAAAAAAGCAACACAAAAACACCAAAATGAAAAACACTATTTATTTTACTTTTTGCACCCTTAAATTTTCTATTAAACACTTAATCCAATGGTCCAAAATAATCTCATTTTTTTTTTACTTCCTCACCACCCATCTTTTCTTATCACACCCCATTCTCCACATCACCATCCACATCACCCTCCACATCATCTACCTTTTTCTTTTATTTTTTCCACATCATTTTTATATTAATTTTATATATCAACTTTTCTAATTATTCCACTACATTTTTTTATTATATCCTCTCCATCAACATTTTTTATTATCCATTTTTTTTCACCTTATTTTTCCACCCACTTTTTATATTATTTCTTTCCTTTATTTTCCACATTAACTTTTACTATTCACTATATTTTATTTTACCTAATTTCTCCACCAACTTTTTATATTATTTCTTTCACTTATTTTCCACATTAACTTTTTCTATTCATCTTTTTTAATTATATTTTATTTCATCTAAATTTTCCACCAACTTATTATATTATTTTTATTCATCAACTTTCTTCATCCTTAACTCTATAAATACCTACATTCTCTTCACTTCACACACACATTTTTTTACATAATATCCATCTTCTTTCTCTCACACACCAAACCTCTTCATCCCAAAACTCTACTTCATTTTTCTCTCACATTTTACTATCTCTCTATACATATAAAATCCCATACCACATTTCTACTATAAATTCATCTTCTTCTCCATCAATCTATCTCTTCTCTCAACTTATTACAAGCAAGGTTTTCATCATTCAAATCTTCAACAAGGTACATATTTTCTTTTCATTCTATTTATATGCATTTTGATCTTTTTTTTAGTTTATAAATTTATCCTATTTTCTACCACAATTTTATCCTATGCTTTTTTCACAATTTTATGTCATAGATATTTCAACTCATCTCTCTTCTTAATAAAAACAAATAAAATAAAAAATATAAAAATGAAAGATAAAAAGAAAAAAATACAAGATTAAAAAATTACAAAAATATGTTTTAAAGGGTTAAGCACATGTGTGATCGCACGCATCGTCCTTGTGCTAGAAACCTTTTCTTTCTTTCATAAAAAATAACAAAAACTAAAAATATGTCTTAAAGGGTTAAGCACATGTGTGATCGCTCGCATCGTCCTTGTGCTAAAAACCTTTTCTTTTTTTTCTCTCAAATAAAATTATAAAAAAATACCAAAAATATTGAGCACATGTGTGATCGCACGCATCGTCCTTGTGCTGAAAACATTGTCTTTTATAAAAACACCAAAAAAATATAAAATCTTCAAAAACTAAAAACATTCACATTTTCAAACAACAAACAGTCTTGCTCGCCAGAACTACGTGATCCTTGATTCTCCATCAAAAGTGGAGATACGTAGGAGCAAGGCTAGTCCTTGTCAGGTTCATTTCCCCAAAAATCCAAATTTATCCATAATCAATTAAACAAATCTTTCAAACGATTTCCAAACAAATTTTCAAACGATTTCCAAACAAAATTCCCAAATACTTTTCTAAATGAAATTTTCAAGCATTTTCAAAAGAACTACGTAACCCTGATTTCTCATTCTAAATGAGAATACGTAGGAGCAAGGTCAATCCTTGTCGGGCACAAAAAAATTAAAAAATATATTTTGTTTATTTAGAAGTTTTATTTTAGGGGGAAGTTAAACATTTTGAAAACCACATCACATTCGCATATTTAGTTAAAGGTACTGCCCTAGGGCAGGCGTTGTAGGGTGCTAATACCTTCCCTACACGTAACCGACTCCCGAACCAAGAATCTCAGTTTCGCAGACCATGCCTTATCATTTTATAGTTTTTCCGTAGTTTTCCAGAATAAACTATGGTGGCGACTCCAAATGTCTTTTTCAAAAACTTGTTTTATTTTTCCACGGATCGTCGTCCCGTCGCGATCCCGGTTGCGACAGGTATATATATAGGCAATGCAGAAAGGGGTAGCCATTTTGTCTTAGTTTTGAACCGAGTCAGTATGTGGGGTCTTTTGTCTCAGTTGGTTTCGAACCGAGGCGGTAGATGCCGTTTTATTTATTTATTTATTTTTTCAGAAAATGGGGTCTTTTGTCTATTAAAAATCATTTTTTTTCTTTTTTTTATATTCAATGGGATAACAAAGGCAACGACAAAACGAATAAATATGACGACAAACGGTCGAAGGCGGCGACGACAAACAGCCGAAGGTGACAATGAACAACATTCTCCCGAGAGAAGTACAGGCAAAAACATTTGTGCGACAGATATGGAGCCAACGAAGATGAAGACCACACTAGGCACTTCACGTGAGAGAAATGAAGACCACAAACCAACAACTTCGCTTGAGGGAGAGAGAATGATTGTGCGAGGAAGAAAAATGAACAATAGGTTAAAAAATTTTACGATGACGGTCAATGTAGAGGCAGTAGCGACGGCCAGTGGTGGAGGTAGCAGCGACAGAACAACAAGTTAAATTTCTTCATGCGAGATGGGAGGCAGCAGTTCGCGTTCGCTCTTTGGCGGAAGAAGAAGAAGAGTGAAAATGTGCTTAATGTTTTATGCTTTTGGAATATATATCTATCGAAGAGGCTATTACCTCAGTTATAAAATAAACTGATGCATAAAACTTCCAGAAAAAATTCAAAATAAAATTATAAATGAAAAATTTACTAATTATAAGCCTCGGTTCGCGGTTAAATTGAGGTATGAAGGGTTTATGACATCGGTTAAAATGGAACCAAGGTAGTAGAGGTTGAAAAAATGGATTTGAAGCGTTCAAAATCAAAGGTTGTCAGTTTTTGGCAGGACATACTGCCTCAGTTGGTCAAAGAACCGAGGTCGTAAGCTTATTTTGAAAAAGCTGTCAGGGTTTTTTTGTCTCGATTGATCAGAGAGTCGAGGCAATAGGCCTATTTTGAAAAAGTTGTCAGGATTTTTTGCCTCTGTTGATCAAAGAACGGAGACAATAAGCCTATTCAAAAAAGTTGTCAAGGTTTTATACCTTGGTTGGTGATGAGTGCATATTTATGCCCACATTTATGCTTTAAAATTTAAATTTTTGATGGGATAATTGTGCTTAAATGATTTATTTTAAGTGAATTTGTGATGATTGGAATTGTTGGGTTTGGGAAATAAAGAGACGTAAAAAGTGAATTTTAGCGCATAAATTATTATTGGATGTTCTAATGTTTATTTATGCAGTTGAGAATATAAGTTTTATTGGTCCAAATGGCAATTCAAGGCCCAAAATCATATTTTTTTTGGAAAATTCAGAAGGGGCTAAAGTGCAAATAGAGGAAATTTCAGGGTATTTGTGCAATTTTGGAAAGTCAAAAAATCTAAAAGATAAAATTCAGTTGTTGAATTTAATTTGGGAATATCAACAGAAAATATCTTCCAAATAATTTTATTATTATCTAAATCTTTTAGTTATTTGGAAGATATAGGATATAAGATAATTGAGTTAATATCTATCAAATATTCTTTAAAACTGATTTAATCTAATGAATATTTAAAAGATATAATATATCAACAGAAAATATCTTATCAACAAACTAGGTCAAAGAACCGAGGCAGTATACACCTTTAGGCGTCGATTCACACTGAACCGAGGCATATAGTATCGCCAAAATTACGAAATTGACATCGCGTTTTTATACGTTTCGATTTTTTTGAAACTGAAGCGTAATGTGCGAGTTAAAAAGTTGTTTATTTACTAGTGCACTTTTTAAGAGTTTTTTTTACTTCTCTCTAGAAATTCTCGTCCTATATTTGTTTGATTAAAGAATTGAGACTGTCTGGTGACGAACTCTTCAATTTGGACGAATCAATTTCTCAGATAAAGTAAGTTTGTTTTGGGTTTTCTTCCTTGCAGGTATAGATCCCTTTGGCTTATGGAGGCGCGACGGAGGAGAAGACGCGTTCACAATCTGGGTTATATGATTTGGATGGTTTTGTAGGTTTTGTGGAGGCGTTATGCTTTCGCGGTGAGATTGAAAGTTTAAGTTATTCAAATTCACATATTTGTGACTGAGTTTTTATGCAAGTTTTGGACAATGGTGGTTCTCACGGTGGTTGCGCGAGGAGGGAGATGGAGGCGACACATGGAGGCAAGGTTGTTGCGGAGGAGATGATGGAACTCGCCATTTTAGGGTTCTCTCGTTGTGTGCGATGAAAGGTTTCATTCACTCTTGCTGATTTTCGGTAGCCTCATGGTGGTTTTGTTTTAGACAGGTCGGTCCGGTGGCAGCTTTTGAAGTTGAAAATGATGACGTAGTAGGGTGTACGACGAATTGGGAGAAAGAGAAAACTTTGTTCCTCTTTTCTTTTTCTTTTTTTCGTTTTTCTTTTTTTTTTACTTTATCAAATTTCACGTTATAATTTTAATTTCATTTCCATATAATAAAATCATTCACGTCAACCTATATTGACATTGTTTCTTACCACTTAACGAAAATGATTTAATTGTTACTAATTTACAAAATTTAGGACTCAACTCAGGTCGTTTTAAATGAGAAGATCGAATTGAGATTCTTGAACAAATACGAGGACTATCCAAAGGTTTAAACATTATATTTACTTACACTATTATATATTAATAGTCATTTCTATTCATTTATATTTAAATTTATTAAGCAAACTAATTCATTCAATAGTGAAGAAAGGGCTTTAGACGTATGTTATTTTGGGCTTTTAACGTCACATCCCGATCCGACGTCTTTATGGGTGACGTTAATGGAACGTCGGACTTCATAGGTCCGACGTCTTTATAGACGTCGGACATGCATTAACCGACGTCTATAGTGCCCTTAGACGTCGGACATGACACTAACTAACTTCTACTACAGCTCATGTCTTTGGGTAGCGTAGTAACACCTTCTTCCTTTGCTAGTTTCGTCATAGAAAAGGTTGCGTCTTTTGGACCTCTTATGGCATTTCAACCAAAAACCGAATCTGGGTCCTTGCATAGTTCCATTAGAACCGGCAATGAAAACGAATACGGTGACATGAGAACTAGGCAAGGACCCAGGTTTAGTTTTGTGTTGAAACGCTATAAGACATCCAAAAGACGCAAGTTTTTCTTACGAGGAAACTAGCAAAGGGAGAATGTGATACTACGTTATCCAAAGACACGAGAAAAACTGCATTAAAACACAACGAAAACTCATTTTAATTGGTTTAAATGGAAGATAATCCATCAAAGACTAATTTAATCGGAGTAAAAGTAAGTTTAAACGATTCAAAAGAGACAAAAACGCACATGAAAATGCAATGCCACGGAGAGAAAAGGCGAGAAGGAAGACAATAAAGTACGCGTAACCGCGGGTTCGATTTCTGATTTAACAGCAAACAAGACGTCCGACACAGAGGGCACCGACGTCTATTCTCGCCTAGACATCGGAGCCCTCGCTAATATGACGTCTATTCTCGCATTTAGACGACGGATGGCGGGATCAGACGTCTATATGGCAGAAAAAAAAAGAACTTTTCATCTACCTGTCAGACATATACACGTCTGTTAAGAGGGACACCGACGTTTATAATCGTATATAGACATCGGGGTGACGGGATCGAACGTTTATATGGCGAAAAAAAAGAACTTTTCATCTATCTGTCAGACACATAGACGTCTGTCAGACACATAGTCGTCGGTGCCCTGCCTAACAGACGTCTATGTGTCCAACTTATTTACGAACATGTCATTGGTCAATAATTTACGTTGGTTATTTTGTGGTCTGACTGGTGACGCTGAAGGCCAATTTTGCACTAGTTATTATTATATGAAGAGGCTATCTCACTCCAACGCTATTTTAATTTTAATATTGTGAATCATGATACTTAAGACCTATGACTATCACTTTGTTAGTATTACATTATTTAGTCTTGATAATTATATATATATATATATATATATATATATATATATATATATATATATATATATATTTGATTTTAAATTAAATGATTTTTTATTTTGAAAATTAATGGTATAAATATTAGTACATCAGTATTATTTTTTTTATTTATGATAAATTATTTAGAAGATATAAGTCCTATATTGCCTTTTAATGAAAGCACATAACCGTTAATTTTGAAACATGACAACTTCTTGTATAATCTAATTTATTGGTTATTTTTTCATGTTACTTTCAACATTTTTTCTCCAATTTTGTTGAATCCTTTATGCAGCACCTTGTGTTCCTTCAAATGAAACTGTGTTTATAATATTAATTGTTTTTATATTTTCAATATTAAATATGCTTATTTATAGAAAATTTTCTCTCATCATTTGATTTTCTTAAAATAGCAGTCAACAAAGTGTCTGAGAAAATCATGGACAAAAGCTTACACAAGAAAAAGCAAGAAA
Organism: Vigna nakashimae; assembly: GCA_034642375.1. Lineage (NCBI taxonomy): Eukaryota > Viridiplantae > Streptophyta > Magnoliopsida > Fabales > Fabaceae > Vigna > Vigna nakashimae. The sequence continues at coordinate 1,112,427 of CM067766.1, forward strand.
CTAATCACATTAACCAAGCTTGGCAAGAACATCATTCAGAGTAGAAACAGTAGCAGCATAGTACTTCTCTGCTTCTGGGCTGCTCTTAATTTTTGCTGCATGATCCAGCTGCCAAACAAAAATCAAAAACTCTTGTTACCACTCTGAAACTTCCTCAATCCTAAATTTATAAGCACAAAATTCATTTGTTTTTCATACTATTTTTCGATTTCAGTTAGAGTATTACCGATTTCATGCAAACATTTACTGTGTAAATCATCAAGAATAAACTCTACTGCTAAAGAACATCAAAAGTATACAAAGATTTGGAGTTCATATCCTGCAGATTCTGCTGTTTTTCTGGTGCTGTTATTCTGCTGAGCTTTGGTATATTAAAAGTATTTTAACATGTTTTAAAATTTCAGTGTATTTTGAAAGCATTTGAAAGCACAACTGAGAAATAATACTAAAAACTTAGCAGAACCTCTATTGCTGAAGAACATCAAAAGTATGCAAAGATTGGAGTTCATATTCTGCAGATTCTGCTGTTTTTCTGGTGTAGTTATCCTGTTGAGCTTTCAAAATACATTGATTTTGGTATGTTAAAATTTTTGTAATAAGTTTTAAAACATCAAAATAAGTGTATATCAGTATATTTTAAAAGCAAAACAGATAAACAATACCAAAAGCTCAACAGAAAATCCAAATTGAAAGACTTGCATCTACGTTTTTCCCAATTGATGAAGAACTACAGACTTAAGTATCTCCTTTATCTCCCTTTAAACCATAGATACAGTCGTGCTATTTTTCTATCAGATTAGAATTTGACCTCAGTATATAAAGAACTCTTTACTGTGTAAATTATTCAAGAAAAAAACTTCAAATCGGATGAGAAAACACTTAGAACAAGATTTGTAGTGTTTTTGAACTTACATTGCTGATATTCTCGTAGAGCTTGCCCGTGAGTTCCTTGAGTGATTTCTTCTCATCCTTAGACTTTGCAGCAATGACAGTGTTGAGATCAAACCGCAGATACTCAGCCCTGAGACGCAGATCATTCTGAACATATGGCCAAGCCTTCTTTTCTATTAAGGACTTAACAGCAACAATTTCTTTGGCTGATTCCTTTGCCCTTTGTGCAGCCTCGCTAGGAGACAGTGGTTGAAGGAAGAACCTATCTTTCAGTGGCAGATCAAGGTCTCTTGCTTCATCTGAGTTCAAGGTTCCAGCTGCCATATTCCATCACACACACACCATCGTTATAATTATATATATATATCTTCAAAAACCTTTCTTCATGTCACTTTAATTGCCCCATTCTTTTGTTTTGTTTTGTTTTGTTTTCATTGTCTTTGGCTCCAACCCTTCATCATGAATGAAATCTACTTAAATCTACCACAAACTTTTCTACCCATTTCAATTTTTCATATCTCATCATTTACTGCAACATGCATGACCTATTTTATGTTCAAAACTTACTCTCCTATGCTACATATATACCTCTAACCCTATGATGGTGAGAGAGAGAAAAAGAGACTTACGCAATCCACCAGAAGGTGGAGGAGGTGGTCCAACTTTGATGGATTTGGCATCAGCAAGAACAGCTTGAACAAAGGAGCCAGTGGCCAAACCAGCAGCAACAAGAGAAAGCACTGTCCTACGGCTGCTCTGAGCATCACCACTCACTTGTTCTTGCTGATGTTGTGCTCTAACTGTGAATCCCGCACGTGTGACTGAAGACACCCTTTTGGCATGCAAACGTGTGGAGCCACTGAGTTGAAGGCTACCTGCCATTGATGCCATTGCTTGAGCCATTGTATTTGCTTGATCCTTAGCTAGCCAAGTCCTTTCTTTGCCTTTGTGCTTGCTTTTCTGGAATGTGACAATATAGTTTTGGTTTCTGTATGGTGATTGCTGTGTCTGTGATTATGAGTGGCTGTGGAGAGTGCCTTATCTCAACATTTTCCACTTGGATAACTTGGATGTGCTTCTGGCCAATCATTGTGGATCATTTCTGCCTTCACCATGACATGCTGGATTCTTAGTCCTACGTGGACTCTTATCAGTCTGACACGTGGATTCAAGGATTATTGAACAGTTTTTCCCCTCTTAGTATATTCGTATTTCTTACAAATGTTCATGATGTCGTATTTACAACTTCAAAAATCTCTTCTGAGAACATTCTTTTAACAGACAAATTATCATGGTCACAGTTAAACCTTAGTATTAACGATTTTTCAATGTCAGTATTGTGTCTATCAGATATATAATTTTCTTGTAATGCAATTCTAATATCATTTTTTAACATTTTCTGTATTATCAATAGTTATTATAAAAGTATTAATGAATCTCACAAACAGTTTTAATAATATAAACTGATAAAAAGTGTGTTGATTAACAAGATTACATTAGATTGTTATTAATACTCTTTATCTGTAATTAGAAATGAGATAAGAAAAGAGACAAGAAAAAGTGTAAATGTAATAATAATAATATTAATATGATGAAAAATAAAATTTTAAAGGATACTATATAAAACGTTTTAAAAATGTAGAATTGTGAGTAAACTTTAGTCTAATTTTTAACATGGTTTTATTATTAGCTAAAATTTATTAAAAGGGTAAAATTATATGAACTTAATCAATGTTAGTCATAATTTAAAATTATAATAAAATTTAACTTATAATTAGAAATGTATCATATTGTATACAGATTATAACCAGTAATAACAAAAATAAACGTATTGAAGAATGTATCAGCAATCCTTTTATACTGCGAATTATTCCTTTTATGTACATTTTCTTTTCATTCGTTGAAAGCTCAACAAATTCACTGATGTTGAAGAGAGAAGAAAACAAATGTTTTATAGATAAGTTATTGTGCATCACTATCAATTGTAGATATTTTATTCAGTGGCTCATAACTGTATATATGAGTAGATATATCTTCATGAAATATATATATATATATATATATATATATGTATGTATAATTTCGTAATTTACACACTTGAATTTAGATAGAGTAATTATGCTAGTATAACTCACTTCCATACTTAAATATATTTTTATATGCAAAATAAATGTGTCTTAATTTTGTTTCATACATTTTTAAAAGTGCTTCTAAAATTGAAAATCATTACTTTTGATTTCTAGCATTGAGACTAATTAAGTATTTATTTGTGGAACAAAATATCATGTGATATTTTAAGTGGTGTTATGTATTTTAGTGTTGTGATATAAAAGTTATTTATCTATTTTAAAATAAATATTAGAAACTAAAAATAATTATTTGAAATTATGAAAGAATGAATAAAAACATATAAAAGAACTAAAACCAAAACTCACGAGTTTTATAAGAACAAAAAAATAGTTATCTCAAACTTTACAGAAATTAAAATAAAGTTTTATTTTTGGAATCAAAATAAACTTCATAAATTTATATAGACTAAACCTTCCCTCCTATCCTAATCCAATCATAAGTAATATGTGCAAATGTGAGTTAAAGATCATTAAAGATAAATACTGAACTACATTTAAGTTTGAGAAAAATCTGCATTTGGAAACACATCTCTTTCACTAAGATGGTTTATCCAAAGAACTTTAGACCAATTTTTTCACACTTCCACAGCTTCTCAATGATCAATTCTCAAATAAATTCATAATACTTTTAACAAAAATGTAGAGAACACAAATTAAAATATCAACAATCAACCTAATAATTTACCAACTTACAACCATGACATGAGTAAAATTTTAGTAACACAAGTCCAGAATCACAGTAATAGAAGTTGCAGTGCAATTCAATCTGACAGATACTAGTCTAAATCGATTCCAGATAGATTTTCTGTGAAACTTTTGCAGAACTCTCATTTGAAAGATAATACACAAAGATGTCTGCTGCATAAAAAACTAAACAAGAACCATCAAAACATTAGAAGAGCTAGTAATGGTCCCAGAAGCATTCCTGCAGAAACAGAATGGATCATAGACTTGCATTCATTTGAACAATCTTCCAATTTTTTTCTGCAACAAAATGAAGACCAAGATTGCTCTAGTATAACATGCAACAGTCCTTGGAATTGCACTTCATATTACTTTCCATCATGCAATTTCTTATCACCTGCCACTCTGGTATTTTTAAAATGTGGTAACATGAAAATTTTCAGGAATGATGAGATGGTCTTCCACAAAGGGTTTTATTGATTTTCAACCCAAGGGTCCATTACCAGGTGTTACATAAACAGTAACTTTTTGGCCCTCCCTGGTGAAGGATGGGTTGGTTCTCAGTTCCTTGGACTCGCTGAAAAGAAACTTAGAATAATTAGATTTCCCAATTTTGCTACAATAAAACGATAAAGTGGAGAATATTAAGTTGAGCTAGAAATTCTGGTCACTTTTTTACCAACTCTTTGGATAACAGATATACAACTAGCATCCAAGAGAGGAATAGAAATGAATACTTAAAATTATGCATTAGAGAAAACATATATTTTTAGTTAGTGTTGTTAGTTTTTCTGCTACTAGTTCTCACTGCAGCATTTTCATTATGAAATTTCTGAGCACAAATTTAAGACATTCAAAACAAGCACCAAGTTCAAGAATCTTAGTGTCTGAAAATGCTTAGGGATAATGTAATAAAGTATTATCATGCATATGGGTGCATTTTCTCAGTTATCTAGTACATGAGACAACCTCTAGCCTTTTACATCTCACCAAATTTGCATTCGATACTTTACTTTATGAACAATTTATCATATATATACAATTTTAAAATGAAAAATGAAAAAGTGAGTTCATTTGAAGATATGAAAATCAATAAAGTCATGCTAAAAAGTACAAGTACTTACAAATGGTCAACCTACCTCTCATATAATCACCTAGAAGAAGCATAAATAACTGGTCACCGAATTTGTGATTTATCTCAGAAATCAGAACAGAGATGAGGTCATTGGAAATGAAGAAACCATGATAAGAAATTTGCAGGTCATTCTTGATTTCTCACTACCATTGCGAAGGAAATAAACCACCGTTCACGAGTTCTCCAACAACATTGAATGGTCTGTCTTCAACTCCAAACCAGAACAGAGGAAGTAACAAAGTTTAAGAATCTTTACAACGTCATTTGAAATAATTGCTGGAGTTTCAAAGACAATTGTTAGAAAAAACATAGTCATCATATTGGCAAATTTCAGGGATAAAATTGCTCAAACCAATGTTTCGGAGCAGCAGGGTGGATTTTAAAAGCACGGCAAACTAAATTCCTGTTACTTGTTGCAACCATGCTTGCAATAGAATATCTTTTGGAAGACAGACCCTTTTCCATAAGCCACAAATGGAACTTATACCTGGGCTTAATGCGATTCTCTAAGTCAAAGCACAAGAATGATGGAAAAGTCACCAAAATCTCAAGTGACTGTCCCATTTCCTGACACAAGAAATTGATCTTTTGCTCCAAACTTTCAGGGTTTTGGCTAAGAATCTTGGGATGAACCGTGATCATTTTACAGAGCTTTGAAAACTCAATTCCAAGATGTAGAAGGCAATCAAATCTCTTTTGTAACTCATCACTTGTTCCGTGCATGTAAGAGAAAATATACATGGTCAAAGCATTTTCTCCAAAGCCAATGCCATGCAAGAAGTTCAACTTGCTCATATTGTGAATTGGAGTTTTAGACACCTCAATAGCCTTCAAAAAACTTGGATAACCTTTAACTCGGTCCACTTTGCGATTGTTCGCGACAAAACTAACCAACAAACTATGATTCCCATCCTTCATCTTCTCAAAGAACCACTCATGTAAACCCAAAGCTCTCATCACATTTGGCAGGTTACACAGCTTGACTGTCCCCAACACATGAGCATAGTCCCTCTTAACAATATTAACATCATTGGAACTCATTCCAAAGTGTTTCAACAGCTTCAACACATTGACCTTCCCCGTCTTCAAAACAATCTCCAACAATTCCGGTCCATTCAAAATCAATCGTGCCACGTCCTCTTTCTTCGCACCAAACCTACAAAAATACTCAATTGCTTGAACCAACTCCTCTTCCCCATGCTCAACAACACCACCTACACCAACGCCATTGTTACCTCCAATTAAGTCCCCTATGTTCTTTCCTCCATTCAAATCATAAAACAACCTTATCTTCCTACACAACCCAACCCAATCATCCACACCATTCCCCTTCTCTTCAACACACTCAGCCAAACCAAACTTCCCAAACAGCAACCTCAGATCACAAAACAAAGCGTCAATCTCAGCACCCTTCTGGCCATCAAACACAAATGGGAAAGCCAAGCATATCCCCACAACCTGCACATTGCAAAAACCATACCCTTTGAACCCACAAAGCCTATCCTTCAATTCAGAAGCACCCCAGTTGAACACCCACCCACTCTCCTCATACAGCACCCCAAGCTTGTCCCAGGGAAACCCATATTCGCTGAGAACACAAGCAGTATCCAAAAGGGTCTCATCTTCTGAAAAGAAGAACTTGTTCTGGGGAAACAAAGAGGGGAACTTTGAAGGGTGTATGCCAATGCTCTCAAAGAAGAACTCGAATTCGTTGATGGGGTTGTACCTGAGGAACTTGTTGAGGTTGTGGGGATAGTGGGGAGGGGAGAAAGCACTGAGCTTGGTGATGAGATTCATGAGGGCATTGTTGGAGTTCTTGGATATTTGATCAGCGAAGGCGTAAGGAATGCAGCGCGTGGCGTGGAGATAATCAGTAACAGACTTCTGCCCCTGTGCTATGGCGAACTGCTTGTACTTCCAAGGGATCTTTGATAGCTTTGAGGTTCTGCAAACATGGCGGTGGAGAGACATGTCTGTTCCAAAACCCAGCCAGGGTTTGGTTTCTCGTTCTATCTTCAATTCATCTTTGTTTGATAATGGAAAGGAATAAAAACAAACTTATTATAAATTCATGGACTAACATATAAAATAATTTCTACAAATTGTTGTTGATATAATTTTTTATAGTACTTACTCTAAAATTTAATAATTTATAACTTAATTTGACCTATAATAATTTTGTATGCATTATAGTTTTGAAATTTTATAAAAACTGTAGACATTTTGGTTTATTAAATCTTGACTAATATTTAAATATTGATAAGATTATGTTGAAAAAAAAAACAATCTTCATCTTAAGAGCACCACACCAGTACAAACACATTTACTATATGCATGTGTATTTATTTTATTTTTTTTATTGTAAATAAATTTATTTTATTTTATATTTAATTTTACAATTAAAAAAATAATTAACTTTTGAAAAAATAGTCGAATAAAAACTAATTAAATTTAAAATCGATCAAAGTTTAAATTGATAAAATAATTATATTAATTTTAAAAAATAAAATTAAAAAATAAATATAGACACGAAAAAAAATTCTCTTTATATATATAACATTTAGATATAGATTTTAAATATGTTTCAAAAAAAAAATTATTTATATATTTTGGAATTACAAGAAGACTTTTATTTGCACCTCTCAATTTCTTCTCGCACCAAACTCTTGAGATCACGACTTTATCTTTCAACAAGGTAATTTCAGGATTACATATTTTGGAGCTTTCTATGTTTCAGAATCAATTTTCAAAATAGAATTTTCTGAAATGACTTTCTAGAATTGATAAAGTATATTCTGATATGAGTTTTTGAGAACATTCATACGTGAAATGTGTTTCAATTTTTTTTTTCGAAATATATGGAATATGATTGGGAATAATATTTTTGGAATTAGTTCTTTTAGCATTTTTCTCTTTTTCTTCCAATGCAGCCTTTTCACTCTCTTGGTCTTTATTTGCAGCGGCAATCTGACGAGGATGGTGGTGGAGACGTTTACGGTGGTGGTGCGTGATACAAGAGGTTGGATGTTGAGGGGTGTAATTAGTAATTTCGGAGATTTAAGAAGCAAAAGCCTTACACTAATGGTCCACTGTTAATGAGCCAACTGAACTTAAAATTTGTTCACATATGATTGTTCTAATGATTTTGGAGGGTTACTCCATCCACCAGCACACTCTTGTATCTTTCTAACTTTTTTTATTTTCAAAATTGATATTATTTAAATATTTATTTTTTATTTTTACTTATTTAAGTCTAAAATCTTAATTTAATATCACTCTCACTTTTCACTGTCGTAGCCCCACACCCTCACACCACAAACTTCTTTTTTTCCTCTCTTCCTATTTTCCTTTTTCACTGTCGCAGTCCCACATCTCCCATATCCTTACAAACTTTTCACTCTCTTCTTCATCTCCTCCTAATACATCTTTTAATTTTTATTTTCATTTTCGATACTTCTATTGTTACTGAGTAGGCTCCAAAGTGGTTGGTTTGCGAAGAAGAGTGTGGTTTGTGGTTGGTTTCATCTCCAGAAATGCTGGTATTTGTGTGTTGTTGTTTGAAAAACGTAGAAGAAGTCAAACGGGGAAACTTGAATGAATATGGGAGATCCGTTCAGCCTTCAACGTATCTTGATTTTGGTTGACGGATGTTAAGATCCGTTGAAGGACCAACGGATCTTGTATATTCGTTGAAGCCTTTGAGTTTAGCTTCTTTTATTTTTTTGTTTTAGTTTATTAATTTTAGTTTTTTGTATAAATTTTTATGTGAATGCATGTACTATTTTAAATCTTGTTTTAAACATTGATCGATCAGCCTAATACTTAATACTTTCAATCTAAAAAATTTAATTAAATAAGGATATGAGTACTCGTCCGCATCAGCCTAGCACTTAATATCATCAATCTTAAAATTTTTTTAAAGGTTAACCATATGTGTGATCTCGCTCACACTGCTAAAAACCTTTTCTCTTTCTTTTATAAAAAAAATAAGGTTAAACACATGTGTGATCGCTCGCATCGTCCCTGTCCTAATTACCTTTTCTTTTTCTTTTATAAAAAATACCAAAAAATACTTGTGAAACAGATGTATGATCGCTCGCATCGTCCTTGTGGTAAAAATCTTTTCTCTTTTTTTTTTTTATAAAATTATAAAAAAATACCAAAAAGTACTTTAAAGGTTAAGCACATGTGTGATCGCTTGCATCGTCCTTGTGCTAAAAAACTTTTCTCTTTCTTTTATAAAAAATATCAAAATATTTTTAAGGTTAAGTACATGTCTGATTCTGATCGCTCGCATCGTCCTTGTGCTAAAAACTTTTTCTCTTTCTTTTATAAAAAATACCAAAAAATACTTTAAAGGTTAAGCACATGTGTCGCTCGCATCGTCCTTGTGTTAAAAACTTTTTCTCTTTCTTTTATAAAAAAATACCAAAAAGTACTTTAAAGATTAAGCACATGTGTGATCGCTCGCATCGTCCTTGTGCTAAAAAACTTTTCTCTTTCTTTTATAAAAAATACCAAAAATATTTTAAAGGTTAAACACATGTGTGATCGCTCGCATTGTGCTAAAATCTTTTTCTCTTTCTTTTATAAAAAAATACTAAAAGATATTTTAAAGGTTAAACACATGTGTGATCGTTCGTCCTTGTGCTAAAAACCTTTTCTCTTTCTTTTATAAAAAAAAAGAATCCAAAATTATCCAAAATAATTTCAAAAACAAATTTTCAAACAATTTACAAACAAATTTCTCAAACAGCTCCAAAAGAACTATGAGCCCTGATTTCTCATTCTGAATGAAAATACGTAGGAGCAAGGTTTGTCGGGCCCAAAAAACTAAAAAATATATTTTGTTTATTTAGAGTTTCATTTTTGGGATAGTTAAACATTTTGAAAACCACGTCACATTCGCGTATTTAATTAAGGGTACTGCCTTCAGACATCTACCCTACACGTAACCGACTTCCGAACCTAGAATCTAGTTTTCGTAGACCACGCCTTATCATTTTATGGTTTTTCCGTAGTTTTCCAGAATAAACTATGGTGGCAACTCCAAATCTCTATTTTCAAACTCGTTCCTTTTTTGGATCGTCGTCCCATCGCGATTCTTGTTACGACACACACAATCTTACAAAATGTCTATATCTCCCATCATCCCCTTAAACCATAATTTCTTGTTAACCCTCTGGGCAATATATTCTACTTGACTAGTAAATAAAGTCATAACAAATTGCAAGTTAACCTTTTAACTAATTATAGTTCCAAACATCATAAACATATACTCAAAAATAAACTTTCCAATGTCAACACACTTACAAACTCCTTTTTAACAACTCTACTATGGATAAATCACCTATACATTATGATGTCTAATAATAATATTTTATTCATACATACTAGTATCCACTTCAAAGTCTTATATACTCCTCTACTTAACTAGTTAATAAGACAATAACACATTACAATCTTATAATTTCAAATAATGTAAACAGATATATAAAAAAAAAATCTCGTTTTACTATCAACATCTTTTACATTGACCAACTTTTATAAATCCTCTTTAGCTATATTATAAGTATATACTAGAAAACATATATATCCTAATACCTATCTCAAAACTTTGAATAAATACATCTTATATTTACCATAATTTATAAAACAATGACAAAATCAAAATATAAAATAATTACATAAATAGTGGATATATTATGATGAATGCTAATAATAATTACATAAATATAATGGATATATTATAATGTGATAATATTTTCATAATAAATAGTAAACAGATAAGTTATTACTAAACCTAATATATAATAGTTAGTTACAATTGTAGGTTCACTTATGACACATTTCTACCTTGAGTATTCACTTGAAAAAATATGGGAGATCTTAGAAAAATTTTATAATAATTAATGTCACTTTTATGTTTTATATTTAGCAACAGTGGGACCCATTTAATGATGACACATAAACATACACCTAGCTATCTATCATCATCTCTATGATGAGGTCATGATTCCAAAGTGAAACCACATCTTTTTCTGCCTCTTCTGCTCTACAAATTCAACAGTCAACCATGAAAAAGCAAATCACATGACTATCATAAATAAATAAATAAATAAATTGGTAAAATAATAAAATTTATGATTCTTAATATAAATAACTTATCAAAATAAATTTTGACATTTTGTACTATTTTTGTTGCACTGAACATGTATAATTTTGATGTTAGAATAACTTAAAATTATCATTTTACCGATTATATAGAAATATCATTTTTAAAAAGAGTTAGAAGATTAATAAATAAAAATACCTATATTTATCAAATTAAACGTTGCTTTAAATAAAAAATCACATCAATAATAACTAATATCACTTCTACTATTTCCTTATTTTAGTATTAGATTTCAATTCTACTCTTTTAAATTATATATATATATATATATATATATATATATATATATATATATGAATAAGTATATATTGACTTATACTATCTTTTTACACACTATTATTAAATGAAAAGTATGTTTGTATAAAAAAATTATATAGTTTTCTTGCAAATACTTTGTAAATCAGGATACAAACTTTTGAAACTGCTATATTATTATCTTATACCATATTTTTACTTTTATATAAAAAAATATAGTTTTTAGAATTATTGTACTTTAATTTTTAGTAAGAGTATTTTTTATTTTATTAACCTAAAAGAATTTTATTTTTAGTCTCATCTCAAACAATAACTGATGTAATTCCACCGTTAAAACAATAATTAATTAATTTTTCTTTTAAAACATGTGCATGCAAGTACAATTTGTTTTTATTGGTCATACATGGTTATTAAACTCTTTAAATATAAATATTAAAATTAAAATTAAGATAAATGAGCCAAAAATAATACATGTTATTAACATTAATAGATAAAACTAAATAACACAAGCCAAAAAAATTTAATCGATTATAAATTTCTTATCCTATTTGGTTTTTTAATAAAAGGAAAAGAAAATATCTTTAACTGGTTGCAGGTAGTAATGCATGATTAAACAAATGTATATAAAATATCTTAAAGTGCATTGTAACTAAAACCATAAAATTTAAAGTTGGTCAACTTAAAAATATAAAAATCTTAAATTAGTTAAGTTACTTTTCTTCTAATTACCCTTCAACCCTATGCAATAAATGAATTTCGGAACTCCAAAAACAAGACTTGAATGCATCATTCTCATCTTTTTCACAGCACAACACAACCATGGTTAAAAAGCAACTACATTTTCATGGTATATGTATCTAAGCTTTGAAATTCATCATAGGACAATGTTGCTTTGTAGTACCCAGTACAAGCCATGTCATATGATGATTGAGCCAATTTGGTTGTCTGACACATCTCATCATTAACTCTATTGTGCCTATTTACTCTTTCTCAGTTTTCTCTTTCACACCCTCTTCAGTAGTATTTCTTTTTCTCTCTCTCTCTATATATATATCTATAGATATATACACACACTTCTGTGTTCTGTTCTTTTCCTGTTCTTCAAAAAGCTTCCTCACTGCCACTAAAGTCTACCCCATTTGCTAATCTTTTCTACACAGTCCAAAATCAAAGAAAAGTCTTCACTTTGACACAACAATGGCTGAAAAAGATGATGGGTTGGGGTTGGGGTTGGGGTTGAGTTTGAGATGGGGAGAAAATGATGATAATAACATGAATGAACAACACCCTTTTAAAATGCACAAACCTCCTCAACCTTTTCCAAACCAAAGGGCTTCTTCTTTCAATAGTTTGTTCCATTTCCATGGTAAAGTTTCTAATCACAATCTCTCCATTTTTTTCAATTCATTTCTTCATGCTTTTAACTTGTTCCCTTTCCCTGGCTTCTAGTTTCCTCCAAATGTTTATTTTTTAAAACAAAAAAACTTTCCTTTTTTTTTCTTTCATACACACTTTTTTTTGCTTAAATAAGAAACTCATTTCTCATATTAGTAGAAAATCATGCAAACAGGAACAAGTTGTTTTTTTTTTTTTCATTTTTTATAACCTTTGAAATTTCTTTGTTAAACCATGCATGTTATCATTGCTAAGGTGCCTCTCATGTGACCAATCGAAGCTCTGAGCCACTACAGTTCTTCTTTGGAATAGACGTCAACTTGCCACCACCATCGGTGGCACCATGCTACGAGGAGAACGGTGTGTCTTCGCCAAACAGTGCAGTTTCGAGCATCAGTGCGAAGAGGAGCGAAAGAGAGGAGAACGAGAGAGGGTCATGTTCTCAAGGAGGAAGCGAAGATGATGATGGCGGAGGGTGTGTTGATGCCCATGGCGACACGTCGAGGAAGAAACTGAGGTTGTTGAAAGAACAGGCCTTGGTGCTTGAAGAAACATTTAAGGAACACAACACTCTGAATCCTGTGAGTCAAAGATGATAAAATTTTTGTAATTTCTATTGCAATGATAATGTCTATTTTGGAATAATCAAGTAACCACAAAACTTAGATACTGTTTCTTCAAGTGATTTCCGTGTTATTTGATTTAGATTGAAGTTTATGCAATGCGCTATTTTGACTGAAAGTGTGGTTGAAGTGACCTAGAACTGAACACTTTGAAGCTGAAAATATAACACCAAAGACATTACATTCCAGCCAAAATGGTGGTCTTAATGATGCAAAATGAAACCATACACCTTTCATCCGAAATTGTGGTCACGGCCGAGAACCTTTTGGCAGAAATTGTGCATAACCGAGAACCTTTTGACAGGTGGCTAAAATTGTGGTTGGGGTCATCTTAAAGCCTTGCATGAATTCTTCAAATAAAGGAAGAAAAACCCTTATAGTATAACTTCTTAATCAGTGTAAATTGACTCTAATGTCTAACTTTTGTGATAAATCATTCTGACCTTTTTTCTTTTCACAAAGTGACACTAAAATTATTGGGGAAAGTGATTGAAATTGTAAATATTAGCTGCTAAATCAAACTTTGTTTACAATTTCAGGATAGAATGATGTTTATTCTGAATTATTCATTTGTGTTGGAAGTATGATTCAATGCTGGCATTTAGTCTCAAAATTATTTTTGTTATTTGTAGAAACAAAAGCAAGCTTTGGCAAAGCAGTTGAATCTGAGTCCTAGACAGGTTGAAGTGTGGTTTCAAAACAGAAGAGCAAGGTGAGGATTTTCATCCAGGGGACATTCTTGACACTTTTGTATATGATTACTGAATGATGAATATTGTGTTGTGACATTGTTTATTGTCTTTCTTCAATCAAGTTTTTATAACATGTATGCCCCATTGTGTTGTTATCTAGTTAAAAGGATTTGTTGTTTCCCATCAATGCCATTCTTCTTTAACAGTAATTTCAAGACAACTCCAACTTTCATGATGAGATTTGACCAATTTGAATGTAATCAATAACACAACTTTTGTAAGACATCAAAATATATAAAGTTGTGGATGGTTTAGATTTTAAGGCATGTGTAAATAACTTACATGTGTATGCTGTGGCCCACAGCACTGACAAACATGCAGTAATTTGGTGATGATGGATTTTGAAGTCAAATTTGGGAACCTTTGGTGCTTACTTGAGTTCATTCATTTTTTCTTTAGTTAATGGAAGTACACAAATTTCCAACTTTACAATGATAAACTAATAAAGTGTTATAAAGTAAAGTAAAGTGTGATTAGCAACGAAAATTGATGTGGCTTTGTTGTTGTGTGTCATGTCACGTGTTACTTTGTCTTGCATTGCGTAATGAAAAAAAGAAAGTGATGTCAATGCTTTTGGTTCAATAGGACCAAGCTGAAGCAGACTGAAGTGGATTGTGAATACTTAAAGAGGTGCTATGAGAATCTAACGGATGACAATAGGAGGCTACAGAAGGAAGTGCAAGAGCTAAGAGCATTGAAGTTTTCCCCACAGCTCTACATGCACATGAACCCTCCAACCACTCTTACAATGTGCCCTTCCTGTGAGCGTGTTGCTGTCTCATCTGCATCCTCCTCATCGGCCTCCATGCCTTCTGTGCCACCTTCAGGCAATCACAACCCATTAGGCCCTACCATCCGGCGGCCAGTGCCTGTCAACCCTTGGGCAGCGATGTCAATTCAGCACCGTCCCCCACCATAATTTATGACTCTTGGCTGTGGTGGTAGGGTAAAGATCAGGATTGAAGCTAAGACATTTTTAGGTGGTAGACAGAAATGAATCAACATAATAGATGTTAGATGTTGGTTACTTGCTAGGTATTGAGGTTGGGAAATTCTATTTGCTCCCTTATTTTTTTGTTGCACTTTCCTTTCTTATTTATATTCCAAAAATTAATTTCTAGAATGCACAATATTGTTCTAGAAATTAGTTTTTGGATCGTATAAATACAGTTTTGAAAATACATTCCAAAAACTAATTTCCAGAATGTAAAAAAAGGTGGGGATTGTAAAGAGGAAAAAGGGAAGCAAATGGAATCATCATGGTTTTGGCTATGAACTCTTTTTGTCTAGGCTTATTTTATTTTGAGCCTCAATAGAACATGCTTTAGTGAACTTTACGATGTGTAAAATTTGGATATGTTAAAGCAGTTAGTGTTTTCATATGTTAAGCTTGGAAAGATTGACAAAGGGAGTTAGAATAATGTGTTTTATCTTATTTTATTTGTTCCTTTTCATTGGATTTGTGATGCCACATGGTGAGATGAGAGGTGGGATTTTGTGCAAGATATGGGAGGGTGACAGAATCAAAGGGATTCCCATGAAGGGATAGTGAGTGTGGTCTCATTTAGAAATGATTTTCTGCATCTTTTGCTCTGATTCCCATCTTTTTTGGTCTAATATGCTTGGGACATGAGATTGGGTGAGTCAGATTGTGGGACTCAACTTTGGCTCTTTCTGCACACTTCATTCTCCTTAAGATGTGGATTTCCAATACCCTTTTTCAAGAACTGAACAGTAAACACCAAAGGTAAAAAAAATGTGTGGTTACGCACTAGTGAGTGGTGACAGAGCTTGTATCATCATCATGTGTGTGTGTCAAATTAAAGTTTTTTCAAAGGGAAGTAACTAACAAGCATGATTAAAGGTAGCATCATGGACCATATGAGAGCCATGGCTACAACTTTCAATTTGTAACTTTGGCCAATGCTGTTTTTGAGAGTGTTTCCCTTTTGGATTTGACTTTGGTTTTTGGTTTTATTATCAGATTGGTTTACAAAGAATTTGTCTGTGTGGCTGGTGCCGTGTGAAATTTGATCAACTAACAACCCTTCAACTATTATTTGTTCCACTTTAAGCTCTTGTTTCCTGCTAAAGATAATATTACCTAACATATAGTAATATAAAGCCTATTTAGCAGTTACCAAGTGTTGATGTTCAGTGTAATGTGTATGTGAGTTCATTTTCTTCTTTACTTTTTCTGCTGAGGTTACACAATTCTTTAGGCATTAAAAGCACTAACAGCTCTCCTTAGTGTGTTCTAGACATGTTAGATTATTTTGATAATACATTACAATTAGAATAAATTATAATAACTTTTTATCTGTTTAACTTTATTGTTTACGCCAATAAGTTTGAGTATTGTTTTTAAAAAAATTGATTATACGTAGTAAATCAGCAAAATAGGGTATGTGCTTGATTATGGCTGTAATATATTAATTAAATACATGGATAATTTGGGGATTACACCTTTTAAAAGTAAAACAAAAATTGTCCCTTGGATAGCTTTAATATCTAGAAAATAAGCTAAAAAAATGAGATGGAGATGGAGGTGCAGGTGTAATTAATATAGTCTTCTTATACTCTTTATTTCTTCCGAATTAATTTCGTTCATGTTATTATTTCAAGTGATATAATGTTACGTAAAACTCATATAGATATAATCTCACATAAGCCGTCAGACCCATTAAAATTCACTCAAAATCCCATCTTAGTGGATTACATGTGTCAAGGAAGGGGATCCGAAAATCAGACAGTAAAAGACAGGTGTATGATGCAGATTGGATGTTCGGTTTTGACGGTAAAAGCAAAACTCAAAGTTTTCAAAAATGCACGTCACTTCTCCATGTACCCTTCTTTCCCAAAGTTCTGAACTTTCATTTTCTTCTCCTTCTCTCTAAAATCTCCTACTTCTCTCTAAGAAATCTTAATCTTTTCTTCTTCTGATCACCACTCAGACACCATCTGAACACTCCCGACGGTGAGGGTGTTCATTTGAACCGATCAGTTTCGGATTTTGGACTGGTAAGTTCACCTCTCTCAGCCGAGTGGTTTTCTCTGTACACGCAAACTCAGTTTCCAGTTACATGAGTTCCTTAACCCATTTTTGAACGCCTTTCTGGTCTTTCATGCGGTTAGTTTCGTAAATTGTGATCGTAGTCTTCTAAGAAATTGGTGGTGAGCCATTATGTTCAAATTGTGAACGTTCGGTCACGCTGAGAGGTAAGGAAAACTTATATAATTTGATTTAAATTCTTGTTTGAATGTTGGCATGTTTGCATGATACTGTTAGAATAATTATTAAGTCTACCTATGATTAGTATAGCAGGGCCTAAAGTAGGTAGTTGTGTGTTGGGTTATCTATAATGATTGTTCCTAGCAGTCTAGGACAATCTCTTCATCTTCCATCTATCTATTGTATCAGATTTTTATCTATATAAATAATAGAACTGAGAAGGGTCTTCTAAGCCCTTTAGAACTATTTTTCTCTGTTTTAGATTTCAAGTATACGTTGTTTGATTTCTTTGATGAATATGAGAGAAGTGTGCACTGCTTGTTTGGACGTGTGGATGGATGAATGATGCATGTGGTGAATTGAGTTGAGATAGGGATTGATCGTCAACTGTAGTATTTTGAGTAAAGGTGGTAATCTGGTCGAGCGTCCGTCTATATTAGGTTCTCTTATACAAGGAATTACGGTAATAACGAGCGTGTTATAATATTAGAATGTAAATACGAGTGATCAGCCTAAGTGTATTTCTCCTTTAGACTTCCTGAATAGTTTAGTTAACGTGTCATATACTACTCAAGGTCGTAAACGTTATCGTTCTTTTCATTCAGAATAAGTGGTTGCTCAATTGTGTGTGTGTGTGTATTATATATATATATATATATATATATATATATATATATATATATATATATATATATATATATATATATATATATATTCATTCATTTTCTGTGAGTTTATTAGCGATCGGTCTTGGACCAATCTTTCAGTCTCAGTAGCGTTCGTTCCTGATAAGTACTTGGTCTTGAACCAGCGCTCGTTCAATAGTGTTTGGTTTCTTCAGGGCTCGGTCTTAAACCAAGCGTTGGGTCTTGTTTTTTTGTAATATAGTATTATTGTGCTTAGAATCAGAGTCTTTATTCAAACTAGATAGCGTTCGTTAATTCATAGTTTCTCATCAGTATTATTACTTAGTATAAGTCAGTGTTGGTCTTTAAAAAGGGGTTCGGCTTAGAGTCTTAGTACTGGCCTAGGCTTCGTGGCGTTCGGTTTGAACTCTTAGGAGTCTGTTTATTAAAGTAGATGAGTAGCGCTCAGTCTTGTTAGTTTCTAAGAAGCGTTATACCAGTTGTACTTAGGCTATGATAAGAACGTATGATCTTATTTCATTTGAATATGTGGATGATAAAGTATGAGATAATTTGAAATGTGATGTGTATGAAATAGTTCGATTATGAACGAGTATTCCAGGGAGGAATATCTCAGAAAGTGGTTATTGATTGGTAAAGTATGAATGTGGGCAAAGCTTAGTAAGCGTTCATCCTGATATTCCATGATTATTCGTTCTCATGTAGAGAGGAGTAAGTCACGTGTGGGAATGACAGGAGGTCCTAGTCCATAAGGTTAACTTGGACAGAACAGATCAACCTCGGGTGGCAGCTGTTGAGGGTATTCCAGTTACTACATCACCCGGGTGCACAAACGTTGTAGCTACACAGGATTCATACAGTCCGGACAATCAGAGTCATGTGGTCGCTCTTTGCATACATGGATGTATGAATTATGATGTGGTCGTTGTTGATTTTGTTATATGTTGTATGATGTGATTGAATAAATTAAATTACATAAGCTTACCTTGTTTATCATTTTTGTCTGTGTTGTACGTCCTGTCGTTGTCCTGTTGCAATGATCATCCGTGTGGATGTGAGTAGAGGGAGATGAGCTATTGGAAGAAATGTTGGAAGACGTAACGGAAGTGAAGGCCGAACCTTGAGAGCATTCGGTCTGGTGTTGGCTTTCTCTTTTGTAAAGACCGTGCGGTATTAGTTTATTTTGTAAAAACGTTCAGTCTAATAGTAACTAGCCTTAGTTTTTAATTCCTTACTATTAAGTCAGGCTGTTCAGCCATAATAGTATATCGTTCTATGTGGAACTGATCTGTATTATTATTAACATGTGATGACTCTCGTATATGGTTTTACACTGTATTTTTGGGATAGCAATTAAATTTTCAAAATAAGAAAAATAAAAGAATGAATTTGCCAACTTACAAAATCCACTTAAGAATGTTTTTGTAATGGGGTACAGTCCAGCTACAAGAAAAAAAAAAACAGTAAGACAACAAGGAAAAGTCCCTTCATTTACTCATTTTGTAATGTTTTTGTAATGGTACTGCACTTCATTCTCATTTTGGGAAAAATCCGTGTTACCAAACATTCACAGTAAAATATAAAAGAAAATTGGAGAAAATTGTATGACAAAAAGAAGATCTCGAGAGAGATAGAATGGATCCTTTCCAACAACTTTTCTCCACCTCTCTCTTCAAATGGCTCCTTCTAATATTATTCCTTATCCTTCAATTAGGTGTTAGTTATTCTGGACCGAACGCCCTCTCAGCTAATGACTCTTTTGCCTTGTTCTGCCTTATTATAGTTTTACAATCAAAATGTATTGAAGTTCTCCAAAAGTAATTAAAAACTCTATAGGTCAGGGAAAAATGTGTTTTGTGACAATGCTGGAGGTAAGTTATGAAGTCAGAAGCTCCTCTAAAAGTGCTTTGATGTTTCAGATTTTTCAATGAGTATTGGAAAGGTAAAGTTCATATTACTTTGAATCCAACAATCCCTGATACTTCACTACATTGATTGCTGTAGTCTTGCATAGACAAGAAAAATCAAAAACACCAAAGGAAAAGAACAAAAATTTAAAATATAAAGGTAGTTCAGAAATCAAACTGTATTTACAGTATCAGTCAGGAAACGTAGGATGCAACCAAGTCCTGCTTTCTCTGTCAATTTTTCATGAATCCGAAGACATTGATCGCATGTGGGACGATCTCCGGTAGCTAAGCCTCTATACAAGTACCTAAGGAAGATAACCTCTTAGGAAAGAAAATGGTGCAAGAATATCATTAGCAATCTACTAGTTACTATCATATTGTAAAATACCAGTAGTTATCCACCACAGTTAACATTAATATTCTTAAATGAAAGACTCGTTTAAGGCCTTAGCTTTCTTAAAAATGTGAAAGAACAGAAGAAAGTGTTGTTTTCAAAGAATTTTTGTTGAGGGAATATCTTAGGTGGAGTTCTTTTTGCTAAACAAGTTGTAAAGCACATTAGGCATTGGAAAGGAAGAGAAGCTAGAAACTGGTTTCATGTAAAGGGAACAGGGAATATGCTTATTTTGAAAATAATAGGATACGCTCTTAGTGAATCCAGATGCAGAAATGGAAAAGAATGCTTCCAAGGTGACGTTTTAAAAACCTGATCATTCGGTCTGGCTTTAAAAACAGTGGATAGAGGCATTTCTTTGTGGTCTGGACATAGACATGCTATTCTTTTTCTTCTGTAAGACAGATATTTTCGGAAATTTTGTGTTTTGTTGTAGGTTTTAAACTTTACAGGAACTGCATGATCTGCATATTAGTATGGCTAAAAGCAGTCTGATGTGCATATTACTGTAACTTCCTAATCTAGTGCAGCACATATCATGCAAGATGGAACACAAGCCAAACTACAATGATCATTAACTATAAACCTCATAATTTTAACATCATGCAAGCAATGCTGTACTAAACAAATGACAAGCTAGCCAAATTAGAACTGAAAAGAATTCAAGCAAGATATACTTCACCACTCACTTCATTAGGATATCATAGTACTCAGGATCCAATGAAGAAAGCATCCCATCCACATCTTTTATAGCCATTATAGCTCTGTGCACCACAAGCCAGTGTGCTGACTGGAAAAAAAAAGACAAAAGGTAAATTAAAATATGCCACAATTTCAAGTTTCAACATATTAAAGAAAATTCCATTACAATTGTAAATGTAATCAAAGGAATAGTCTTTACAGGTTGAACTTGGATTTAAAGGGGGTGGTGAAACATTGTTTTTGTTTCTCAGCAATCAAAATCAAAGGTATGCACAAATATATAAGCATCAAACTCTAAAATGTAAAAAGAAAACATAAAAAGAAATCCAAAATACATGAAAAATATGGTATGATTTCAAGAAATTAGAAAACATCAATTGAATTGCACGAGATCTCCAAAAGTAACAACAGGGGACAGAAACCAGACATTGTTGGTTGCTGAAAAGAGCTTAAGAATGATGATGATAATAAGACGAACAAATTACACCGGCACTTCCCATGATTTCTTTGAAATTCACATGATCTTACTTTTGCTTTTGTACAGTATCTCTCCTTAATTGTTTGAAATAAATTACAAAGACACTTCAATTATATATGAGAGGCATTACAATATGTGTTCCTAAAAGGGGCCACATTAAAAAGCCAGGAATTCTATGTGAATTTCGAAGAAATCATGAGTCTCAGGGTAGTTTTCCCATCTAATTAAACACTCCTTCAG
Source organism: Vigna nakashimae (assembly GCA_034642375.1). Classification (NCBI taxonomy): domain Eukaryota; kingdom Viridiplantae; phylum Streptophyta; class Magnoliopsida; order Fabales; family Fabaceae; genus Vigna; species Vigna nakashimae. The sequence goes on from CM067766.1 coordinate 1,134,069, forward strand.
TTCCACAATGATCCAAATAAAATGCAAACACAAACACTATCACAAAAGAACACTTAAGTATCAAATTTTCTTCCCAAAAAGATGAAAAAAAAAATGTAAGAAAAAATATACAAAAACAAAACGAGGGGTGAGGGAGAAACCTTGCAACGCTCATCCCCAATGATGGCGTATGTGCCTTCAAGGGCGGTTTTAAGAGCTTCCACAGGTTTATACCTGAAATTGCATCACACACCACAGATGACGATGATTATAAACAAACAAATAGAGAGAATTAATTGATGGATGCAGTGATGAGAGAAGAAAAGGAGTAGAGGGGTTGGTACTGTTTGAGTAAAGTTTCGATCTTGCGGGATTTGTGTTCAATTCTGGTGATAATGGCCTCTGCATTATCTGCTTCCACGAACCCTTCTGCACTTGCCATTTTCTATTTTCTTCTTTTCCTCTTCCTTTCACCAAACCAAACCAGACAAGCTGAGGGTGGAAGAACTACCTTACCTCCTCAGGTGGATCCTATGTTCTTCATTAGAAACCAATGCTTGCTTGTTAAAAATTAAAAAAACCAAATTTGAAGGGACAGAGAAATTTTAATGGAAACAACAAAAACAATGTATCAATTAATTATGAGAATAAAATATATATTACCGTGTAAAATGATTTTGAACTTTGAGACAATCATAAATAATTATTAGAATTTAAATTACATCAAGATAAATTAAGTTAAATGTCACATAATATGAAGCAAATTTACACAGTTAATTTAATCTATGATTTTAAACTTATGATTGAATTGAAAATCTATATCCCATAAACCATACATACAAATTTATATTAATATAGAATTATGTAATAAATTTATAAAAATTAAAATTGATATAATATACATACACCTATATATATATATATATAGAAGCTTAATACCTTTTTGGATTCTTGAAAGAGAGGTTGTGTTCAAAATAGTTCTATTGTTTTTAAAAAGTAACAAATGATTCCAAGTTGTGAAAAAACGGGTCAAGTTAATTTTTTTTTTGCTAACAGCGTCAAAAATTAAACGGTGCAGCTACCTTTGGACAAAACTTAATGATATGTCTAGTTTATCTAATTGCGTGACAGTTGCGTGACACTAAGGTTAAAATTGTGACAAAAAAAATAGATTACTTGGCAATGTTTTGACAGAGGTTAAAAAAAGAGGGAAGACAGGTTGTCGACCAGCAAGTACTCCAGTTGATCCAAATATAAAATTGGGAAGTATGGAGGAGGATATTGCAGTGGACAAGGAAATGTATCAAAGACTTGTGGGCAGACTTATTTACTTATCTCATACTAGACCAGACATTGCTTTTGCTGTAAGTCTAGTCAGCCAATTTATGCACCAACCAAAGGAAGCTCATCTACAAGCTGCCCTTAGGATTGTTCAGTACTTAAAAGGAACCTCTGGAAGAGGAATCTTGTTCACGCGGAACAAGAGTGTAAGTCTTGAAGCATATACAGATGCGGACTATGCAGGGTCAGTTGTAGATAGAAGGTCAACCACGGGATACTGCACCTTCCTCAGTGGAAACTTAGTCACTTGGAAGAGTAAAAAACAAAGTGTAGTGGCTAGATCAAGTGCTGAAGCAGAATTTCGTGCAATGGCCCACGGAATATGTGAACTTCTATGGCTGAAGATTATATTGGAAGACTTGAAGATAAAGTGGGACGAACCTATGAGGTTATATTGTGACAATAAATCTGCAATTAGCATAGCTCACAATCCGGTTCAACATGATAGGACTAAACATATTGAAGTCGATAGACACTTTATCAAGGAAAAACTTGACAGTGGCATGATTTGCACACCATATGTGTCCACTCAGAACCAACTTGCGGACATCCTCACCAAGGGCCTGAACTGCAGTAAATTTGAAGGGATTATATCCAAGTTGGGAATGGAAAACACCTATTCACCAGCTTGAGGGGGAGTGTCAAAAACCATGATTGACGTGGTAGTAATTGTCATGATATATTTTAGGATGTTTTAATATTTGATGGGCTGTATTTATGCAACAATTATGTGTTGCATTTATTAGGTTTATTTATGTATGATTGATCCCGTAATCATAGGGATCTGTTTCTTAGAATTAACCGTCTGCATTTCCTAAAATATGCAGCTAACCCATGTATATTTATAGAGGTTAATAACCTCATAATGAGAATAAGAAAGAAATAATATTCCTTCTAAATTTGAGAGTTTGGGTTCGTCCTACTTGGTGTCTGATGTGAAGAAAGTGTTTGTGACGAGATAGGAATGACTTCTTCCGAAGGGTGTTCTTCATGTTCCAATAGATGGGGCAAATGATCTTTGCGTTCGTCCCATGCTGATGCTTCCTTTTTACTTGCCTCTACAAAACCATCAAGCATTTTACTAAGATCGAGAACAGCAGATTTTAAATCTTTTACAGAAATCCCAGTTTTCAGAACATGTTTTTCTCCATTAGGTAGCCAACCAACAATTGATGGAAGTGCATCAACTCCTAGAATTTTTATTCTTGGATCAGAAACATCGTCAACCTACAAATCATTCAATGTATACATTAAATCTTAACATTCAAAGTATATGACTTTCCCAATAGGAAATCAATAGAGGAAAATAATGTGTTTGGCGTCAAACATTTACACACATGTGCATCACTGAAAATAATGTGTTTGTGAAACAAGCCACTAAGAACACACCAAATTACTGGAGTGTCCTTCTTGGTGGAGAGAAGTAGCACGCTAGGCAACTTTGCCATAGTGGTCTAGATTATTCAAGTTGGTTCGCTTGGAAAACCTTGACAAGTGTTCTTGAACGAAAGCCTTCAAATTCTTAGCAGCCAAGTGTCCACTGTAATCCACCAAAAAACCTATTTCATTCTCTTGTAAGAAACAACAAAAATTCTAGGAGCATTTATTGGATACATGTCAAGCTCTTTACACAACAAGACTCCTTATCACAGTTAATGCTTCCAACCTGTCACACAAAATAGAGATATAAGCCATTTTGTGGACCACTACCTGAAACTTGTCATTAGACATCTCAATCCAAACCCTACAAATGCAAACAGAGACCACTTGAAATTTCACCTTCAACAAGATAAACACTGACCCCAATTTGAACACAGCTTTCACTAGAATGTTTAATCCCAAATAGCAATTTCATTCTAACCCTAGCCCCTCTTTTTTTTAACCTCTCTCATAGTACATTTCCGCATACTAAATTTTTTTCTCCTATTTTTAATTTTACACATCAATAAACCTAACACTACCGCGCAATCACATAAAATTGACTCATCATTAAGTTTTGTCTAAGGGACAATTGCACCATTTAATTTTTGATGTTGTAAGCAAAAAGGATTAACTTAATCCGTTTTTTCACAAGTTGGGATCGTTTGTTACTTTTTAAATAAGGTATATGACCATTTTGAACACAACCCCTCTTTCGAGGGACCAAAAGAGGTATTAAGCCTGTGTGTGTGTGTGTGTATATATATATATATATATATATATATATATATATATATATATATATATATATATGTGTGTGTGTGTGTGTGTGTGTGTGTATGTATGTATAATAATAGTAAGAAGGTTTGATCATTCGTGAGGTTCCTATTTGGTGTTGAAATTTCAAATTGGTCTCTTTTTTTCAATTGGTTCTTTATTTTGTGAAAATTGTTCCAATTAGACTTCTGCAGTTAAATTGAGTCTAACGGTGGTATAGTTAGGTTGACGTGGCATGGTGATGTTGGTTTTTAAATGACGTAGCTAACATATGTTGGTCGTTATGTGAATTTCAGTTGTTTTCAAATAAAAATGTTGGAAAAACTTCGTATTTTTATGAATCTCTAATTGCTTCAATCCTTAATAAAAAGGGAAAACTTTGTGTTTCTTGTTCGAGAGTGTTCGTTATTCTTGAAGTAAGTCATGTTTGAAGATGACCTATTTGTGTCGTCTTTTTCATGTAGTGAGTGACAGAAGCAAAACCATAATGTCATTTGTGGTGGTGGTGGAGGATCTACAATTGTTGGTGTATCACTCGTTTGCCTTTGTGGAGATAAATCTGTTTTAAGAATTGCGAGAACTACTAAGAACAGAGGAAAACAATTTTGGGGCTACCCTAAGGACAAGGTAAAAGAACATGGATTGTATGGTATTTTTTTATTGTTTTTTAAAACAGACCATTGTTGGATGCAATTGGTGTTTTTTTGTCACAAAATGGTAATGAAGATGGTGGTTGCAATTATTTCAGATGGTCTCCTAATGATGGGATATAGGAAAGGGATAAGAGTGTGAAGTGTGAAGGAAAGACTGTCTCTTTCGTCAATAGAGAAGAAATGGAAGGTGGATGGAAGATTATAAGTGATTTTGAAAAATTGGTTAAGATATTGAAAAAATGGATTAAGGTGTTGATAGGGGTAGGTAGTGTCGTTTATCTGATGAACATAATTGTAGTTACAATATGGATGAGAAATCCATGATGCCTTTTAGTAGTGTTTTTCATTGTACTTAGATCCAATGCATATGTAATATGTATGAGAAATACATTAAGCTTAGTGTTGTGTAATTGACGTTGTTATTTATCGTAAAGAATAAAAGTTATTTTGACTTGAAAAGTTTCTATTGTTTGTTACTTTTGGTTTATATCTAAGAAAGGAAAGCAATTCAGAGAATTGTAACATAATCTGTTATGTAAATTTATACCCTGTCAACTTTACTTCTAAATTTTGACAATTGTGTCGTAATGAATGAAAGTTATGTAAATATTGACTTGTCATATTGACACGATCAACTTTACTGATAAGGTATTGTAAAGTTAAATACTAATCTATCTATCAAAACCTGAAAAGATATATCTTAGAAATTAAGCCATGATTATGCAACTAAATGTTCCCAATTTTAACAAACTGAGCGAGTCTTAGTATATAACTTGGTTACTTCAATTTCTTAGATTGTAAATGAAACATAATAAAAGACAAGCAAAAAACAGAATATCTAACCAATAGGATTTAGTCTTTTACAATTAACAAGTTATGCTCTTTTGTAATGGTCAAAAGAACATACAATTGTTAAAAATGCAATAACAAACAACATAACATAAAATTTTTTGTCATGCTTTATACTATAAGGCCATTGTTGTAGAGAAGCATTGAGAGCCCATTTGTGAAGCTTCTTATATATAGTAAAAAAAACCCTCATAGCAGCAAGAACAATGCTTAGGCAAATAATTAAAACAAATCAAACTGAATCTTAAACCACATCATAGTTAACAATAAATATACCAAAAACAAAATCAAAATCTTCCATTAACTTTTGTTCTTAAGAAGACATGTTAAAAGCGGGAAATAAGTTTTGGTACATGTACTCATACATAATGTTTGTAGCCTTCAACTATTACATAATGACATTCCTAGGCTTCATGGTTTTTCAATTCGTACACCCTTTTAGGCTTCAGGTTTACCCTGATGTGATATTTCAAAAAATTGAGTTGATAGCATAACTGGTTCAGATGATGGAGTATGTTGGTGTGCTTCCTCGCAATGCACAGGTCGGCTTAGGTTGCTATGAGGCAACGACTTCCATTGTGGTCATGTTTCCTACAAAAGCCACATCTTTTGCGCAACCTAACTTTGGTCATTCGTGAATCATTATTCCTCATCTCCCATTGTTCTAGTCTTTTTTTCTTCTTAGGCCTTTCTGACAATATTCTTTTTTGTGGAGGGAAGATTACAAAATTGTCCTTAATGTTAAAAGTGATATAAAATAAAATTTAGATGAGTTAGAATTGTTTTTTTATTTTTTTTAAAGAACAAAATTTTAAACAAAAAAAATTATTAATTGAAATAAATAAATAATACAATATATTTGGTATAAAAAAATTAAATATTTTTATTTTGAATATTAAAACTTAAAAAACTAAAGATTTATTATCACAAGTAATAAAGTCAAATCAAAATATGACATAATATAGGACAAGTACGTACATAAGAAGATACAATATCATTTATGATTAGTCAAAGTAAAGTCCCTTCATTAATATAAGTTTGTAATCTATTCTACAATATTGTATCGACATCCTCATAATATGTCATGTATGTAATAGGTGTGAACAAAGAAAGTTGTAGTAATGTCTGAATAAATTGTCATTTGAAATGTTTATGTTTGTTAATAACTTAAAAATTTGCACTCTAGTATGTTAAGATGAAGGGGTTCCAAGTGTTGGGTACAAACAAAGTCTTACATCAGATAAAGCAAGAGATGGACATAAGTTTATATACACATAAGATACCTCCATTGCTAAGAGGCCTTTTCGAGTGGTACCAAAAGAAAATCCATGAGGGCTTGACCCAAAGCGGATAATATCTTACCAGTGTGGAGATCTATGTGTGTGTTGAACCTCCCTACAAATGGTATCAAAGCCCATGGTTCAGGTTTGGTGACCTGTCTCATACGAGTACGTCCCTCCGTAATAAAGTAATGCCCTGACAGGTGACCAATGGCAGATAGTCAGATGAATCATGAGAGGTGGAGAACAAGAAATGCTCAGTGTTGTGTGACCATGGATTGTGAAAGAGGGCAAAGAGATGCTCAATGTTGAGCATGGTGTACTCAAGGATAAGAAAAGACTTTCGTTGTAGGGGAGGTGGAGGTAGGAGAACCATAGTCCTTTGTTTGAGGGGAAGATTGTTGGGTACAAACAAAGCCCCACATCATATAAAACAAGAGATGAACATGAGTTTATATACACATAAGATACCTTCATTGGTAAGAGGTCTTTTGAAGTGGTACCAAAAGCAAATCTGTGAGAGTTTGGTCCAAAGCAGACAATATCTTACCTGTGGGTAAACTGAAAATAAAAATAAAAATTGTTAAGACATTGTACAAAATGAAATTAAATTGAATTCATTGAATTAAAAGAAAAAAAAAGAGAGTTAAAGGATACAAATTAGTAGAAAGAGTCCTTATTGTTGTCTAATTTGTCAAGAATTTGGTTCACATTGAATTTGACTTCATCTTAACATCTGTTCAAGTCGAGGGTCAAATGTGATGAATTTTCTTCCATTTTCTTCCAACACCCTTGGAATCGGTTTCAACCATTATAGAACAGATTCCATTTTCTTCAAGCACAACAACATTGGTTCTAACTATCATAGATCCGATTCCAAGTTAGTATAATCTCCATTTGTATGCATCATGCCATTCGAGTTGTGTCCATGAACCATAACCCTTACCATGGATTCTTCACCGTGAACATAAACCATGCATAACACACTTGCCACATTCATTCTAGAACTTACCTAGATTCGAGCAATGTTTGACACAAAACTATCTCCACAACTTCGAGAAAACACCCACAACTTAACTCTCTTAACTAATAAACTACAACCAATTATTTAATAATGCATTGAAGAGACTCACCTATGCATGGTCAACAAGGCAATGTTGTATGGTCACCTTTGAAGTCAATAATCTCTCTTATATACTTCAAGAATCTCACGTATGCATGTAAAAAATAATCAGTGATGGACATGTGAAAATAAAACAAGAAAGGATATTTATGTAAAAACATTACATTCACTCTCAAATATCTTCGATGAAGTATATTGACAAATTAACGTTAATATCGTAATTTCCATCACCTCCTAATCTCTATAAAAGAATAGAAAATAATTCACAAAATAAAATATAGATTATTAATTTCCCTTCTATAATCATTACTATTATTATTATTATTATTATATATATATATATTATATAAAGATAATATGTGCTAATTAAATTATTAATTATATTTTTATATATCATAATTATTTATGTTAAATTTATTAAAATTGAATAACAATTATATTTTAGTATAACTTAATTATATATATATACATATATATATATATATATATATATATATATATATATATATTATCAATTTTAATTTTTATAAACGTATTAAATAATTATATATTAATATAAATTTGTATGTATAATTTATGTGATATAAATTTTCAATTCAATCATAATTTAAATAAACTGTGTAAATTTGCTTCATATGTGACATTTGACTTAATTTATCGTGATGTAAATTAATATCTAATAATTATTTATGATTGAATGAAAGTTCAAAATCATTTTACACGGTAATATATATTTTATTCTCATAATTAATTGATACATCGTTTTTGTTGTTTCCATTAAAATTTCTGTCTCTTCAAATTTGGTTTTTTTTTAATTTTTAACAAGCAAGCATTGGTTTCTAGTGAAGAACATAGGACCCACCTGACGAGGTAAGGTAGTTCTTCCACCCTCAGCTTGTCTGGCTTGGTTTGGTGAAAGGAAGAGGAAAAGAAGAAAATAGAAAATGGCAGGTGCAGAAGGGTTCGTGGAAGCAGATAATGCAGAGGCCATTATCACCAGAATTGAACACAAATCCCGCAAGATCGAAACTTTACTCAAACAGTACCAACCCCTCTACTCCTTTTCTTCTCTCATCACTGCATCCATCAATTAATTCTCTCTATTTGTTTGTTTATAATCATCGTCATCTGTGGTGTGTGATGCAATTTCAGGTATAAACCTGTGGAAGCTCTTAAAACCGCCCTTGAAGGCACATACGCCATCATTGGGGATGAGCGTTGCAAGGTTTCTCCCTCACCCCTCCGTTTGTTTTTGTGTATTTTTCTTACATTTTTTTTTCATCTTTTTTGGAAAGAAAATTTGATAATTAACTGTTCTTTTATGATAGTGTTTGTGTTTGCATTTTATTTGGATCATGTGGAACTGAAGCAGTGTTTAATTAGTTGGAAAACTACCCTGATACTCATGATTTCTTCCAAATTCACATAAAATTCCTCGCTTAATGTGGCTCCTTTTAGGAACACACAGTGTAATGCCTCTCATGTATAATAGAAGTGTCTTTGTAATTTATTTCAATCAATTAAGGAGAGATACTGTACAAAAGCAAAAGTAAGATCATTTGAATTTCAAAGAAATCATGGGAAGTGCCGGTGTAATTTGTTCTTCTTATTATCATCATCATTCTTAAGCTCTTTTCTGCTACCAACAATGTCTAGTTTCTGTCCCCTGTTGTTACTTTTGGAGATCTCGTGCAATTCAATTGATGTTTTCTAATTTCTTGAAATCATACCATATTTTTCATGTATTTTGGATTTCTTTTTATGTTTTCTTTTTACATTTTAGAGTTTGATACTTAAAAATATTTGTGCATACCTTTGATTTTGATTGCTGAGAAACAAAAACAATGTTTCCCCACCCCGTTTAAATCCAAGTTCAACCTGTAAAGACTATTCCTTTGATTACATTTACAATTGTAATGGAATTTTCTGTAATATGTTGAAACTTGAAATTGTGGCATATTTTAATTTACCTTTGTCTTTTGTTTTTGCCAGTCAGCACACTGGCTTGTGGTGCACAGAGCTATCATGGCTATAAAAGATGTGGATGGGATGCTTTCTTCATTGGATCCTGAGTACTATGATATCCTAATGAAGTGAGTGAAGTATATCTTGCTTGCATTCTTTTTTCTTTTCAGTTGTAATTTGGCTAGCTTGTCATTTGTTTAGTACAGCATTGCTTGCATGATGTTAAAATTATGAGGTTTATAGTTAATGATTAGAAAAGTTGAGCACTATATAAGAATAAAAACTCATAAACACATTACCTTAAGGTTTTAGGTTGAGAGTAATATCAATATTTTATGTAGTTGGACTCAAGTCTCATTAGTGTTACTGTCTTCCCGATAAAAACCTCCTCTTTAAAGATCCATCACTGCTAGATATAGGAATATGGACTGTAATTAACATAGTGCATATATTTTTTATTTTCAGAAATGGAATGATAATCTTTTGGTAAAGTAAACCTGTGATGTAGATGGTGGGAATAACATTCTAAAGGGATGTTTTATAGTGTGGGGAAATTAACGGTTATTAATTAGGAACGAAATGGCATAATCTCTTGATCTTCTCTGCTATACAATTCTGCATTCAACCTTGTTTCATTCTGGAATTCCTGTAGGCTGTTTCTGTCCTAATTTTTTAGAAGCCTTCTGATTTCTGTATGTGTTATTTAGAGAAAGCAAAGTTCATATAAATTTTGTAGTGAATATTATCAGGGATTTTATTGGGTTTTTTAATATATAATTCGAAGGTAATTATGACAAAATTACAGTCCTAATAGGATGATATATAGATTAGGAAGTTACAGTAATATGCATATCAGACTGCTTTTAGCCATACTAATATGCGGATCATGCAGTTCCTGTAAAGTTTAAAACCTACAACAAAACACAACATTTCCCCAAATATCTTTCTTACAGAAGAAAAAGAATAGCATGTTTATGTCCAGACCACAAAGAAATGCCTCTATCCACTGTTTTTAAAGCCAGACCGAATCTGCCAATTCAACTGATCCAGCTTAGAACTTTAACACCTGTCAGGTTTTTAAAATGTCACCTTGCTCAACGTGTCCTGCCACTTTGCAGCTGGTACACTTTGTATGGGTGATTAATTGAGCTTGCACGAGCTTGGGTTATTATAAATACCATTCTTTATCTTTGTAAAAGCACTTTTGATTGATATGAAATTGTTCATCTGTTGAGAGAACTCCAGAGTGCAAATTCACTTGGTAGTCATGACTATGATTCCAAAAAGGTCTCGTCTAGTCACCTTCCAATCACTGAGCCATCTTCTTCTTCAAGCATCCAAATCCCTTTCCACAACCTCACTTCAACTCACACTGGCCATTCTGTTCATCTCCAACCTTTCTTCATTCCATATTTCAATTAAACCACCAAACACCGCTTCACATTTAAGTCTTAAGAGTCGTCTTAAGACTCTGGAAGCATTCTTTTCCAGTTCTGCATTTGGATTCACTAAGAACGTATAGTATCGTATCCTATTATTTTCAAAATAAGCATATTCCCTGTTCCCTTTACTGAAACCAGTTTCTAGCTTTTCTTCCTTTCCATTGCCTAATGTCATCTACAACTTGTTTAGCAAAAAGAACTCCACCTAAGATATTCCCTCAACAGAAATTCTTTGAAAACAACACTTTCTTCTGTTCTTCAACATTTTTAAGAAAGCTAAGGCCTTAAACGAGACTTTCATTTAACAATATTAATGTTAACTGTGGTGGATAACTACTGGTATTTAACAATATGATAGTAACCAGTAGATTGCTAATGATATTCTTGCACCATTTTCTTTCCTAAGAGGTTATCTTCCTTAGGTACTTGTATAGAGGCTTAGCTACCGGAGATCGTCCCACATGCGATCAATGTCTTCGGATTCATGAAAAATTGACAGAGAAAGCAGGACTTGGTTGCATCCTACGTTTTCTGACTGATACTGTACATACAGTTTGATTTCTGAACTACCTTTATATTTGAATTTTTTGTTCTTTTCCTTTGGTGTTTTTGATTTTTCTTGTCTATGCAAGAGTACAGCAATCAATGTAGTGAAGTATCAGGGAAATATATTAATGTTGGATTGTTGGATTCAAAGTAATATGAACTTTACCTTTTCAATACTCATTGAAAAATCTGAAACATCAAAGCACTTTTAGAGGAGCTTCTAACTTCATAACTTACCTCCAGCATTGTCACAAAACACATTTTTCCCTGACCTATGGAGTTTTGAATTACTTTTGGAGAACTTCAATACATTTTGATTGTAAAACTGTAATAAGGCAGAACAAGGCAAAAGAGTCATTAGCTGAGAGGGCGTTCGGTCCAGAATAACTAACACCTAATTGAAGGATAAGGAATAATATTAGAAGGAGCCATTTGAAGAGAGTGGGGGAGAAAAGTTGTCGGAAATGATCCATTCTATCTCTCTCGAGATCTTCTTTTTGTCATACAATTTTCTCTAATTTTCTTTTCCTTGTTCTGCCTATTTTACTGTCAATGTTTGTCAACATGGGGATTTTTCCCGAAATGAGAATGAAGTGCAGTACCATTTAAGTTCTCTTACTGTTTTTTTTTCTTGTTGCTGGACTGTACCCCATTACAAAAGAATTCTTAATTGGATTTTGTAAGTTGGCAAATTCATTCTTTTATTTTTCTTATTTTGAAAATTTAATTGCAGCTTACGTGAGATAATATTTACCTGACTTTTACGTAACATTATATCACTTGAAATAATAACATGAACGAAATTAATTCAGGAGAAATAAAGAGTATAAAAAGACTATATTAATTACACCTACACATGCATCTCATCTTTTTTTTTAGCTTATTTCCTAGATATTTCAGCTATCCATGGGACAATTTTTGTTTTACTTTTAAAAGGTGTAATCCCCAAATTATCCATGTATCTAATTAATATATTACAGCCATAATCAACCACATACCCTATTTTGCTGATTTACTACGTATAATCTTTTTTTTTTTTTAAATAATCAAACTTATTGGCGTAAACTTGGTTATCAACAAAGTTACACAGATAAAAAGTGATTATAATTTATTCTAATTGTAATGTATTATCAAAATAATCTGACATGTCTAGAACACACTAAAGAGAGCTGTTAGTGCTTTTAATGCCTAAAGAATTGTGTAACCTCAGCAGAAAAAGTAAAGAAGAAAATGAACTAACATTACACTGCACATCAACACATGGTAACTGCTAAATAGGCTTTATATTACTATATGTCAGGTAATAATATCTTTAGCAGGAAAAAAGAGCTTAAAGTGGAACAAATAAATAGTTGAAGGTTTGTTAGGGGATCAAATTCACACGGCACCAGCCACACAGACAAATTCTTTGTAAACAAATCAGATAATAAAACCAAAAACCAAAGTCAAATCCAAAAGGGAATCACTCTCAAAAACAGCATTGGCCAAAGTTACAACTTGATATGGCCCATGAGGCTACCTTTAATCATGCTTGTTAGTTACTTCCCTTTGGAAAAACTTTACTTTGACACACACACACATATGATGATGATACAAGCTCTGTCACCACTCACTAGTGCGTAAACAGACATTTTTTTTACCTTTGCTGTTTACTGTTCAGTTCTTGAAAAAGGGTATTGGAAATCCACATCTTAAGGAGAATGAAGTGTGCAGAAAGAGCCAAAGTTGAGTCCCACAATCTGACTCACCCAACCCCATGTCCCAAGCATATTAGACCAAAAAAGATGGGAATCAGAGCAAAAGATGCAGAAAATCATTTCTAAATGAGACCACACTCACTCTCCCTTCATGGGAATCCCTTTGATTCTGTCACCCTCCCATATCTTGCACAAAATCCCACCTCTCATCTCACCATGTGGCATCACAAACCCAATGAAAAGGAATAAATAAAATAAGATAAAACACATTATTCTAACTCACTTTTCAATCTTTCCAAGCCTAACATATGAAAACACTAACTGCTTTAACATATCCAAACTTTACACATCCTAAAGTTCACTAAAGCATGTTCTATTCAGGCTCAAAATAAAATAAGTCTAGACAAAAAGAGCTCATAACCAAAACCATGATAATTCCATTTGCTTCCCTTTTTCCTCTTTACAATTCCCACCTTTTTTTACATTCTGGAAATTAGTTTTTGGAATGTATTTTCAAAATTGTATTTATACAATACAAAAACTAATTTCTAGAACAGTATTGTGCATTCTAGAAATTAATATTTGGAATATAAATAAGAAAGGAAAGTGCAACAAAAAAATAAGGGAGCAAATAGAATTTCCCAACCTCAATACCTAGCAAGTAACCAACATCTAACATCTATTTTGTTGATTCATTTCTGTCTACCACCTAAAAATGTCTTAGCATCAATCCTGATCTTTACCCTACCACCACAGCCAGGAGTCATAAATTATGGTGGGGGACGGTGCTGAATTGACATCGCCGCCCAAGGGTTGACAGGCACCGGCCGCCGGATGGTAGGGCCTAATGGGTTGTGATTGCTTGGAGGCGGCACAGAAGGCATGGCGGCAGATGAGGAGGATGCAGATGAGACAGCAACACGCTCACAGGAAGGGCACATTGTAAGAGTGGTTGGAGGGTTCATGTGCGTGTAGAGCTGTGGGGAAAACTTCAATGCTCTTAGCTCTTGTACTTCCTTCTGTAGCCTCCTATTGTCCTCCGTTAGATTCTCATAGCACCTCTTTAAGTATTCACAATCCACTTCAGTCTGCTTCAGCTTGGTCCTATTGAACCAAAAGCATTCACATCACTTTCTTTTTTCATTACACAATGCAAGACAAAGTAACACGTGACACAGACACACAACAACAAAGCCACATCAATTTTAGTTGCCAATCACACTTTACTTTACTAGTTTATATCACTTTATTAGTTTATCATTGTAAAGTTGGAAATTTGTGTATTTCCATTAACTAATGAAAAAATGAATGAACTCAAGTAAACACCAAAGGTTCCAAAATTTGACTTCAAAATCCATCATCACCAAATTACTACATGTTTGTCAGTGCTGTGGCCCCAGCATACACATGTAAGTTATTTACACATGCCTGTGTTTTATTTCAAAAAATTAAAATCTAAACCATTAAGAACTTTATATACTTTGATGTCTCACAAAAGTTGTGTTATTGATTACATTCAAATTGGTCAAATCTCATCATGAAAGTTGGAGTTGTCTTGAAGTTACTGTTAAAGAAGAATGGCATTGATGGGGAACAACAAATCCTTCTAAATACATAACAACACAGTGGGGCATACATATTACAAAAACTTGTCTGAAGAAAGACAATGAACAATGTCACAACACAATATTCATCATTCAGTAATCATATACAAAAGTGTCAAGAATGTCCCTTGGATGAATATCCTCACCTTGCTCTTCTGTTTTGAAACCACACTTCAACCTGTCTAGGATTCAGATTCAACTGCTTTGCCAAAGCTTGCTTTTGTTTCTACAAATAACAAAAATAATTTTGAGACTAAATGCCAGCATTGAATCATACTTCCGACACAAATGAATAATTCAGAATAAACCTCATCCTATCCTGAAATTATAAACAAAGTTTGATTTAGCAACTGATTTTTACAATTTCAATCACTTTCCTCAATAATTTTACTGTTACTTTGTAAAAAGAAGAAAGTCAGAATGATTTATCACAAAAGTTAGACATTGGAGTCAATTTAAACGGGATTAAGTAAGTTATTCAACCACAATTTCAGCCACAATAGTCGCACTATAACCACAATTTCTGTCAAAAGGTTCTCGGTTATGCACAATTTCTGCCAAAAGGTTCTCAGTTTTGTGTCACCATGACCACAATTTCGGATGAAAGATGTATGGTTTCATCTTGCCTGATTAAGACCATTTTGGCAGGAATGTAATGCTTTTGGTGTTATGTCACCACCACCATATTTTCAGCTTCGAGGTGTTCAGTTCTACCACACTTTCAGCCAAAATGACTAACAGAAAATATTCAATCAGAAATCTATTTGGACAAAAACCTCTTTTGTAGCGCATTACATAAACTTCAATTCTAAATCAAACTAACACCGAAATCACTTGGAAACAGTATCTAAGTTTTGTTGTTACGAGTTTGATTATTCCAAAATAGGCATTATCGTTGCAATAGAAATTACAACACTTTTATTATGTTTGACTCACAGGATTCAGAGTGTTGTGTTCCTTGAATGTTTCTTCAAGGACCAAGGCCTGTTCTTTCAACAACCTGAGCTTCTTCCTCGATGTGTCGCCATCGGCATCACCACCGCATCCTCCGCCGTCATCATCTTCACTTCCGCCTCGAGAACATGACTCCCTCTCATTCTCCTCTCTTTCGCTCCTCTTCCCGCTGATGCTCGAAACTGCACTGTTTGGCGAAGACACACCGTTCTCCTCGTAGCATGGTGCCACCGATGGTGGTGGTGGCAAGTTCACGTCTATTCCAAAGAAGAACGGTGGTGGCTCAGAGCTTCGATTGGTCACATGAGACACACCTTAGCAACGATAAAAGGAGTAGTTTAACAAAGAATGTTCAGACGTTATAAAAAATGGAAAAAAGAAAATACCTTGTTCCTGTTTGCAAGATTTTCTACTAAAATATCAACAACAGAAAAATCAAATATGAGTGTTCTTCACAGCATGAAAATTATGAGAAATGGGTTTCTTATTTCAGCCAAAAAAAAATGTGTATGAAAGAAGAAAAAGGAAAGTTTTTTTGTTTTCAAAAATAAACATTTGGAAGAAACTGAAGCCAGGATGAAGGAATGAATTGAAAAAAAAATGAAGAGATTGTGATTAGAAACTTTACCATGGAAATGGAACAAACTATTGAAAGAAGAAGCCCTTTGGTTTGGAACAGGTTGAGGAGGTTTGTGCATTTTGAAAGGGTGTTGTTCATTCATGTTATTATCATCATTTTCTCCCCATCTCAAACTCAACCCCAATCCCAAACCATCATCTTTTTCAGCCATTGTTGGTCAAAGTGAAGACTTTTCTTTGATTTTGGACTGTGTAGAAGAGATTAGCAAATGGGTAGACTTTAGTGGCAGTGAGGGAAGCTTTTTGAAGAACAGGAAAAGAACAGAACACAGAAGTGTGTGTATATCTATAGATATATAGATATATAGAGAGAGAGAGATAAATACTACTGAAGAGGGTGTGAAAGAGAAAGCTGAGAAAGAGTAAATAGGCACAATAGAGTTAATGATGAGATGTGTCAGAGAGCCAAATTGGCTCAATCATCATATGACATGGCTTGTACTGGGTACTACAAAGCAACATTGTCCTATGATGAATTTCAAAACTTAAATACATATACCATTAAAATGTGGTTGCTTTTTAACCATGGTTGTGTTGTGCTGTGAAAAAGATGAGAATGATGCATTCAAGTGTTGTTTTTGGAGTTCCGAATTTCATTTATTGCACAGGGTTGAAGGATAATGAGGAGAGAAGTAACTTACCTGATTTAGGATTTTTATATTTTTAAGTTGACCACCGTTAAATTTTATGGTTTTAGTTACAATGCACTTTAGGATATTTTATGCACCTTTATTTAAGCATGCATTGCTACCTGCAACCAGTTAAAAGATATTTTCTTTTCTTTTTAATTCAAAAATTAAATAGGATAAGAAATTTATAATGAATTTAAAACATTTGGCTTGTGTTATTTAGTTTTATCTATTAGTATTAATAAAATGTATTATTTTTAACCTATTTATCTTAATTTTAATTTTAATATTTATATTTAAAGAGTTTAATAAACATGTATGATCAATACAAACAAGTTGTACTGGCATGCACATATTTTAAAATAAGTATATTTAAAAGAAAAATTAATTAATTATTGTTTGAATATAGGAGATACATCAATTATTGTTTGGATCGAGAATCACAAAATAGAATTATTTTAGTTTAATAAAATAAAAAATAGTCTCACTAAAAAATAAAGTAAATAATTCTAAAAACTATATTTTTATACATAAAAGTACAAAATGAAGTATAAAATAATATTATAGCAGTTTCAAAAATTTGTATCCTTACTTAAAAAGTATTTGCAAGAAAACTATATAATTTTTTTATACAAACATACTTTTCATTTAATAATAGTGTATAAAAAATAGTATATGGTCAATATATACTTATTCATATTAATATATATATATATATATATATATATATATATATATATATATATTATGTAAAAGAGTAGAATTGAAATCTAATACTAAAATAAGAAAATGGTAAGTAATATTAGTTATTATTGATGTGATTTTTTATTTAAAGCAACAATTAATTTGATAAATATAGGTAGTTTTATTATTAATCTTCTAACTCTTTTTAAAAAATGACATTTTCTATAAAATCAGTAAAATGTAATTTTAATTTATTCTAACATCAAAATTATACATGTTCAGTGCAACAGTAATATTACAAAATTTCAAAATTTATTTTGATAAGTTATTTATATTAAGAATCCTAAATTGTATTATTATTTTACCAATGTATTTATTTATTTATTTATGATAGTCATGTGGTTGACTGATGAATTTGTAGAGTAGAAGAGGGAGAAAAAGATGTGATTTCACTTTGGAATCATGATCTCATCATAGAGATGATGATAGATAAATAGATGTATGTTTTTGTGTCATCATTAAACGGGTCCCACTGTTCCTAAATATAAAACATAAAAGTGACATTAATTATTATAAAACTTCTCTAAGATCCATCATATTTTCTCAGGGAGACACTCAAAAGACAGAAATGTGTCATAAGTGGCAGTCTAATGAACTCCTATCATGCAAAATATTAATTTTAAGCAAATTCAGAATTACTTCTAAAATCATAGATGAAAATAAGAATAACTATAAGTAAATAGTTTTAAAACAAGATTAAAATTATAAGTGAACCTACAATGAGTTGTAGTAACAAATCCTTATATATTAGGTTTAGTAATAACTATATCTGTTTACTATTTATTATGAAAATATTATCATATTATTCATTATAACATATCATAATGTAATTATTATCACATTATTCATTGTAATATATCCACTATATTGATGTAATTATTTTATATTTTGATTTTGTTAGTATCATTTCAAATTATGGATACTAAGATATATTAATGTTTTCAAGTGTAGTATATACTTATAATATATAGTTGTTACTAAGATATTTATAAAAGTTTATTAGGTTGGAGATGTTGATAGAAAAATGTGATTTTTTTTATACATGACTTTACATTATTTCAAATTATAATTTATTAGATAGATTGTAATTTGTTATGGTCTTATCAGATATAAGAATTTGAAATGAATATTAAGATATAGGAATAAAACATTATTATTTGGCATAATGTATAAATGATTTGTCTAGAACAAAGTTATTACAGGAAAATTTGTACATAGTAATTATAAATGTTGATATTAAAAAGTTTATTTTTAATCATGTGTTTACATTGTTTGGAACTATAATTAGTTAAAAGTTCATTTTACAATTTTTTGTGACCTTATTTACTAGTTAGGTAGAGTATATAGTCTCAAGGACTGAAGAAGAAATTGTAATTGAAGAAGAGGATGGGAAAGATAGGCATAATGTAAGATTGTGTGATTATTCACTGACATGATCAAAGTTTTATTCTTTTAGTTTATTATCATATTTATATAGAGATAATGAAATACAAAATATGTTAGACTATACTTCATGAAAGTTGTTATTGAGTGTAGGGAGGTCAAAATTGAGAAGGTTTAAATAATTTGTTTACAAAGCTTTTGTCTAGATCAAGGTTCAAGTAATGCTTGAAGTAGATTAATTTTTCATTTAAGGACAAAGAAAGATAATGTTGTGAGTTTTTCTATGATTTGAAGTCAATGTGTAGAATTGTGATGATGAACTCTAAATCATGTTTTTCATATGTTTTGTTTTACATATGTTTTCAACCGTCATTACAAGATAAAGGTTTTTCTTTCAAAGTCTTGTTCTATTTAGAGAAGCCACATAAACTTTAGGAAGAGGAAGAAAAATTGTAGTGTTTATTTTATACCAATAACTTATAATCTTGAAATCATTATTAAATATACCAAGGTATAAGAGAAAATGAATATCCTTTTATAAAATTAGAAAATATATTTCAATGATCTTTGCATAAATTAACTCAATATATTTCAATGAATATCCTTTTAGAACATTTACTTGGTTACTAACTCAAAGATCATCAACTCAAAGTGTGAAAAAGTCTTTTCTTTTATTTCATGGTCAACTCTACATCCATAACATAATGACATTATAATATGATGCTAGATTGTATGGATTTTTGAGACATTCTTTTAAAGATTTGAATGCAAGTATGTAGATTCAATGTTTATGGAATCATTAATGATTTTCACTACTAAAAAATAATAAATAATAACTGAATTTTGTGATTAAATATTGTAATCATTATAGTCAATTTTTGTTTTTAAATTAGTGATTTATTTAGAGATAAAACTTTCTTTTAATGAACCAATTACTATAGAATCAGGCATTGTTTTAAAATTAATGATTTAAATAATAAAAGAAAAATTAATTTTTAATTAATAATTAGAAACATATTAAGTTAAATACTTATTATTCATATATTTTTAGTTTTTTTATAAATATTTTAGATGATTAAATATCTTATATTTATCTTTTATCTAGTTACTTGTTTTTTATTATTTTATTATTTTGTCTAATGTCAACCAAGATGTGCTAAGGCATCACTTTACGGGTTTTTTTTGTTATCAACGTTAGTCTTGATGGTACTAGTCATCGTCTTAAAACTGGTCTTATGGCTAAATATTACACATAAATTTTTTAGTTAGATTATGGTGATACTTTTTTTGTAGTGACAAATATGGCTTTTGTTAATTTATTTATAGTCATGGTTGTTCTTCGATCTCTTTATTAAGTAGATGTAAAAAATGTGTTCCTTAATGGAGATTTGCAGGAAGTGATTTATATGGAGCAACCTTCAGGATTTGTTGCTTAGGGAAAGTCTTTTGGATTGGTATGTCATCGTCGCAAATATTTATATGGCCTAAAATAGTCTTTTAAGGCCTGATTTGGAAGATTTAGTAGTTTTGTTCAACATTTTAGTATGAAGCGGTGTGATGCAGATCATTTAGTCTTTTATCATCACTTGAGTGTTGTATGCGTCTACTTGATAATATATGTTGGTGACATTATTCTTATAGTGACAACCATGACATCTCCCAAATGAAACAACATCTTTGTCACTATTTTTAGACTAAAGATCTTAGCAAACTTAGATATTTCTTGGGTATTGAGATGACACAATCCAATGGTGGTATTTTTATATATCAAAGGAAATATGTATTGGATATGTTGGAGGAAACTGAGTTGGAGAATTCAAAATCTATTGACACACCCATGGATTCTAATACCAAACTCCTACCAAATCAGTGTAGCCTATGTCAAATCCTAAGCAATATATAAGATAGTTTGGAAATTGACATCTCCTTTGCAGTTAGTGTGGTAAGCCAATTTATTAATTCCCCAAGTGAAGATCATTAGATTGAAGTCATTTATATATTAAAGTACACTAAATGATCTTTTGGAAAAAGGTTGTTATATGATCCAATAACCATACAAGAGTTGTTTGTATTCAAATGTTGATTAGGCAGGATCTGCTCTGACAATTTGACTTTAACCAATGGCTGCTACCTACGACAAGGCTAAGAAGATCCAAAGATCAAAGCAAAGTATTATCTAACGAACATTTTCTTGAAGCCTATATATTGAAGAATGTCGTAGAAAAGAGCAAGAGAATAAACATACGAACAAAAAAGAAATATTAGTGAGGAAAGCTCAAAAGAAAAAGAAAATACTCTCAAGCTTCATAGAAACATAAGCTTGTTGTTGTAAGAAGAGAGAAAACTCTAATAGTCTATTAGATTGAATTATATTATATATATATACACACACACACACACACACATTTTTTCAACAAGAGCAATCGTCTATGGACTTCTAGGCGATCTGTTTGATTACAAATTCTGAAAAGAATCCAAACACTTAAACTTAACTTGGTGGGTTAAAAGGTAGCTAGACAAGTTTGTCTAGTAGAAACCAGGAATGGGTGAAGAATATTACACAACCAAGAGTGGGTAAAACTCAGTTCTAGTCAGAGTAACGGGGGTTACTTGGTTTGACTAGGTGATACCAGAAGTGGTGAGAATACTCAGTTGTAATCTTGTGGAAGATTATAGTGGAACCCTCTAAGAGGTTCTAAAGGAGAACTGGATCGGTGGAGTAAACTAGTATAAAAATAACCGTGTGTTTATTGCATTAATCTTACTAAATTATTCTATTACAAATCCAACAGTTGTGTATTATCTTAACCATTATAAAAGCTCTTGTCACCAAACGTCTTTTTTATTAAGAGCTAGCTTTATCAAAAAGCTGCAACAAATATGTTTAAACGATTGAAAAATATTTGTTTGAAAACTTATAGCTTGAACAAAACTTTCAAGTCAAACGTTTAACAACGTATATAAATCTTTTAATCCTTGATAAAGTTGTTAAATTATCTCCTTTGCGAAAAGTTTTCCTATAAGATTATTCAACCCCATTCTAGTGTTTTCCAAATACTTCAAAATCAATGACTCAATTCTCCTCAGATCAAATCTCAATCACACATTTCAACATTCAATCACTAAAAACGATTCAAAGCTCCTGACTAAACGGAACATGTCATTAGCACAAACACTAATATAAACATTTCAACCAATTTCAAGCAACTCAGATTCTTAAAAACAAGGTAATTTAACTTTCCTTACCTGACAGACGATCAAACCCTTCTAGAAAGCCTAAAATAGCTCTAAACACACAAGAAGTCCTAGTTGTTCCTACACTACATCGTTAATACCACTTATTAGTAGAGATCTCATATAAGACTTAAACTTCACATTTAAAACAAAAAGGTTTACCATGTAAGGAAGACAAAATATACCTAAAAAGAGGAATAAAAGACTAACTTACTCTATTTAATAAATTAATCAGTTAATCTTGAATATATTATTGTGAGGATCAGTAAGGCTATCTACAATTTTTAAACATATTAACATGAAGCAAGAATCCTTAGAAAAAAGTTAAAAAAAAAACTTTAAAAAAATAATTTATAAAAAATTTGTAAAATAATAAAACTCATTCCTAACAAAATTATTTATATTAAAACTATTTAATATTAAAATAATTTATTCTCAATTTATATAAATTGTTTTTGGAGATACATTTTTAAATCCATATCAAATATTATATATATAAAGAGAATTTTTTTCGTGTCTATATTTATTTTTTAATTTTATTTCTTTAAATGAATATTTTAAATTAATATTATTATTTTATCAGTTTACACTTTGATCAGTTTTTAAATTTAATTACTTTTTCATTCGAGTGTTTTTCAAAACTTAATTTTTTTAATTGTAAAATTACATATAAAATAAATAAAATTTATTTACAATAAAAACATTTATTATAAAAAATAAAATAAATACACATGTATATAGTAAATGTGTTTTTACTGGTGTGGTGCTGTTAAGAATGAAGGTGGTTCTTTTTTTCCAACATAATCTTATCAATATTTAAATATTAGTCACGATTTAATAAACAAAAAAGTCTATAGTCTTTATAAAATTTCAAAACTATTATGTATACAAAATTATTATTCGTCAAATTAAGTTATAAATTATTAAACTTTAGAGTAAGCACAATAAAAAATTATATCAACAACAATTTGTAGAAAGTATTTTATATGTTAGTCCATGAATTTATAATAAGTTTTTTTTTTTTATTCCTTTCCAATATCAAACAAAGATTAATCGAAGATAGAGAGAGAAACCAAACCCTGGCTGGGTTTGGAACAGACATGTCTCTCCACCGCCATGCTTGCAGAACCTCAAAGCTATCAAAGATCCCTAGGAAGTACAAGCAGTTCGCCATAGCACAGGGGCAGAAGTCTGTTACTGATTATCTCCACGCCACGCGCTGCATTCCTTACGCCTTCGCTGATCAAATCTCCAAGAACTCCAACAATGCCCTCATGAATCTCATCACCAAGCTCAGTGCTTTCTCCCCTCCCCACTATCCCCACAACCTCAACAAGTTCCTCAGGTACAACCCCATCAACGAATTCGAGTTCTTCTTTGAGAGCATTGGCATACACCCTTCAAAGTTCCCCTCTTTGTTTCCCCAGAACAAGTTCTTCTTTTCAGAAGATGAGACCCTTTTGGATGCTGCTTATGTTCTCAGCGAATTTGGATTTCCCTGGGACAAGCTTGGAGTGCTGTTTGAGGAGAGTGGGTGGGTGTTCAAGTGGGGTGCTTTTGAATTGAATGATACGCTTTGTGGATTCAAAGGGTATGGTTTTTGCAATGTGCAGGTTGTGGGGATATGCATGGCTTTCCCATTTGTGTTTGATGGCCAGAAGGGTGCTGAGGTTGAGGCTTTGTTTTGTGATCTGAGGTTGCTGTTTGGGAAGTTTGGTTTGGCTGAGTGTGTTGAAGAGAAGGGGAATGGTGTGGATGATTGGGTTGGGTTGTGTAGGAAGATAAGGTTGTTTTATGATTTGAATGGAGGAAAGAACATAGGGGAGTTAATTGGAGGGAGCAATGGCGTTGGTGTAGGTGTTGTTGTTGAGCATGTGGAAGAGGAGTTGGTTCAAGCAATTGAGTATTTTTGTAGGTTTGGTGCGAAGAAAGAGGACGTGGCACGATTGATTGTGAATGGACCGGAATTGTTGGAACTTGTTTTGAACATGGGGAAGGTCAATGTATTGAAGCTGTTGAAACACTTTGGAATGAGTTCCAATGATGTTGATATTTTTAAGAGGGACTATGCTCATGTGTTCGACACAGTCAAGCTGTGTAACCTGCCAAATGTGATGAGAGCTTTGGGTTTACATGAGTGGTTCTTTGAGAAGATTAAGGATGGGAATCATAGTTTGTTGGTTAGTTTTGTCACGAACAATCGCGAAGTGGTCGGAGATAAAGGTTATCCAAGTTTTTTGAAGGCTATTGAGGTGTCTAAATCTCCAATTCACAATATGAGTAAGTTGAACTTCTTGCATGGCATTGGCTTTGGAGAAAATGCTTTGACCATGTATATTTTCTCTTATATGCACGGAACAAGTGATGAGTTACAAAAGAGATTTGATTGCCTTCTACATCGTGGGATTGACTTTTCAAAGGTCTGTAAAATGATCACGGTTGATCCCAAGATTCTTCGCCAAAACCCTGAACGTTTGGAGCAAAAGATTAATTTCTTGTGTCAGGAAATGGGACAGTCACTTGAGATTTTGGTGACTTTTCCATCATTCTTGTGCTTTGACTTAGAGAATCGCATTAAGCCCAGGTATAGGTTCCATTTGTGGATTATGGAAAAGGGTCTGTCTTCCAAAAGATATTCTATTGCAAGCATAGTTGCAACAAGCAACAGGAATTTTGTTTCCCGTGCTTTTAAAATCCACCCTGCTGCTCCGAAACATTGGTTTGAGCAATTTATTCCCTGAAATTTGCCAATATGATGACTATGTTTTTTTTAACCATTGTCTTTGAAACTCCAGCAATTATTTCAAATGACGTTGTAAAGATTCTTAAACTTTGTTACTTCCTGTGTTCTGGTTTGGAGTTGAAGACAGACCATTCAATTTTGTTGGAGAACTCGTGGCAGTGGTGTATTTGCTTCGCAATGGTAGTGAGAAATCAAGAATGACCTGCAATTTTTTTATCATGGTTTCTTCATTTCCAATGACCTCATCTCTGGTCTGATTTGTGAGATAAATCACAAATTCTGTGAACAGTTATTTATGCTTCTTCTAGGTTATATATCAGAGGTAGGTTGACCATTTGTAAGTACTTGTACTTTTTAGCATGACTTTATTCATTTGATATCTTCAAATGAACTCACTTTTTCATTTTTCATTTTAAAATTGTATATATATGATAAATTGTTCATAAAGTAAAGTATCGAATGCGAATTTGGTGAGATGTAAAAGGCTAGAGGTTGTGTCATGTACTTGATAACTGAGAAGATGCACCGATATGCATGATAATACTTTATTACATTATCCCTAAGCGTTTTTAGACACTAAGATTCTTGAACTTGGTGCTTGTTTTGAATGTCTTAAATTTGTGCTCAGAAATTTCATAATGAAAATGCTGCAGTGAGAACTAGTAGCAGAAAAACTAACAACACTAACAAACTAAAAATATATGTTTTCTCTATTGCATAATTTTAAGTATTCATTTCTATTCCTCTCTTGGATGCTAGTTGTATATCTGTTATCCAAAGAATTGGTAAAAAAGTGACCAGAATTTTAGCTCAACTTAATATTCTCCACTTTATAGTTTTATTGTAGCAAAATTGGGAAATCTAATTATTCTAAGTTTCTTTTCAGCGAGTCCAAGGATCTGAGAACCAACCCATCCTTCACCAGGGAGGGCCAAAAAGTTACTGTCTATGTAACACCTGGTAATGGACCCTTGGATTGAAAATCAATAAAACCCTTTGTGGAAGACCATCTCATCATTCCTGAAAAATTTCATGTTACCACATTTTAAAAATACCAGAGTGGCAGGTGATAAGAAATTGCATGATGGAAAGTAATATGAAGTGCAATTCCAAGGACTGTTGCATGTTATACTAGAGCAATCTTGGTCTTCATTTTGCTGCAGAAAAAAATTGGAAGATTGTTCAAATGAATTCAAGTCTATGATCCATTCTGTTTCTGCAGGAATGCTTCTGGGACCATTACTAGCTCTTCTAATGTTTTGATGGTTCTTGTGTAGTTTTTTATGCAGCAGGCATCTTTGTGTATTAGCTTTCATATGAGAGTTCTGTAAAAGTTTCACAGAAAATCTATCTGGAATTGATGTAGACTAGTATCTGTCAGATTGAATTGTGTTAGATATTAAGATGTGTGCTTATGTTATTTGGGCTTATTCTATTCTGTATTAAGGGCATTGGCCCATATCTTACAATATAGATAAACTACCCTATGTGTATGCTAAACACACAAGGGATATTTTCTCCCAATCTTCTCTATTTCTCATATGGTATCTAGAGCACAGGAATAGTTCCAGTCAACTCTACGGTCTCCGGCACCTATCACTGCCGCCGTTGTCGCAGTCGTCGCCGCCGCCGCCGTCGCCGTCGCCGGAGTTCCAGAATCGACCGGCGACCACACCATCGGGATCGTCTCGGCCGGGCGACCACCGTCGCACAAAGATCGCGGCGATCGGAACACCCACGCGCCGCCACGCGCCGCCGCAAGATTCGCTGCCGCCGCGCGTGCCGGCGCGTCGCCGGAGCTTTCCGCCGCCGATCAGCACCGCCGTGATCGCCTCCTCGCCCTCTTTCTGGATCTGTGGTCGTTGCGTCAATCGGAGCACTTTGAATTTTTAGGGTTTCTCCCTCTTTATGGCGTCTTCCTCATCTACAAACACCTCTGTTGGTGGCTCATCTTCTGATCCCTCAATATATACCAATTATGTGAATGTACACTTGTCCATTGACAAGTTAGATGGCACAAATTATGCAACATGGGCGTCCGACATCAAACTTTGGTTGAAGAGTCAGGGGTACTTAGATCATCTTACTCAAAATGTGACTATTGCTCCCATAGATGACACTTCCCGCTGGATGAAAATTGATGCTCAGTTATGCATTGTTATAAAGTCCACCATTCACTCCTCATTGAAACAAATGTTTCGATCCTATGAAACATGTTCAGAAGTATGGGCACAAGCGAAGTTGTTATATACCAATGACACTCAGCGTCTTTATGGTGTTTGTCAGGACCTATTAACTGTTATTGGTCCGCGCAATCCTGGTCCCATGGCAGATTATTTGGGTAAAATTCATGCCCTTCTTCATGACTTTAATGATATATTACCTCCTGCTTCCACTCCTGCTGAAGAATTGGAACAACGATCAAAGTTCTTCATGTTGATGGCATTATACGGACTCTCTGATGATGTTTCTCATGTCCGTGATCAGATTTTGGGTTCTCCTGTCATACCCAACTTTACTTCTACTTGTTCTGCTCTTTTGCGTATACCGAGCAAACCCGTCACTGAGACATCCTCCCATACTGATGGTTCCTCTGTTATGGCTGCTCAACGTGATGATCGAAGTCGGTCTCGCAAGCCAAGTAAAGGACGTCCAAAATGTGACCATTGTGGCAAGTTAGGCCACAAGATTGATAAATGTTATGCTCTCCATGGACGTCCTCCTCGACCTGTAGCAATGGCAAATTCTGATCCACCTCCCCGATCACCGTCTGCAGACCATCCTACTTCATCTAATACCATAGACAAACCTGCACTCTTCAACGACTTTCTCAGATGGTATGAGGATCATCAGCACTCTGGTTCCACTACATCTGCATCTGTTGCACGTACAGGTACACCTTTTGTTGGTCTAACTCACTCCCTCGGACCTTGGGTCCTTGACTCAGGCGCCACCGATCACATCACCGGTAACAAGTCTTTGTTTTCTTCCTTGTCATGTCCTGATAATTTACCCTTGGTAACAATGGCTGATGGGTCTAGAGTCTCATCTCATGGTATTGGTACTGTTAATATTTTTCCATCCATATCCATTGATCATGTACTTTATGTCCCTGGGTCTCCCTTCAACTTACTGTCCATTAGTCGTTTAACTCGTACTCTTAATTGTGTTATTTCATTTACTAAAGATTTTGTTTGGTTGCAGGACCGGAGTTCGAAACACATGATTGGCACAGGATGTGAGTCTCATGGCCTCTATCATCTCCGTCCTTCTCCACATGTTGGCGTAGTCATGGAGTCACCATCCCTTCTTCATGCTCAGTTCAGTCATCCTAGTCTTGCCAAACTACAACAACTTGTCCCGAGGTTGTCCACATTATCGAGTTTGTCGTGTGAGTCTTGTCAGTTAGGGAAGCATACTCGTAGTTCCTTTCCTCGTAGTGTCTCACAACGGGCGTCGTCTCCCTTTTTCATTGGTTCATTCTGACATTTGGGGACCTAGTCGTGTTAAGTCCATTTTAGGTTTTCAGTATTTTGTTACTTTTATTGATGACTATTCCAGATGTACTTGGTTGTTTTTAATGAAGAATCGTTCTGAGTTGTTTTCTATTTTCCAGTCTTTTTTCAATGAAATAAAAACACAGTTTGGGGTTTCTATTCGACATTTACGTAGTGATAATGGCCGTGAATACCTTTCTCAACAGTTTAAACAGTTTATGGCTTCTCATGGCATTCTTCACCAAACCTCATGTGCTTATACCCCTCAACAAAATGGGGTGGCTGAGCGCAAGAATAGACACCTTATTGAAACAACTCGTACACTTCTGATACATGGTCAAGTACCCTCACATTTCTGGGGTGATGCAGTTCTCACAGCATGTTATCTTATCAACCGCATGCCATCTTCCGTCCTAGATAACAAAATCCCTCATTCTATCTTATTTCCTCAAGACCCTCTGCATCCATTACCTCTTCGAGTTTTTGGGTCTACATGTTTTGTTCATGATTTTAGTCCTGGTCTTGATAAGTTATCTCCTAGGTCTCACAAATGTGTCTTCTTAGGATTTCCACGGTCACAAAAGGGCTATAAGTGTTTTTCCCCTTCTCTCAATCGTCATTTTATCTCTGCTGATGTCACTTTTGATGAGTCTTCTTTTTACTTTTCACATCTATCTTCTAGTTCTGTACCTCTCCCTGTTACTGTTGATATTCCTCTTGTCTGTGATCCTCCTGGTGATACTCCACCCCTTTTGTCTTCTCCTTCTTTAGGCTCATCCTTCACCTCCACCACTTCAGGTTTATAGTCGCCGTAATTGTCTCCCTCATGACTCACTTCCGGTGCCGCCTCATGTGTCTCCTCCGGCTCCAGCAACTGAGTCTGACTTGCCTATTGCCCTCCGTAAAGGTATACGCTCTACCCGTAACCCTTCCCCCCATTATACTGTTCTTAATTACCACAGATTATCTCCATCATTTTATACTTGTCTCTCATCCATTTCTTCTGTGTCAATTCCCAAATCTGTGGGTAATGCCTTAACTCATCCTGGTTGGCGTCAAGCTATGATGGATGAATTAAGTGCCTTACAGGAAAGTGGAACTTGGGAGCTTGTCCAATTACCATCTGGAAAGTCTGTTGTTGGTTGCAGGTGGGTGTATGCTATCAAGGTTGGTCCTGATGTACAATTGATCGTCTGAAAGCTCGACTGGTTGCCAAAGGCTACACACAGATTTTTGGTTTGGATTATGGTGATACTTTTTCTCCAGTGGCAAAGATGACCTCTGTTCGCCTATTCATTGCCATGGCCGCTCTTCGACAATGGCCTCTTTACCAACTTGATGTCAAAAATGCTTTCCTCAATGGTGATTTGCATGAAGAAATTTATATGGAGCAACCGCCTGGCTTTGTTGCTCAGGGGGAGTCATCTAGATTGGTATGTCGTCTTCGCAAATCCTTATATGGCCTAAAACAGTCTCCTCGGGCCTGGTTTGGTAAATTCAGTTGTGTTGTTCAACAATTTGGTATGTCTCGCAGTGAAGCGGATCATTCAATGTTCTATCGCCACTCGAGTGCTGGATGTATCTAATAGTGTATGTCGATGATATTGTTCTCACAGGAAGCGACTATCTTGGCATCTCTCAGATGAAACAACACCTTTGTCATCATTTTCAAACCAAAGATCTTGGCAAACTTCGGTATTTTTTGGGTATTGAAGTAGCACAATCCAGTGATGGTATTGTCATATCTCAGAGGAAGTATGCGTTAGACATCTTGGAGGAAACAGGGTTAATGAACTGTAAATCTGTTGAGACACCTATGGACCCTAACATCAAACTCCTACCAAATCAGGGGGAGCCTTTCTCAGATCCTGAACGGTACAGAAGACTAGTTGGTAAATTAAACTATCTTACTGTTACGCGTCCTGACATTTCCTTCGCAGTTAGTGTGGTGAGTCAATTTCTAAACTCCCCATGTGAAGACCATTGGGATGCAGTTGTTCGCATACTGAAGTATATTAAAAGATCACCTGGGAAAGGTTTGCTATATGGCCCTAACAACGATACAAAAATCGTTTGTTATTCAGATGCTGATTGGGCTGGTTCCCCTTCTGATAGGAGGTCTACTTCTGGATATTGTGTTTCTATTGGTAGCAACCTGATATCTTGGAAAAGTAAGAAGCAAAGTGTTGTGGCAAGGTCCAGTGCAGAAGCAGAATATAGAGCTATGGCATCAGCTACTTGCGAGCTTGTGTGGCTTAAACAATTGTTGAGTGAATTGAAATTTGGAGATGTCACTCACATGACACTTATATGTGATAATCAAGCTGCTCTCCATATTAGCTCTAACCCTGTCTTCCATGAGAGAACCAAACACATTGAAGTTGATTGCCATTTCATTCGAGAAAAAATCATATCCGGAGATATCAAGACTGAGTTTGTTAATTCAAGCAACCAGTTAGCAGACATATTCACTAAGTCCATACGAGAACCTAGAATTGATTATCTTTGTAACAAGCTTGGAACATATGATTTATATACTCCAGCTTGAGAGGGAGTGTTAGATATTAAGATGTGTGCTTATGTTATTTGGGCTTATAGTCTATTCTGTATTAAGGGCATTGGCCCATATCTTACAATATAAATAAACTACCCTATGTGTATGCTAAACACACAAGGGATATTTTCTCCCAATCTTCTCTATTTCTCATAAATTGCAATGCAACTTCTATTACTGTGATTCAGGACTTGTGTTAGTAAAATTTTACTCATGTCATGGTGGTAAGTTGGTAACTTATTAGGTTGATTGTTGATATTTTAATTTGTGTTCTCTACATTTTTGTTAAAAGTATTATGAATTTATATGAGAATTGATCATTGAGAAGCTGTGTAAGTGTGAAAAAATTGGTCTGAAGTTCTTTCGATAAACCATCTTAGTGAAAGAGATGTGTTTCCAAATGCAGATTTTTCTCATACTTAAATTTAGTTCAGTATTTATCTTCAATCATCTTTAACTCACATTTGCACTTATTATTTATGATTGGATTAAGATAGGGAAGGTTTAGGATTGCTTAATGAGGTTCTTATACATGTAAGTTGATGACTGATTTCTTATTGTCTTTGTCACATTATTATCTCATTTCAAACTTATCTTTGTGTTTTCAAATTTCTCTTGGTCGTGAAAACAATTACAGAAAAATGTTACTGTTTTTCTAGTACTTTTATATTGATTTTTTAAAATAATTAAATGTTTTTTTACCTTTTTTTATTTTTTGTCAAACTTGTTTTGGTTTTATACTTCGATTAATTAGTCCTCAATTTAAAAAAAAGTGAGTTTAGTTATTTGTTAACTTTATGATTGTCACTAAATATTGAATTTAAATATAAAGAATGGTTGCTGGATTTAGGTGTAAAAAAAGATAAAAAAAAATAATATATTTTTTAAAATTTAGGGTTTACATAATTTAAATATGTTTAGTCAATTTATGAAGTTTATTTTGATTCCAAAAGTAATACTTTATTTTAATTTCTGTAATGTTTGAAATAATTATTTTTGTGTTCTTATAAAACTAGTGAGTTTTGGTTTTAGTTCTATATTTATTTATCCATTCTTTCATAATTTCAAATAATTATTTTTAGTTTCTAATATTTATTTTAAAATAGATAAATAAATTTTACATCACAACAATATACATAATACACCACTTAAAATATCACATGATATTTTGTTCCACAAATAAGTAGTTAATTAGTCTCAATACTAGAAATCAAAAGTAATGATTTTCAATTTTAGAAGGACTTTTAAAAATGTATGAAACAAAATTAAAAGACATTTATTTTTCATGAATAAAAATATATTTAAGTATGGAAGTGAGTTATACTAGCGCATAATTACTCCATCTAAATTCAAGTGTGTAAATTACTAAATTATACAAAAATGTATATATATATATATATATATATATATATATATATATATATATATATATATTTCTTGAAGATATATCTTCTCATATATACACTCACGAGCCACTGAATAAAAAATCTACAATTGTTAGTGATTCACAGTAATTTATCTATAAAACATTTGTTTTCTTTCTCTCTTCAACATCAATCAATTTGTTGAGCTTTCAACAAATGAAAAGAAGATGTATATAAAAGGAATGATTCGAATGCTATAACACCCCATTTTAATATAGTATTAATATTATGAAGGAATAATTACATTATTAATAAAATAGTTAGTTAATAAGTAAAATTATAAAGTTTTATTATCTAACATAATTATAATTATGAAAACAAACTTTATATACAAAATACTAAGCTCAAAACAAGAATTGTCATCTAAAATCATCAAAGCTAAAACATAACTAAAAGACATAAAACACTAAAGCTACCATGTCCCTAGACCATATCCATCTAAAGCTTGCTCTACCATCACATCATCTTCCTCTGCTCACACTTACTAGATGATCATCGCCTAAACAAGTACATAAAGATAACCAAATAAAGAACACACAAAACAGGGTAAGCTAGTGATACAAAACCAAACTTAATAAATATATTAACATGTCATGCATATATCATGATTAATATAACTAACTAAAGATAAAAGATAAAGAAAAAATAAAGATAATATATCTAATAAATATAAAATAGATCAAACATCTTAGTCATGCCAAATACCTATACTAGATTATCTAGATTTAGTATGAATCTCAAGCTATAGCGAGTCATGCACTTATGATGGTCTTTACTACTCTACAGAGCCATTGCCAATGAGTTTCACCCTACCACACTCACAAGGTTAGTCTATACCGCGTCTTAGGTCATACTGGAAGCACATAGGCTAAGACTTCCTACTACTCTCACCACATGTATCACTCTTCTCTAATTGTGAATGAATGATCATTCATAGTTATAACACTTTAATACAACCATAAAGAATTCTCCTTAAAACTCTTACACACCTCATTCTATTCAATCATATGTTCCAAATCGTACTACAAATCACATAATAAACCATCATACCATTTAAAACTATGTACATAAGAAAAAGGAAGTTAAAACACCCAAAATGACTCAGACCTACTCGCCCAGCGCTAGAAACAGAGTTCCCAGCGAGCACAGGTTCGCCAAGCGAGCACAGGTTCGTCTAACAAGCACATGTTCACTTAGCGAGCAACCTCTGCTCACCCAGCAGGAGACAAAATAACAAGCTTCATAAGCCCAGCAAGTTGGCTCGCCTATGTAAGACCCTTGTAAACTCAAATTTTTACCAAGCTGTAAAAAGTTCAAGTTATAATGTAAAATAGAATGCTGTCAAAGTTTGACATGGTTTACTATTTTATGTATAACTTTTTATACAATTAATATTTTGGGTTGATTCTTTTTCCATTGGAAAGTAGACTCAAAGAGCTTCGATTCGAGTACTCATACGCCTAATTCCGACTTCGGGAAGGGGTTCAACCAAACTGTCAAAGTTGTGACAGTTGTGCTGCTGGAAGGACTGCGCTCCAGCGCCCATCCCTCAAGGGCGCCCCAGCGCGCGATGTGTCAGATTTCACTTTTTAGATCTTAAACACGTGGGACTTACGTGGAAAGTTGGGGAATCCGTTCCAGATCCAATTTTTCGGTCCCTTGGGTTGTAAAGGAGCATGGGTGACCCTCCTTTTTCGGTTTTGAGTGAATTTCTTTTTGGTAGAGGGACCATGGTTGTCCCTTGAGTAGATTATTTAAGAGAGAGATAATAGGGTTCTGCACGGGGGTTGTGAGGGTACTGAGTTGCAGAGAAAAGAGTGATCCGTAAGAGAGTGTTCTAGAGGTCCTTGGAGAAAGGTGCTGCCCAGATTTGTGGTGAAGGATTCAAGGTGTTCCAAGGAGGTCTTCTAGAGGTAAGGGGAGCTAACTCAACTTGGTTTCTAGATTTTTGTGGATGTGACTATGATTCCAATTGCTTGATTTTGATGTGGGGAGCTGTATGGAAATTGATTTTTGGTTAAATGAGTGAAATGATTTCAAGAAAATGATTCAAGTGGGTTGTTACTATGGTTTTGACCTATGAAATTTTGGTATGAACTTTATGATGCAAAATTGTTGAATATATGATGGATTAATGGTGGATTTTCGTTCTAGCATGATAATCTATATGTGTATGAAGTTTTTGGTGGATTTGAATGTGAAATGAGATGGAAACCATGATAGTTTACCCTACTTTTTCATCAAGTGCGAAAATGGTTTGTTTTGGATGATTGATGAAATTTAGATGGATAAATTGATGATTATGGAAAGAATGGTGTGGTGTGAATGATTAATTGGTTAAAGTCTAATACAAAGTGGAATGATATTGTTTGAAGGTATTTTGGAGTTGATTTTGAGATCAAATCTATGGGGGTTTAAGAATTGACTTAATGAAGTATTGGTTTTAAGTGAGAATCTGTAATGAATATCAATTGATTGGATATTTACAGAGTTGTTTAGGATGGAAGTTAGCTAATATGTGGGGAAGGATGAATTAGTAGTTGTTATAGTGTGTTTGCCATGTGGATTCAAAGGTATTTTAGGGGTATTGATAGGTGAAAATCTAAAGAAGGTAAATCTGATGTAAACTAAACATTTTAAGCTTGATAGTGAGTGATTCAAAACTGGTTTGAACGTTGAAAGTGGTAGAAAATGGAAGTTAGGTTCCTTGGTAGTTTATATGTTGAAGTTGGATTGATTTTGGACTATTTTTAGGGGTTTTAACAAGTGATATTTTGAATTATATGTTCTGGGCTGTAGGTGTTGATTTGTAATCTGTTATAGAGCCAATTAGAACTTGCCCAAGTGGTTAGTTTGCATAAAACAAGAGTATAAGGTGTAAATTTGAGTTTAGGTGTTTTTGGAGTGTCAAACATGATGTGAGATACCAAGTTTCGGGTTTGATGATCAATAGATGTTTGATTCGAGTTATAAATATGTTTTCTCATCAATCCTAATGTTTAGGAGGTCACTTTGATCATTAGAATAAGTCTCAAGTGCATAAAAAGCCAAATCTGCACTTGCTGTCAACTGATACGGCGCTCCAGCGCCCTCGGGACGCTCTCCAGCGCGCTTAAACTGGTGCAGGTCGCGCTCCAGCGCCCTTTGGTCGCGCTCCAGCGCGCCTAAACGCAACAGCAAGCTGCAGAATTTGTTTTTGATAGTTTTGGGGGTTCCGGGTGTCCGTTTTGGACATTCTCTAGGTCGTTTTGGGGGTTCTTGACCCTTCCGGAACTGTTGGTGATGGTTTCAAAGCTGTTTAAGTTACCTAAATATGGGTATTAAAAAGGATATAAAGAAAATGTGTTATGTATACACTGTTTTGAGTTGTTTGATATATCTATTTGATATGGAAATGTTGTGTGATCTGTTTGAGATTGCAAATTGATATGAGAATGATGTTTGGATGGTTAAGTATTGTTGAAATCATGGTTGTATATGATTTGATTATGAGTTTCATGTTAAATGAAGAATTGAGGTTATTAATGATATGGTAATGTGATAATCCCACTTATGCATTTGAATATATTGAACATACGCTAAGTTCATGGTTGGTGAATATGTGATGATGATATGATATAGACGTTATGGTATGGTTGGATTGGTATTGTAAGGATTATTGTATATGGGTATTTTGGTCAGATGATGTTATTAATCGAGTGGTGGATAGTAAGCGTTGTGCGTGCGGTCCCGGGGAATCTCTTTAGGTGAGTGATGGGGGGTATGCTTGCACTTGTCCGGGGAAGCTCTTGTTCAGAGTGATGGAGGGTGACATTGTGTACTTGCCCGGGGAATCTCCCTATAGAGTGATGGGAAGCAGCACTACACATTGGGGTAATGTGTAACCGCCCGGGGAATCTCTTACATTTATGTGAGAGTGATGGGGGTGACGTGGGGTACTAGTCCGGTGAAGCTCGAGATAATTAAATTGGCGTTGTGCTTGCGGGCCCGGGAAATCTCTTTAGGCGAGTGATGAGGGGTATACTTGCACTTGTCCGGGGAAGCTCTTGATTAGAGTGATGGAGGGTGACTGGTGTACTTGCTCGGGGAATCTCCCTATAGAGTGATGGGAAGCAGCACTACACATTAGGGTAATGTGTAACGGCCCGGGGAAGCTCTGAAAAGAGTGATGGGAGTGACGCTAGTACATATTGGTGTATGTATTCTGATCTGGTGTGATTGCATATTGGTGTATGCAGGTATTTGTTTATGATGCATATCGATGGATGCATGTTGTTTATTTATGTGCATATTGGTGTATGCAGGTATTTGTTTATGATGCATATTGGTGTATGCATTCTGATTTGGTGTGATACATATTGGTGTATGTAAGGTGGTTGAAGTATAATTCGTACTTGTGTGTGTAGTTTGATCTGGTTAAGGTGTGGATGATAGTATGTTATTATGAGTATATTTATGATGTATATGAATTGTATTTTTGTTAGCTCACCCTTGCTTGTTTGTGCATGTGAATGCGATGATCGTATAATGCGTGATGTTATACGGGAGCAGGTGTTATTACAGATGTGATGGCTGATGCTTCTGAACATGCATAAAGGATGAAAGAGAGATGGGATAGAGGACTTGGGAATGTATTTTATATATTCGATCCTGATTATTTAAACGTTTTATTTTCGGAAGAATCGGTTTGTAATAAATAACGTACTATTTTTCCGTTGAGGTTGGATATTAAAATTTTGAATTTTTACCTACGTGTTTTACGGAAAAATTAGTCGGCGTAATACCAAATTTCGGGGTGTTACAGCCTAGCCTCTAAAACTCATTGTCAAGAACCTCATAAACTCGCCGAACAAGCTCCCGTTACTAGCTTAACTTATGTGCATGATTTTGTAGCATAAAAAAACTATAAAAATTTTCACCAATAAACCCCCATAACCTATCCTAAACACTTTTACCAACTTCTAACACTCATAGATTAAATTCTAGACTAAAAATTGACCCAATCAAATGTATATAACTTACCTAAACTCGTTTTGACCTGTTTTACCATAAGATTCCAACCCAAAAATAACAAAAACCTCACTTTAAATACCAAAATTAAATTTCACGAGTTTTAGCTCATGTTTGAGCAACTTAAGGGTCTGAACAAGTCATAAATGACTCAAAGACAGACCCCAACCACTCTAAATCGCTTTAGGATATCCAAATCAAAATCTTACTACTCAAGACTTCTAATTTGCACTTAAAACCATCCAAAACACCACCAATGGACTACTACTTATTTCTACATTAGATTCCAACCAGTTCACAACTCAAATAAGTCTCAACTCACATTCAGAGAGACTCTAAAGCTTAATTTCCTCTTTATAACCCTTAACTCAAAAACTCACATACCAAAGCCCCCTATTTTGACTAAAACACTTACAACTCAGCCTAGTTAAGTTCTCCTCCACATTTAACCAAATTTAACACCACCAAACATCTCAAAACAACATTCATCATACAATTTGAGTTTAACACAGAATCATTCAATATCAACATTCATCATGTGATCAAATGCACTTACACAACAACAATTCACATTAACTTAACACTGTAAATATAATCATTCAACATCTACTAATTCCACACTCTAACACTAACAATTCATACTTAATAATTCAACATACAACAAAAACTAGCTTCCATTACCTCAAAGAGAACTACCACAGATCAACACAGCTTACCAAACCTTACTCACAGCTCAAGGAATTCTAAGAATGCCTACAGAGCACAGAAAAGTGATCAGAGAGAATCCTTAGAGCCTCTGATCAACAATAAACTAGGAAAGTAGACCATAAGACACATGTGATAAGGAATCAGCATACATGATCTCAACCTAAAAACGAAAGAAAAAATGAATCAAAACTTACTTGCTTCAAACTAAAAACTGATTGGTAGATAATGGAGATTGCATTGTGATGATTTTTTAGACACTTCTTGATCATCAAACAAATAATCTAGGAGTTAAAATTTGTAGAAAGAAGGAAAAGATAACTCAAAGAAAGATTTTTAGAAAGATGATAAATATTTTAGATAATAAAATAAATTTAAAATTTTTTATTTATATTATTGAATTAATTTAAAATTAAAATACTTGATTTCATTAGTTTAAAACACCTATTAACTAATATTTTATATTTTCTAGATTCTTACAATTATATTATTCAATAGGTTGAGATAAGGCACTCTCCACAGCCACTCATAATCACAGACACAGCAATCACCACAGAGAAACCAAAACTATATTGTCAGATTCCAGAAAAGCAAGCAGAAGGCAAAGAAAGAACTTGGCTAGCTAAGGATCAAGCAAATACAATGGCTCAAGCAATGGCATCAATGGCAGGTAGCCTTCAAGTCAGTGGCTCCACACGTTTGCATGCCAAAAGGGTGTCTTCAGTCACACGTGCAGGATTCGCAGTTAGAGCACAACATCAACAAGAACAAGTGAGTGGTGAGGCTCACAGTAGCCGTAGGACAGTGCTGTCTCTAGTTGCTGCTGGTTTGGCCATCTTAGTGATTACACACACACAATGGATCTACATAACAAACAAACAGAGGCTATTTTCTAAAATTATAAAAATAAATTATATTTATTTTTACAATTATAATAATAATAAATTTATTAATTTTTATTATCGTTAAAAAAACTAACATACTAATAAATATTTTCACTAAATTAATATAAAAAATATAATTTTATATATTAATTTAGAAATGAAATTATATATAAATTTTAAAATAATTTATGTTACAATAAACTTTTAAAAGTAACGAAAGCTGTTGTCTGAAGTAAAAAAATGAGGCAAATTTGGTTTATTTGCTTAAGGGATAAACAAAGTAGATAAGGTATAAGCAACACGAAATAGGTGTTGTGTTATGCTGTGTGCATCTACTCTAGGAGGCTATGTTGTCGTCTTTTTGTTGTAAGTCTTTCTCAGACACCCTTTTGCATCAAATTCCTAATTTCACCTTAAATAGCTTTCTATGTTTGTGTTCGGTGTTCTGTGAGCTATATTGGTTTGTGCTTCTTTTAGATGTTAAAGTTAGTGTATTGAGCTATGTTGGGTGTAATGTAATGTTGGGGATTGATGCCACTTTCCTTTTCTCTACCCAGTTTTACTCCTCTCATAATATGTTGGTAGAATCTTCTAATTCTGATTGGAATTTTTACATTCCCAGTTATGTGTTGGAGTGAGAGACAATGAAATTTAATGTAAATACTATGTCTTTGAACAATTTGGAGCTGGCAATGTTGCTTTAGGGTTTATATGATTAGTCAACAAATTAGGGAATGAAAGTTTTTTGCAGGTACTAAAAAGGGTTTTACTGTTTTGGGCAGTGAACTTTCCTTGCGCTGTACAAGGAACTATATTTTCTCAGAGGAAACAATTATCTCATGGATGCACAAACCAAAATTCAAAGGATTATTACCTGTAAGAGTGGCATATGTTTTGATATTCTTTTGTGAAATTTCGGTAATGGATTGTGATTTGGTGTGTTATGTTTTGTCTGTAAGGATAGAATGCAGGATAGTTCCATGTTGCGTTCTGAAAAATCATTGAGGAGAACACTCTTCCTTTCTGTCTTGGTCTCAACTGGTTTTTTCCCAACTTTGTATTCTTATGCAAAGACAAAGAGTAAGAATCCTTATGATGAAAAACGATTGCTAAAACAAAATCAGCGGATACAGAAGGAAAACAATGCGCCAGAGGACTTCCCAAATTTTATTAGAGAAGGTGACAATGATTTTTTTTCTTTCATCAATTTAAAGCTCTACTTTTGATTTAGCTATATGCTTTCCAGTTTCCGTTCCATAATGTCTGAGCTTACATGTGTTTCTTGCACATGATTATGTTACTTTCTCTGGGAGCTCGAATACTGACATGGAGACTGAACACGACACGGACATTTCGACACATGTAGTCTCCAAAATGTAGGACACAGAGACACAAATCTATATATTACATTATTATGTATTTACATACTCAAAATCATCTATAAACAAGACTAGTCAAATATAATAATCTAAACACATTATCAGGTAATACAAAAATGAGTCTAAGGTATTTATCTAATATCCAAATAGTAAAAGTAGTGATCATATAAGATTTGTTCCTTATTTCTATAATCATAATACAAACTTATGTAATAAGTTTAAAAGTTTATAGCCTTTTAGAAAATCATTGTATTTGTGGTTATTAACAATGTATTGGAGCCATGTCAAAATCATGTTAGATATAAAATAATGTCTTTCAAATTGGGCACTTCACTGGTACGTGTTGTACGAGTGTACATATTTAAGTGTTCGATACTTGTCGGACACCGGACACACAATTTATGAGGTGTGTCCAAGCTTTACCATGGTTTTTGAGCTTACATTTGTTTTTGACACATGTTTATCTTACTTTCTACGGTATATTTTGTAAATCGGACCATGGTTTCTAAGCTTACATTTGTCTTTTTGCACATCATTGTCAACTTTCTAGGTATATTCTATAAATAAAACCATGGTTTCTGAGTTGATCTTTGTTTTTTTCACATGGTTGTGTTACTTTCCATGGTATATTCTTTAAATTTGACCATGGTTTCATAGGCGGTACCAACCTCAACTAAAGAGGGTTGTGTTATGCCCTCAGTGGCCAGCATGAAACTTGTTCACGAGTCAAACCTTGTTTCAGAGAGACTACACAGTGAATGATATCTTTTAAGAATTTGGTTCCTAACTGAGTCCAATGACGTCTATGATCAACGTAGCTCACTTCATCATATGGGATATTGTTGTTGCTATTATGTTACTTTCTAAGTTTAGTTAAACAAGTTCTAGTACTTTATTTTGCTGTGGTGACTCTGGTCAGTGTCTCAATTGTGTTTGTCTACTGAAGTTCAATGAGTTAAATTTAGGAGCCTACTGTGAAATTCATTTGTTGTGATCATCTTGTATGCTTTTTTGGATATGATTGGCTGATTTATTGTTATAATACATTTCAGGTTTTGAAGTTAAAATAGTATCTTCAGAGAACTATGTAAAGAGTAACACGGGACTCATATACCGGGATTTTGTAGTTGGTCAAGGTGATTGCCCAAAGGATGGTCAGCAGGTTTTTGTTTTATTTTCTTTCCAATCTGCTGCTTTTTCTATTATTTTTAAATGAATATTTGTCAGTAAGTTAGAAAGTTTGAAATTCTGGTGTTAAAGTCAGATTATGATAGGAAATAAAATCCTTACAATTCAATGGAGAATATCAGGAATCAATTGCAGATATTTTGTTATTGTAGAAATGGGTTGTTTTATTCCTTTGTTATTAAACTATAATTGTTCCTACACAGTGTTTAGCAACTTCTTTAAATGTGTATTTGTTTTATAGTTAAACCTTACAGAACAATTCACGAAACGACTTCTTCTGTGCTTTTGTCTTGGAAAGCAGGAAATTCCACTAAATGTTTGTGAAATACAAAAACTAATACTAGTATATTGCAGAATGGAAACTAGGATATTTTTGCTTTAGAATTGAAACATTTGCTATCTGTCAAGGAAAGCACGGAAGCAGTTTTTTGCACTCTAATATTTATTGCATAATAATTTGTTTTAAGGAATATCTTTGGTTTGAGTTTGTACAAACTAATGATGTCAAAGTTATAAACTTCAGGGAATTTGCTTAGTAAGTCGTCAGCCTGAATATTAGGGCAACAACATTTACTTCCTTCAAGAATTTTTGTACCAGTTTTTGTGTCAACTTTTGTTGATACGTCTCTCTTGTTGGCCATTCTACTTCCGTCAAGAACTTTTGCTAGAAATTTTGTGCATCTCCATTACTGGGTGGGTTCTTAGTGAAATTAATAAGATCATATATGATTTCTGTGTTACTTATGCTTTCTTAATTTTTAGTGTATAACAAAATAAACTCCCGGTTAATGTAAAATTTTGCCCTTTGTTAACGTTGTTTTATCATTTGTCAAGGATTAAACTATCGTTAGACACTAAGGTCAGGTGGTGATTGGGTGAATGTGAGAAGCAATCTTAAAAAAATGTCATTTTCAGCTGCAAGACTGGAACTTTTAGGCACTAAAATTTAAAGCATGATTTGTATGCACGAATTATATTCACTAATATGCTTGTAAATCTTTTCTTGCAGGTCACTTTTCACTACATTGGTTATAACGAATCTGGTCGTCGAATTGACAGCACTTACTTGCAGGGTACTCCTGCCAAAATCCGCATGGGTACCAAGGCATTAGTTCCAGGTTAAAATTTTTAGATTTAGAAATGTAAATTTCCTTGCAACTTTATGAAGAAAGTATTCATCCTTTACTTGATTTCTGTCTCTCCCTTAAAGAACCCAAAAGGGGAGAAAATAAGTGCAGAAGGAAGTGAGAAAAGTACATTTTCTGATGTAGGATTTGAGGAGGGAATCAGAGACATGAGACCAGGTGGGAAGAGAAGAATCATCATCCCCCCTGAACTTGGACCACCAGTGAGTTCCAACATCTCTTATTTTTCTTTTATCACCTTTCTCTAATCCATTTTTGGGGTTTTCCATATTATATGATATTGACTGCTTAGAACTTAATCCTAATAAATTTTCAGTGTTTTTGATAGAACTGATATATAGAATTTAGAAAGAACACTTTTATTACAGTTGAACTCTAATCCCTTACCAATGTGATAGGGATTTAGAAACCAAAACAACAATTGTTGGACAACAGACACAAATGAGGTGTTCGAGAGACTTCACTCTCCTTAGCCCTTCCTAACTCCCAAGGAAAAACAGACCAGACCCCTTCCTAGCACCTGAACAGACTTTATATAATGTCTTACATTTATAAAATTATAACTACATGAACTGTCTAGTTTCTTCCTTCTACTATATACTATACCAAACCTATCAGTTTTATTCAAAACTATTAGCTTGTTATGATTGAGCATGATCCTTTCCTTTAAGTGGGTAGAATTTGATTTTATACACCACCAAATGCAGATGAAATTTTGGCAGAATAATGAAGTCTATTACTTGGATCCATCTTACTCTCTTTGTAATAACTAATCTAAACTGTTACTGTAAGATTCAATAATATGTTGAATTTGGTAAAAGTAAAACAAAAATATTAATATGTTGGAAACTATTACTAGAAAGATTGAAACTCTACTTCAACCCCCTATTTCTCTGCATAAGAAATTTCATTTCAATATTATGTGCAAATTAGAGTGAAGCATATGTTTTGTCTTGGAAGTCCCACATCGATTATAAATAAGGTCAATTTATAGTATATAAGTGGTGCAAACCTTACCTTACAAGATGATTTTGTGGAGTTGAGTTAGGTTTAAAGTTCACTTCTTAACATGGTATCAGATTTTGTGTGTTCCACCTGCTATCTGGCCACTATCGGACCACATAGTATATAAGTGGGTGCAAACCTAATTCTTGAGCACTTTTTTAACAATAGTTCATCAACTTTACTAATACTGTCTACTTTACATTTCTTGCAACTGCACTGAATCTCTTAGAAATCACAATTTCAAAATCTCTCTAGAGTTGGATGGCTGATGTTTTTTCTTCTGCAGGTAGGACCTTCAACCTTTTTCAGCTCAAAACAGTTTGAAGTTTTTGATGTGGAGCTATTAAGCGTGCAAAATTGTGAAAGGAGGACCGTAGCCTTTTACTCAGATGTAATTTGCAATTGAGAGAAGGCTGCCATTTGAGTTGTCTAAATCATGACCACTGAAGGCATAAAGCACAGATTATTCTAGTTAGGAACTTAATTATGATTGTACTATATAGAGATAGCAACACACAACCTTTTAGCTTTTTTCTTTGAGGCAATCATAATCTAACATTGTTAAGATTTTTCTCTATTTTCTATGATTCACCTTGGCCAGTATTTTCTTTTGCTCTGGTTTGTAAGTTGTTAACCTTGTCAATCATAAAAAAGGACTACAAACATACAATATTCATTGGTAAATGGATAAACAGTTTTTCATAGTTGTAGGATCCTGTTATCTTTGTTTCATTGGATAGCAAATCAAAATCAATTGTAGCATGGACATGAAACAATACTATCCTTATA
Source organism: Vigna nakashimae (assembly GCA_034642375.1). Taxonomy (NCBI): domain Eukaryota; kingdom Viridiplantae; phylum Streptophyta; class Magnoliopsida; order Fabales; family Fabaceae; genus Vigna; species Vigna nakashimae. The sequence goes on from CM067766.1 coordinate 1,178,650, forward strand.
CTATAAAATTAAAGGTCCATTGAATTACTCATTAATGGATAAGGTTACTAAACCAGAAAGTGTTTTCCACTTCAGTTGAACACATTAGTCTTACCTTTAACCATACATAAGAACCCTTGATATATTTGTTTGCATATTCACTATTTAAATCCACCTGCACCGCGCTTTCACATGTCAATTGACACACTAGAGTGCAACATTCATATGAATTAGAATAGCTAAGTCATTTAATTACACACTAGAGTGCAACATTCATATGAATTAGAATTGTTAAGTCATTTAATTAGAGTGCAACATTCATATGAATTAGAATAATTAAGTAATTGAATAAAAGGATTGTTATTGTTTTAGAAAATGAAACTTACTTATATAGTTCTGAGTAGTGTGTTTTTATTTCTCATAAACCTTATAATTTATAAGATTAACATTAGGCCTTTTATCTACCTACTATAATGTTCTTAATTATTATAAATAATACACTATAATAATTGTAAAACATAACAACTTACTCTTCCTCTCCCAATGCAATAAACACTATCACTTTTAATAAATATTTGATAACTCTTAAATTTAAGTTTATTCCTACAATATTCCATGAATTCTCCTTATATGAATTCATCTTCCCTATCAAATTGAACAACTTTTATTGACTTCCTAGTCTCCTTTTTAACTCGTCCTGAACTTCTTAAACACCTCGAACACCTTGAATTTCTCTCATAAGAAATATACCCACATCTTCTCTGAAAAGTCATCCACAAATGATATAAAATATTTCTTGCCACTAAAAGACTCAGGGGTGAATGATGAATTAAACCGAGTTGTGTCTTTACTTGGTACTCAACAATCTTCGTAATCAAGTACACAGTCGTCACAAAACTTCTTTTCAAACTTTATATCTAGTAGTCCATGCACCAATTACTTCATTGATAGCTCGACCAATCCTCCAAAATTTAAGTGCCCAAAGTGGAAATGCCACATCACAACTTCATCTCTCACATCCATCTTCAAACATTTCTCCTGTACTATGTTTAGCTCCATCTTGTACATTCTATTTTTTTTTTCATTTCAACTCGGGCTATCAATCGACCAAATTTATCCTTTAAGTACAATACTTGGTCCTTTATCAAAAATGGGTTTTCCTTTTCCATCAACTGTCTTATCCTTAGAATATTACTCTTGAGATTAGGTACATAATACACGTCTCACATTTCACCAAATCGACCATCCTTTTGTAGATATCAGATTGTACCTCTCCCTTTTACAACTACCTTTGAATTATCTCCAAAAAAAAACATGTCCAACAACCACTTAGATGAGCTCTCAAAACATGCTTTCATCACCACTCATATGATTACTAGTCCTAGTATCTAGATACCAAACCGAGATGTTTAACCAACTCGACTTTAACTCAACATCTGTTGTTTTGTTTATATTCACCTCAACTTCCATACTCCTAGATATCAAACTAATCAGAATGAGTTTCGTACTCTAGTTTGGCAGCCCAACCTTACATCTCGACAGTTTGGTCTTTGGGGTTCTTAGCATCATCAGGATCTCAATCTCTTCATCAACCTTCTTAGTAAGGAAATTTTGTTCCTTTTTCTTTTCAACTCGACAATATTTTTCTATATGGTCGACTTGTAGTCATTTGCGTAATGACTATGCTTGCCACATTTATAACATTCCACTCTAAAATTAATAGATTGACGTCCTTAATCTCTTACTTTTCCACACGGTTATCGCCTTTGTAAACTTTCTCAAGAATCTGTGACGCTTTTTTTGAAGATTTAGCATTCATTATCTTCTCAAAACCAAATTCATTAACATCTCGATTCAATATGTACAGGGCTGATTGATCCTTCACTCGTGATTTTCTTAATGCACAAACTTGGGTCATTGTCTACTTTGCATCTTTTGCGAGTTCTTCGTAGCCATTCACAACAACATCCCAAACGTCTTGGGATCCAAGAAGGGCTCTCATTTGCACACTTCAATTGTCAAAATTGACTTTCTTTCTCAATTGAGGCAAAGACATATTGTTTGCCAGGTTGACTATCTCTCTCATTATCTCTTTCTCACTTGGACACTTAGGCCCTCAGCTCTGATACCAATTTGTTAGAAAATGACACTCACTTATATATTTTTGAATATGCTTCTTGTATGTTTTCATTTCTTATAAGCCTTACAATTTATAGGATTAACATTAGGCCTTTCATCTATCGAACATAATTATGCCAATACAAATTAGCTTAGAGTAAAGTATGATTACCAATAATTGAGTCGTAGTTAGGTTTCGTTAATCCAAAGTTCATTTCGAAAACTATAAATACAGGTTTGAGGTAAAGAGATAGGTGATTGTATTAATATACATTAATTGCTATAACTGCTAAACGCTTACTAACTTTGGCATAAGAGTACCTTCTATAGAAATAGTTTGGATTGGGATATGCAAAAAAAAAAAAAAAATCGGAAAGATAAAGAAAGAAGAAAGCAGAGAGAGGAGGAAGAAGATGAACTAGATTGCAATATTTAGATAATCTGGTATTCCTTCTTAAAATTGTATCTTCTATCTCATTTTCCACGTAAGACTACTATTCTTACATTTGGATAGTTTTATCTTGTATCCTCATAATTATTTTTGTATTTTAAGTCGTATAATTTTTGTAATCTAAAATATATTTTTTATTTTATATTTTAAAATCTATAATTAAAATAATTTTTTGTATTTTGGAATATCCAATATTTATGATACAAAAATTTTATTCTAAATTGTATAGTATAAAATACAAATATATTTTAAATGAGAGATTTTGAAGTATTTTTTATTTTATATTTTGAAGAAATTTTTACCATATATTTCAAAATAAAAAAAATTACTAATAGACAAAAGAAACTGGTCAACACTAAACATATATAAAGTTTCCTCCTCGATATATATTTTTTTAAAAGTAACGTGCTATAAATATTTGGTAACAAAAAGTTAAACAAAATAGTGTGGTAGTTTATAATATTAAGGTATAAATATCCTAAAAAAGGTAGACCTCTATGGGCAATGAAAATTAAAACTCCTAAATAAATTCTTAGATCAATAGTTCCTTATAAGAAAGCATAGTTTGGAAAACTTGCTTAAACCACAAATAGAATGAAAGGCTAAGCTGATTTTAAGGGTTCGAAATTGATGGCAGAACACATAAAGAAGAACTTGTTTCAACAAGTTTCCAAACCTTTTAACATCGAAACCCAAGACCCTTTGTTCTCCAACATCCATCACCTTCATCTGATGTAATTTTCTAACCCTAAGTTCCTCACCATTCAACCTATACACCTTCCAAGGTTGGGTTGCTTGGGAGTAACAAAACAACACCATGAGCCTCAATTGCCTTTCTTGTAACATTCTCCAAAGGGTGAATTCAAATAACAATGATGCATGTCTCCCACCAGAAGAAGAATCAATCAGATCTTACGACAACAATAATAGCATTAGCAACAACAATAACATTACCAACAACAATCGCATCAACAATAACATTAACAACAATAATCGGAACAACAATAATCGCAACAACAATAACAATGACAATGGTAAAAAAAGAGTGAGTCATAACAGGAGCTTATCTTATGGGAACATGACACCAACCCAATATGCACATAGTGGACCTTTGGCCAAGATTAAGGCACAACATAGACGCACCAACAGTGATAGTGGTGTTGGACCAAGATTGGTAAGGAGCAGCGGAATGAGAAGAGATTGGAGTTTTGAGGATTTGTCTCCCCAACAAAATGACAAGGGAGTTCAATGCTATTGAGGTTTCTGTGTCTGTCATTATTCATATGTCTCAATTATTGGTTGGTTTCCCTTTTTCCATTTTATATATATCTATATCTATATATATATATATATATATATATATATATATATATATATATATATATATATATATATATATATATATATACCTTGTGTATTGATAATGATTTGCTGGGTTTGGAAGAAATTATTACATGCATGTATGATCCATGCATGCATGATCGCCATGTGGTTTTATAGTTTGTCTCAGTCTTAGCTTGACATGTGTAATCAAGTTTTTCAAATTTTACTGAAGGGAAAAATAATGAAACTGGTTAATGTTTCACGTAGAGATTGATCGAAATCGTGTAATAATTTTTCGTTGTTCTTTTGAAAATAAGGTGGGAGAAGAAGTGAGAGATGTAATTAAAGAAGGGATTAGTGAGATGTTCTAGTGTTTATATTTTTTCAAACACTTTTATTTTTCTATTTGTTGTTGTCATTCATTTTCAGTTTCATTTAATTTTCACGGAAAAGCATTCAAATGTAAATGTTAATTGTTCCTAATGGCAAAATAAAGGTAACAAGAGATTGTATATTATGGTTCTATATAAATGATCTTATTAATCTTCCTATTCATGTGTTGATTTAAGTAGATTTAAAATATTCTTAAAATATTATTATCATATGTATCCGTTATGGGGGGAAAATGTGACTTTTAGAATGAGGAGAATTTTGTTTTTAATTCTTTGATATAATGTGTATGAGAAGTTAAATTAAACTAAAGTTCTTATTTGTATTAATGTGATTTTGTATGATACGGTTTCCACACGTCTAAGTAAACCGTGGAATTTTCTTTAACTTTCTTGAATTTCCTTTGCCATTTGAGACATGTGCAATCTTCTTCAATAATTCCATAAAAGGCAATTGTAAGTGTTAAACTCAAGATTAATCTTAATACCCTTTCTATCATAAATTAAAAAAAAAATTGTTTCGGAATATAAAATCAAGGTTAACATTCAATGTCTAGAAGAGCATTTAAGGAACCCAAAAGTTATCTATTGTTTCAAGTCTTTTTGTAGTAGTTTGTCCAAATTGTTAAGAGATAGTTGTGCAAGACACACTAATATCAAAGTCAATTCAATGTTTGACCATTCATATATTAATGTCGCAGTAAATCCAATCATTTACCTTTCTACCTCAAACTTATATTTATAGATTAAGAGAACTTTCCTACCTCAAACTATATTTCTAGATTTTGACGTGGGCTTGTGGTTAGCGATGACCTAATTATGACCAAGTTATTGGTAATCATATTTTATCTTTAAGTTGTTCAGTATTAGAATTAATTACCTCAATCATGACCGGACGGTCAGACTCTCTTGACTGTCCGGTCATGGAGATGATTTACTTATATATCTCCTTGACAGTTGGCTGTTCGATTTATGACTGTCAAGACGATTATACTGTACATTTTATTTTACTAACAGATACAATATATTTTATTTTACTATTAGATTACTATTTAATTATACCGTATATTTTATTTTACTAACAAATACAATATATTTTATTTTACTAGTAGATTACTATTTAATTATACCGTATATTTTATTTTACTAGTAAATACAATATATTTTATTTTACATAGTAGATTACTATTTAATGTATGTTAATTGAAACTCACATATATCAATGACAAAATAAAATTCATAGATTTTTTAAAAGATCAAATTTATTAGCTACAAAGATTTGTTCAACTTAACATATGTACACGTAATTTTAGCATTATGGAAAGAAATATAATGATAATATTGAAGTTTTGCTTATATTATGAAATTAGCTAAAAATAAAAAATGATTATGATGTACTTTGTTCAGGTGGAGAAAAGTCTAAGATAGAAATATAAATACTCGTTACTAAATATAAACAACAAAACCACAATCAAATAAAAGATAACATGAATAATTATTGTAAATATCTATCTAATTATAGATTTTGAATTATAGCTACGAATTTGATTATCGTAATTATTATTGAAAAGCACGTTTCTTAAATATCTAATTTGTGTTTATGTTGAATTGGTTGAGTATTATGGCCTAATCACGACTTTACATGGACTCTTTAATTATTAATACAAATTAAAAGGGTGTTTTACTTATCATCGGCCTAACACTAGTACAAAAAGATTGTATGACGTCGGTGTTTTTCGCTCTTTCACGTCGAATTTGAGGTCGACGTTAAATTAATGTTGAATTTTAAAATATTTTCAAAATATATAATTGAAATTTTAAGAATTTATAATAATTGTAGTTTCTAGTTTTATCTAAAAATTAAAAATCTGGAATTTTTTCTACCTTTTCTTCTCTCTGGTGTGTATTTGGGTGTGCTCTTTTTTCATAATTTTTTTTTTCTCTCATCTTAGTTATAAGTTTAACTTCAATTAAAACGTTGTCCGAAAGAGACGTGATAACTCAAGTGAAGTAAATAAAAATATAGTGGATTCAACATATTTTTTATGATTTATATAATAAATACATTTTATGATTTACGAAGTCATGTAAAAAATAAAAAATAAACTTTAAGGTCAACTTAATTTTATAAATTGATTTAAAAGGTGAAATTTGTATTTATAATTTAAAGTTTAAAAGATTTATTATTTATATATTTATATTTAATTTAATTTTTAATCCATATAACATCTTTAACATAAAACTTTTAGTGAAATCACAGATTATTATGAGTTTTATATACATATACAAGTTAATGAACACTAAAATTGATGTTTGTTGAACAGTATATATGAATGTGAGAAATATTTGCATTGATGAATGATATGCAGATGCATATGAAAAGGAAAAGCTAAAGGGCATTTTGTTTTTGATCAATGGAAGGGATATTCTTGAAAGCCATTCTTTTGGTGAGTTTAATGGCAATGAGAGCCAAAATGGTAGCTCCAGGAACAAAAGCAACATCAGGAATGGCTTTAATCACACTCAGTTGAGGCACTGTCTGTCCAGTTTTCTTAACCACCATGGCAACTGGTGGAGCCACTATTCCGGTGATCATCATCGATTCATCTGCTTTGCTCAGATTCACGTTCTCATTCATGAATTTCTTGAAAGCTTCCTTCCTTTTATCTTCATCAGATTCATCACTCCATCCATTGTAATAATATTTCTGCTTCTTACAAACATGTGAGTCAGTTTATTATGAAGAATGAATGCATGATAGAATAATACTATTTAGAATTTTTTTTTATAATAGACTATGTGTTACTGTTTTATTGATTCATATGTTAGAAACAAATCCATCACTAACTATCACATAAACGATAGTAAAAAATTTATAAAAAAAATTATTAAAAAAACATTTTTCTACTTTTTATCACCTTAAATATAATTTTAGTGTTTAAACTTAGGTGTAAAATTGAATATATTGTTTTAACTCTATCAAATTCATTCTTTTAAATTTGTTTGAGTTGGAACGTGTTAAATTATATAGATAATTTAAATATTTGTTTGAAATAGTATTTGATATATAAATAAGAATGATTAATATAGTTAAATTATAAAAACTATATTTATTTATTTTTAAAATTTAAAAATTAGATTATATCAAAATTTAGAATAAAAATCAATTTTAATTTTACATAAATATTTAGATTGTAAATACATGTTTAACTATATATTATTATTATTATTCACCATTAAGGTAAGGTAAAGAAGAGTTAACTCACTTTTATATCATCATGTGGTGGTGCATCATAATGCTTACCAGGCAAAGCCATGTTGATTGCACTGTGAAAAAATAGTTAACAAAACTATCGTTAAAACTAATATTTTGGAAAATTTGATATTAAAAAGTTAAATATTTTCCAAAACTAATGTTTTGAAAAATTTAATATTACAAACTTCAAACATTTGTTTGTCTCATTCACAATTATAGGCTTATCAAAATATAGATTTTACTTTCTGCACACCTAAAATTTATTCATGCATCCTGACACATTTTCAAAATGATCATTTTACTCGAAATGAATTTTTAAATATATATTCGAAAAAAGGTTTTTCACAATTTTTGGAATAAGATTTTTGAATGATATTTCTGAAATAGAACATTTAGAATTAGATTTTTGAAATATATGAAATACATTTTGGAAAAGATTTTCCAAAATAAAATTTTCAAACCAAACTTTTGAGAACGCATATAATTTTTCCAAAAACGAATACTTCTATGTGAAATGTATTTTGAAAAAAAATATATATTTTACAGAAATATACTTTATTCTTATCTTTATATAAAATATCTATATGCTCTCCTTATGAAACTTTTTTCACTTTAGTTCGTTAGAAAAAGATAATATTTAATGTAGGGATTTTTTTTAATGAGTTTAAACATATAAACCAAATGTAAAACTTTCTACTTTCTCAATCAACTACAGATTTTAATATATGCTCTCTCTTAAAAAAAATATTATTATTATAGAAATCAATAAAACTTTATGTAAAATTTAAATTTTTTCTAGTTTCTTCTATTACCAAGATAGGAATTGAAAAACATACATACTTACTTGAAGATATCAAGAATGGCAGTGTGGAAGTCATCAAAGTTTTTGATTTCTCTCTTTTCAATAACCCTATCATAGAGTGTTCCTGTTATCATAGTCATCCCCTTGTTTGCAACCTCAACTCCTGATAATCAAATCCCTTAACTTAAGATCAGATAAAAATAAATTATACACATAAGCATGATTAAATAACAGAAAATTATATATATTTTCTATCAATATAAATAAAAAAAAGTGATGCAATAAAAAACAAGAAAAAAAAATGACCTGTGCCTCCCATGTAACTCATAACCAGTCCCATGATGATGTGTTTGTGTTTGTGTTCTGAGAATGATTGAGTTTATGAGCACAAAAAGCTTATGATAAGAGCAATATATATGACAACAAGATACAACGTGGGTAAAGGAAATGAGTATATATGTTTGTTTGGTGAAAGTAAGGTATTCTTTCTATTATTTTTCTTTTCCTGTTTATTTCTTAGATTCTTGCCTTCAATTCGCAGCTTTCAATTTGTTCTACCTTTTGATTTGGAATAATGTAATGTGAGTGTGTCACAATTCATCACGAAAGTCAAAATCTATTAAAATAGTAACACTTAGTTAAATCCATATGTAATTAAATTGTTGTAATTATATAGTTACACATTTAATAAAAGAATTTGAAGTTGATTAGATTAAAAATAATTATTGGAAGTCTCGTACAGACTAAAGATAATGTATAATTGGATGCAAACTTCATTCTGTAAGTTAGTTTTGTGAGATTGAATTAGGTATGTATTATTCTACCGCTATCGGATCATCTATTAATGTTTAGTTTCACACTCAAAATGCTAGGCGTGAGAGGATGTGTTAAAGGTTTCCATCAATGTCTAGTTTCACGTTCAAGATGTATATACCTTAACATGAGAAGGTGTGTTGAAATCTCACATCAACTAGACTTTATTTTTGGTTTGATTTATAGTAAAATATTTTATCGGATTAACTATAATAATTGTAGAAGAAATTAGATTAGCAAGTGAGATGATTTATAAATAAAAGTTATATTAGATTTCTATCATGTACTAAAATTGATCCTATAATTATTCTACGCCAATAAGATTAGTATGTGATCTAATTACGCTAAAAATTTTACAATAGTTTTTTTTTTCTAATTTCTCTGAAAAAATAAATAAAAAATTAAATTTGACCATAACTAGGAATAATCGAATCGGGTATATACGTAATAAAGAATTACCCTTTTACTTTTTGCCATTGCGATTAGAAGCACTTCAACTTTAATCACTTTCGTATGTTTAGGATTTTGGTTTTCTTAAAAATAATCCCTTTTCAGCCTACGAAAACGCAACTTAAGATTTCTATTAACGATAATTAAGTTAACTCAAATATACGCATAAGTGATTATTTATATGTTCATTTTTAAACTTTTAATACACACTTTTCTCTATCAGATTTTCTTTTTGTGTTAAGGAATTTTTTTTCAGAGTATTGATGAATTGGAAATTATTTTAAATACAACTTTTAAAATAACTATAACAGAAATTACCAATTTTAACATAAGTCACAATGTATGATTAAAACTTTGTATAAAGCATACTTTTAAAAGATAAAAATAATAAAACATAGATGAATTTTTTATAAGTTAAAATCATGTATAAACTAGTTTATAAAATGTTTTGTATAGTTTTTCTACTTATTCAACTTATATAAAATACTCATTTTTTTTCTATATTACAATATAAAGAAATTTATATAAAAAAAATACCCTTAAACCCATCAAAGTCTACTCAAATCTTCACTTTTGGTAATGTTTATCAATTGACCAACAGAAAATTTCTATAGGTAAAACATATAATTTAAGTGAAAATATTAATGACATATAGTATGTTCTTCATATACTTTTGCATTGTTCAAATCTCTGTCCCTCTTCTGCCACTCATAATTTAGCCAAACTATGTTCAATTTTGGCTCCTTAAATGCACTTGACAATGATACATGTGTTGTGTAACATATATACGTATACATATATATATATATATATGTATATATATATATATATACATATATATATATATATATATGTATACATATATATGCATAAAATCTTAGAATAGAAAATAGTTATATTACAATCCACATAAACAATGTGCACCAAAGAGTAAGCAAAATTGCAGAACAGGCATAAGTTGCTAACATGATAGCTGAGCACTCACCCTCACCAACTCCAAACATCTGAGTAATTGTACCTGCAATAATCATAATTCAACATTTTCTCAGTTAAATGTGTGTGGACTATGTCATATTATAGAATAAACTATACAAGATGATGAAAACTAAATATAACACTTTGAAAATGCAAACAAGTTCAGTATATAGTAATAAGCAATGTCACTGCTTTGGTTGGAATAATGCTTGCTGATATCAAATTTTAGTGTATGCATTTTGTCAAGAGTTGGCAATGTGAAGATAGGAATGAACAAACACGAGATCTATATGATGTTAAAGTTACTTTACATGAACAAATTTTAGTGAAATATCTTAACAGTCAAAACAATAGTTTAAAAAACTGATACAATATGATGTTATTGGCAGAGAAAACTATATTAGATATTTAAGTGGATTCATTTTATAGAGGATAACAGAGAAAACTGATACAGTTGTTTAAGCATCATAAACAACTTACTCACTAGTATTGCAGGTGGAAGGGCATATTGAAGCAGTAAAACAAATTGATACAATGGATCATGGTGGATCAAGTTGAAATGAATAGCACTTTTAACAATGCCTACACCTATTACTGGCAAGGCCACAAATTTAACCACAATGATGCCAACAATAAGTGGAACTTGTTTTCCTATTCCTTTTAAACCTGAAAATCACCCAGTTTAGGTCCTCAGATTTTTAAATATAACCAAACTCAACCTCAGACAAAAGAAAAAGTTGAAAATTTCATGTTGCTAATTGATAAATGATTATTACCCTTAAGAAGATTTGCCCCAAGCAGTAACACCATTGCTGGAACACTTGCATCCCTGAAAACCATGAATAAGAGTTACATGTAGCTGTGTTTTCAAATTTATGAAAAAGAGTTGCATGAAACATAAATCTTGATCAAGATCATGGACACTTGGTGGTGCTTGATCATACAACAATTTCTTGTGTTAGGGTCACTCACCCCAACATGGTTAAAGTGTCTTGAACCACATTAAGAAGAGCCTTGTCACCTACTAGAATTTTTCGAAGTTGAGGCACAATACCAATTGTCACACCCATAATCTGCATACACAGAAGTAAAAGGAAGTGAAATTTTTAGGAGGAACTAAATATGTTTCATCACATTCCATTGTCACTTAAGTGGCACATGGCCAAATTGGTTCTGATTTATCTAACATTCTTATATCATGAAAACATTGCCTCGCTTGAACATCAAAGTTAAACATTTTCATATCAACTGCTGATTTTTCAAAAGGGGTAATTGTCTACAAACTCCTGACAAAAAGTTTGATTCCCATTAAGCATATCTCAAGTTTAAGTAGTGTGTATGAAAAAATTGGTATTAGGGAGAGTTTTGCCTAGTTAAATCCATTCAACAGATCAAATTCAAGTGAGGCATGGACTAAACAAACTAGACTTTAGGTGATGGAACTCTGTTTTGTAACTAATATACCTTTTCCTATACTTTATAATGTAGCATCTCCTTCAACTTAATTCCTTAAAAAGTATGTTTGCAATGTAGAGAAATGCTATCAACATTCTTTTGAACACAGTCTTTACTGATAACTAAAATGAAAACCACACGTGAGTTTCAGTTCTTATTTAACAAATTCCTGCTCAATATTTGATACTTTTTCAGTTAAATTGTAACTAATAATTATGATGGGAGCACTCCGTTTGTAATAATAGTAGAATCATGGACATACCGCTGCCATAGTGGAAGGAGCAATTAGTATCTTCATGTTTTTTATCTTCTCAACTAATAGTTTCAACTGCTTGATAAACTTTGGCTTTTCTGGTACCTGCAAAAGTCTTGAAAATATAAGGCACCACTTACATAAAATCTTTATGATATGAAATCATGTTATGTTACATATCATTCTTATTATCATTTTTACTTTTACCCCACCAAACAAAGCATTTTGCAAATACATTATGCATAAACCACCAATCACTTTTCCTTGTTCCATTGAATTCAACTCTGATCCAAACAACACAAGCTTTCCAAATAAGGTTATGTTAGACATCACTATGAACTTTGACATCTCAGTTATGCTGAACCTCAAAGTCTATCAATCATTTGTTGTCAAACAGCACAAGCTTTCACACGAAAAGGCTTTAATGCATTCCAATGTATCAAAAGAGACACAAATTCATGCAGCACATAAATGTTAAAGTAATTATATTATATTGGAAAAGACAACAACCTTTGTTTGTCCATTAGGCACTTTACATTCAAATTCACTTGGCTTCATGCCACCATTAGGCTTTGCTATATCAACATCCATGATTATTTCTCCACAAGAGCTTTTCAAAAGGTTTTCTGGATCAGTTGTTGATTCAAACTTTGAATTTGCAGAGGATTCATCAACTTTGGCTGCATCAGATATCATAGGAGAATATATACGAACAACGTTGAATGTAAAAGACCAAGCATAGGTGTATCCTACCTGAAAAACCAGGAGCACATGAAAAAGTTTTAAATCATTCAAAACCCCAACACCATTTTGTGATGCACATATTTTACTAAGTAGTAAAAATCAAATCTATTGTCATACAGCCATTGACAGAGAAGCATATGCAAGTCCATTTCTGTGGCAAATAGCTTCATCTCCAAAAGGGTTGTTTTTCTGTTTACAGATAGCTGGAACTACAGTTAGAGGCAAACTAGCCAGATTTCCTACACACATCAAACACCAAAAGGTCATATATAGACATTCGTATAGCATCCAAAGAATGAGTTAATTTTATTTATACCATGATTGAAATTATTTTACTTAAATTCAATCATAATTGCTCATTTCACAAAATTAGTTTGGAAGAGTTCACTTATATACTATAATTTGTTTACATATTTAGTTGACATAAGATTTCTAACCCATTCCTCACGAATAGGAATTGGCTAGAATTCGATAACAAAAGACACAATAGAATCAACAAATCTCGTTGAGATAAATTATGGTAGATCTTAATCTTAATTAAACCTAACAAGATCAGCTTGTACACCTACTTATACTCAATCATTTCAACATATATCTGGTGGACATGTAATCTCCTAAGATCATGAGTTTAAATTCTAAATCTATAAAGTTTGAAACATTAACTACCAATTTAAAATCATTGCTAGTATGACTTTTGAGGAATGATTATTTGCAGTTATATACCAGAATAAGACTTTATCCTACTAAGGACAAAAAACTTCATGAATATTATAACTATAATAGGATATATAAGGTTTAATAACTTTGACTTTTCATTCAAAATCCATTTACTCATATAAGTTTCATTTGACACTCAAATAAAAACATCCTTTATACATCTTATTTGCATATATGTTACATTTTTAACATTGAATGTCCAAACAAACATACCTGCAGCACAGCATCCTAACACAAGACCATGCAGATGAGGAGGAACTCTAACTATTTTGATGAGTAACCATCCAAGAAATGTTCCAGCAATGTATGTTCCAAGAATACTTAAAGGCATGAACCACCTACATAATTCAATAAAGCAAATTAAACATAAACCAATCTTACAAAACTTAGAACAATAATGGAGGGAATGGTAAGAAAGTACAAACTTACAACATAATCACACTGTTTAAGGTTAAGGTATTAGACATGCTGCTATAGATAAGAGCAGGGGTGAAGACAAAATATACCATCTGTATGTAAAAGAACAAAGAATAATATGAGAGTCAAAATTAGTTTATAAAATAATTTCTTTACAAAAACTATTCAAAAAAATGCATGCATAATTTATTATTTATTCGTAGTGTAATGTTTTTAGTGTTACTATATAAAATTAAACTCCCATTTTTTTACACGGTCACAAATAAAAATGTTTCAGTATATTTTAGTAGTACTCTTGATAATGTTATCTATCATATTTAATTAACAAAATCAACTTTTCTTTAACTTTTAACCTACTTAAATCTTCAATTTTATCTTATTTTTTTAAATATTTATATTTTAAGTTACATTAATCTAATCATACCACTAATCTCCATTTTGTGTGGCTAATTATGTGACAATGAAGCTTGTGCCTCAAACCAAACAAGTTGACAACCCAGAAAAGCAAGAAGAATAATCATAAATGGGAGATCATCCAAGTTCAGCCGTTGAACGCCACCTCCTTACCGTTGATGCACATTTGATTTTGCTTGAGTTTCTATGCTGAATCTTCCCTTGCATGTTGGATATATGATCAAGGCCATTTTTGTGTTTTGCTTGTTTGAGTCAAATAGCCAACCATTCTTGAATTTGAACCTTGATGAAACCCTTTGAGAATTTGTAGAAAATCCTTTCATTCTTGGAACCTTGAGCTATATTGGAAAATTTTTTTACCACCTCACTTTGAGTTGAGAGAGAAAAACTTCATGGTCATGCATGTGGTTCAAGTGGGGAATTACCAAAGATACATAAGAGCATTAAAAACAACTTTCAAAAGCTATTGGTTCTTTGGTACAGTTCTTCCGAAAAAACATAATGGAATACTGAGAAAGCAAAATGGTATTTGATTTTATTTGGTTTCCTATAAAAGGAAGTAGAATGTTATATCATGACTTTATCTACTTGCTCTCTTTGCTCAAAGTGTCATTATTATCAAGAAAAAACAAATTTCTTTCTTAACCCAATCACAATGCAATCCTTAAAAGTCCTTGTGTGATGTTAATAACCTTGTGAAACAAAAAGCAAAGTTACATTGTGTAGAATTGGTGTGAGAGAAAAATTCACATCCTTAGATAATAGTGGATTTGAGTGAAACACTTATTCGAGTGAGGAATTGTTCCTTTAGTTGATCATAAATAACATTTTTGTCATGATTGTTGTCTCAAACCAAAGAATTTGGTAACCCAAAAAAGCAAGAAGAACAACCAAAATGGGAGATCATCAAGTTCAATTATCGTTGAGCACCACCGCCTTGTCGCTGAGTGCTAAAATTATTGAGAGCAAAATCTGGAAACCTTGCATCCACCACTAAGCATCAAGAAGCCAACATTGAGCGTCATCCGATTCACAAAACATAGTGGTTGACGGTACAAGGCTGCGTTGAGTGGTACTTATACTGACATGACAATTTTTACCTATTTCTTTTTATTGCTAGAGGGAACCACATCTTTGGACGTATGGAGCATGAAATACACTCTTGGAGAGCTTGGAGGTATACTAGGGCTTATGGGAACCATTTCTTCTCCCTCCTTGTATCTCCATCTTCTTCTACCTTTCATTTTGTAAGTTTGGACTTTTTGTGACAATGGAGAACTAAACTCATTTTATTGGAAGTAGATGTAGTCACTAAACTTTTATGTATCTTTGAATGTTTTGAATATATATATATATATATATATATATGTATATATATATATGTATATGTATATGTATGTATATATGTATATATGTATATGTATATGTATGTATATATGTATATGTATATGTATGTATATATGTATATGTATATGTATGTATATATGTATATGTATATATGTATGTATATATATATATATATATATGTATATATATATATATATGTATATGTATATCTTTTTCATTAATTGCTAGTATTCTTGTTTTCTTGTTTAATGCTTGTTTGGCTTTGATCACATAACTGGATACTTGATTTATTAGGTGTTGAAAATATTTTGAAACCTAAAATTGAAACAAAATGCCTAATGGAACTTGTGTTTAATGGAGTTTGAGCACATAACAAAAACCAAAAGGATAATATATCTATTTTTTCTATTAAAAATTATATATTTTTGTGAGGATTAAAACTAAATATATGAAATACTTTAGGAGTTGCAAAATGAGTGTGTAATACATTATGTTGGCAAGCCAAAAATACATATAATTATTTTTAAAAACTTTAATGAATTAATTAATATTTTAATTTAATAAATTAAAATAATTATTATTTTTATATATTCAATTATTTCATTATAATTATTTTTTAATAAATAATTAGTATGTATTATTAATTTATGTTATAATATAATAAAATATTTAATTGTTTAAATTAATTTTTATTTTTATTTTTATTTTTTTATATCTTGGCTTATCACTTCACTTTGACACATATCAAGTAAGATAAGCCGGAACGCATTAACAAGTTAAAAAGACTAACTTAGATCATCAAATTTTGATAGATTAACCAGTCAATCCAAAAATCAAGGCTCATTTTGTCATTTCAAATTACTTATGTTTACTTTTTATGACTATATCATAATTATAAATAAGATATGTAGATACTGACTAGTAATATGGAAAACAAAAATCAACAAAATAAAAGAGAAAAGAGTAAAATAATTTCTAGAAAATATATACGATCATTGTTATTTTGTATAATTTTGTTAAAAAATATATCACTGATTAAATTATGAAACTCCAAACAAATTATACTTACAGCATTGACGTGCTTTCTTGCATTCTCTCTTAGTATATCAAATCGATCATGTGCAAGCAATGCCCCAAGAACAGTGATCAACAAAAGTTTCATAATTGATGCAAATGCAACAGAGAAAAGCTTGAAGAAATACATTTTCTGGAAAAACAAAAATTGTCTTCAACTTATTATGAAAAAAATTCTAACTATTTGTAATATGTGAATAATGAACATCATTTTCATCTTTCTCTAAGCTGAAAAATCATGGTTTTCTTAATACTATGACTGCTGAGTGATAAATTGGGCTATTTGTTGATAATTTGTTTAAATTTAAAATATTTCAAAAATATTATAAAAATAATAATTTTACCGTTTTCATAATCTTAGAGCATTTAACTATTAAAAAAAGAAAATATTTTATTTTCAGAAATGTCCGTTGCTATTTATTATTTTGATTACTTCGAATTGTAGAGCCATTTAAAGCCAATTTTGTTGACTAAGGAAATAGTATTGGCCGTTCAATTACATGAACACTAACTAATAATAAATTAGTGTAATAAAAAAAATACATTAATCTTTGTATAAACTGTTTTCTATACTTGCACAAATGGACACCTACGCATTATTGGGTGAATAAATATATTTCACAGAAATGATATAGAACATTTTGTGTTGTTATAATACTTTTATTAATTGTTGGATACAATCTATGTCCATTCCATTAGATTATAGGATTATTTCATGAAAGTAACATGAGATTTCATCAAATAATTTAAAAATGAAAATTGCTCACTAGTGATGTTGAATGTTGGACGATGATATGGGATTCGATATTTGCAATTGATAAGAATTTTGTTAAATGTGGTTTAATTATGATATTTTATGATCTTTGTAAGAACTTGTTTTTTGTTATTAATTATGAAGTAAAAAAGTTAGTGTGTAATTTAATTTTTAATTAATTTAGTTATACATTAAGATATATAGACATTTTTGTTTAAGTTGGGGGAGTGAAAATAAGATTGTTGAGTGTTACATATAGCAAAAAGCAACTTGGTCTTTTCTATTTGAAAATAAAAATTTGATTTTTTACTATTTCAACAAAACAACCAATTGCTTCATAACCAAATTTTCTTCCCTCTCCATTGTATTCTTCATTTTAAAGGCCGGCTAAAAGAAGTTGTACAACATTAATCTTAAGTGTTGCTTTCGTAAGATAATATTATAATTTTTTAAATTTATATTATTTAAACTAGTTAAAGTATGTATAACACATTCTATAACTTAATTCTTGTAACATATTAATTTTAATAGCTTATATAACTAATAAAATAAGACTTTATACAATTGATAAAACAAAACATATTGTCTCAATAGTTAAATATATACTTATCAAAATTAAATTATCGTAATAACAAAATATATCTAAAACTTTTATAAAAAATTACAAGATGACTAAGAATAAAACTTTGTTGCATCACTGTCTTCCACCAAAGATGTTTCAACACTTACCTTCTCTACTCACCAAAAAGAAATAACTAAAGACACAAGAAAACACCAAAAGAAGAAAACACCAAAAGAAGAAAACACCAAAAGAAACGATAGGGTAAGCTAATGTGCAAAAAAGATTTTCATAAAACAAACATAAATATATTATCAAACACCACTCATTCATTACACAACCATATCCTATACAAAAACTCATTTTAGACTCAAATATCCAGATAAAGTGTTGATGTGAAATCTCAGGGGGGTCTTGATTTTGGTGATATCTACTGCTTTGTAGAGTCATTGCCAATGAGTTTCACTCTACCACATACAAGGTTAATCCATTAGGACCTCCTATACCTCTTACCACATAGCCCATTTTACTCTACCTAAGCTTGAATGGTTATTAGAGCAACATGATAACCTTCAACGTCTAGATTCCCACATGCGTACACTAATGAAACGCCACTATAGAATCTCTCGAAGAGATCCATAGAATCACGCCAAACACATATACAATATTCATCATCATTAACAAGCTCATCATCATCATCATGCATATATATATCTATAAATATATTAATTATTCACATATCATATATTAAGTCAAACATTGTTTTAACATTCACATAATCACACACATTAAATACATTATAAGAGAAATATGAAAATTTAGTTAAAATCTAATATTTTCACTCTATGACCTGATCTACTCACTCAACCAGTAGTGTCTGATAGCACATTAGCTCAACTACCAGATCTACTTACTCAACAAGTAGTGCTTGACAACACTTGCTCAACTACCAAACTGCTTGCTTAGCGAGTGGTGTTTGAGAAACAACCAAATATCACTAGAATTTACAAACTTAAAATCTCAAAAAAGTCGTTCAATGAGTATATTCTCGCTCAATGATTGTCATGTCAATAGCTCTTTGATTTTGACTTCGCTCAACGAATATATGATCACCAAATGAGGCTACATAATTCTACATAACAGAATTCAACCGATTTATGTCATTCCAACCCTACAAATCAGTCGAACCACAACCACATGTGTCAAAACATACCAACCATAAGATTTTACACAACTCAATGGTTCAATTCATCTCAATTTCAATATCAACCATACAATATACAAAATTTAAACATATTAATCACTAGAGGCAAATAAAAACCTTAACTTAACTCCACATGTCATATTTCCTCAGATAGCTCAAATATGTTAACCAACTATCATACAAGCGTGTCATAAGTAATTATAAGTTATCTATCAGTTA
This sequence comes from Vigna nakashimae, assembly GCA_034642375.1. NCBI lineage: Eukaryota > Viridiplantae > Streptophyta > Magnoliopsida > Fabales > Fabaceae > Vigna > Vigna nakashimae. Next base: position 1,198,363 of record CM067766.1, read on the forward strand.
AAAACAATACAATTAGTTTTACTTACCTTAAAGATGGACCAAACACTCAAGAATCCTAATAAACACCTCCTGACACACAAAAAGTTCAATCTACCCTAATGAATAACACAAACACGATGAGGAATACCATTAGGACCACTGATAAATAGAGACTCTTATGGAAGATTCAGACACCACATGCGAACTGAGATGGTCCACATGCATAGAAAGAACACACATACTAAGAAAAAGGAAAAAATCAACTTACTCTATAGAGAAATTGATCAGATAAAAGTGGAGAGTTCGCCTCAAAGATTATCCTAACGGTCTTCTATCTTCAGACAGAAGAATAGAAAAGAAAAACTCTTACAAAAAAGTTAGAAAACTTTACAAAAGTAACTTTTAAAAAGATGATGTAATTTAAAATAAAAAAATTCGTTCATAACAAAACTATTTATATTAAAATATTCAAATCTCACTAATTTTAATCTAGTATGACTCCTAAACTACCAATTTCTAAGTCTTTGTAATTCTCACACTGATATTATATAGTATTACATTGTAATATTACTATCTCATACTAGTCATATCACTAAATGCATGCATAACATTTCATAACTTATGATACTTCATTACATATTAATATTAACACAAAAAGAACATTTCACGTCAACTATTTCACGTTAGACGATAAAAAAGTCTATGTAAAAATTGTTTTACGGCACTTTTATAAATAATTCATCTAAGTATCACGTACGACTCTATCCAACCAGACATAAAATTCAAAATTTATGTCAATCCTGTGAATAAATGAACTTTAATGAATTACAATTAAAGGAGACTATGAGTGAACAAAACACAAAAATTCCTAAATCACTTCAAGAATGAAACGTTTTTGGCACTGATAAAACACTCATGATATATTATTATATTATATCAAACTTTGACTCTTACCCATACATCTCTTTAGACAATGAGGCATGTGTGAACAACTCACAAAATACAAGCCCAATTGAATTAAGAGATATGATTATTCATAACAAATTATACAACATAATTAATTATTTTGTCTATCTATTTCACCCATCTTCTATTACAAATTATTTTTTCCCCCTTTTGGATGAGTTGTTGTACAATTTGTTGAATTATTTCTTGTCTCTTATAAATGTAACTATAATACAAGCCATATGAAGAATGTGCACCAAAGAGTAAGGGACACTGCAGCAAAGGAATAAGTTGCAAGCATAATAATTGAGCATTCACCCTTCCCAGTTTCAAACAATTGAGTAGATGTACCTGAAGGAACCATAGAAAAAAAATAAAAAATAATATATATATTTGAAAATGAATCAGACTGAACCAGATGATTCATTTTCACAGCAATATATAAAAGTTGGATATTTTTTTAATAGTTTCTCTGTTAGAAATATATAAAAGAATAATTTTTAATAGTTTCTCTATTAGAAATATATATAAAAAAATTGGTGATTAAATTTGATAAAGAACTTACTTATAGCCACTGCTGGTGGAAGGGCAAATTGAAGCAGTAAAACAAACTCATACAATGGATCATGACGGATGATGCCAAAATGAACAGCTCCTTTAACAATGGCTACTCCTAGAACTGGCATGGCAATGTTTCTAACCACAATTATGCCAAAAAGAACTGAAAACTTCACTCTTTCTCCCTTCAAACCTGAGAATAACCATATCCAAATCTAACTATATAACAACTTTATCTCACAATCCATGAAAAGAATTATACAATTTTGAAAAACTCATGTTTTATTAATTATATATACGTGTAATTAGGTTTGTTTGTAATGATTTGGGTAAATCACATGATAAAATATGTGTATAAGTATGATTTTTATTGTAATGATTTGAGTTAACAGAAATCATAAGATAATTTGTGTTTTTGTCTGTTTTGTTTCAAAGGATGTTATTTTATTTTATTTGTTAAGAATTTAACTCAATTTTACAAGATTAGTTTATAAGAAGGAATTTACATTTATTTATATATATTGTATATCTATTTATTATTTAATCTATGTGAGATTTTTATCATGATATTTTTTTTAAAGGGAATTTAGTTTTTAAAGGTTCATACATAAAAGTTCAAATGTTCCTAATACTTCATTCTTTTATTATTATATATATATATATATATATATATATATATATATATATATATATATATAAATAATTAGTTATTGTTGATAAAAAAAATATATATCATGTGTACCTTCAAGAAGATTGGCCCCTACTAACATAGTCATAGCTGGTAGGCAAGCATTCCTATGAACAAAGGAAAGTAAAATTAGATAAGATAATTATTTTTCTTCATTTTTTTTAATATATTGATGATGCTTACCCTATCATAATTATAGAGTCTTGAATCACATAGAGAGGAGCACTTCCACCTACTATTAAATGTCTAAATTGAGGAACTACTCCAATTAGCAAGCCAACCAGCTGCATAATTCAAAAAATAAACTAAAAATTAGCAATAATATATAAAGTAATTACTTTCATAAATAAGTTAGTAAGAAAAATATTGATAGTAAACACACTATCAGAGTAATTTCGACTTGAATTTTTTTTAAAAAAATATATTTAATATTTATGTTTCATATGTATTCATATTTCTTTACATGCATTGTGATTTTATTTATATATTAATTATTAGGGATAGAAAAGAAAAACTCATAATTGAACAATTAATTGATGAAAAATAATAAATCTAGAGAGAAAAAGAGAGAGAGAATTATTAACATACTGCTCCAATCAATGTTGGAGGAAAAAGCTGCTTCAAGTTGCTCCATTTACATAACATCTTTACGTATTTTCTTAGCTTCTCCTTCTCTAAAATATTGAATATAGTAACCATCTGAAAATATATAAATCAAAAGACACCAATTATAATAAGTTTTATTCCATTCAAAGCCTAAACTATATAAATACTACAATTTATTAGGTTCAATAATACTTCTAATCCTCTATTTATTATTGCCAAATATAGAAATTGGTCCTTTTGTCTTTAAAATATCACTTGTTGAAAAGTTTTACTAAAACAAATTTATTTTTTCAATCAATATAATTAAATACTGATATATATATATATATATATATATATATATATATATATATATATGTTATTGGTATCTTATTTGAGAGAAAATTAGAAATAAAAATTAATATTTTATTAAAAAATGAGAACTCAAATCATTATTTTTCTACAGATAGAAAGGCTAAAAGTATGGTTATTTTAGAATATATAGAAAAAGTTGTATAATATATAGAGTATTGTAATCTTAAGGAATGAAACATCAAAAAGTAAATGTTCTACATACCTTTTCTTTATGTAATACTACATAGGTTTCAATTTCATGTTGATCCACAGCATTGTTAGTGTGTGATATTTCATCAGTTTCAATGGCCATTGTTTGTGTGGAAACTTCTGATAGGCTTTTTGCATCACTTTCTGATGCAAATGTTGGATTTTCAGTAACTTTCTCAGTGGAAATGTTCTTAATTGAATACATGCGTACAATGTTGTATGCAAAAGACCACACTAAGATGGATGCTAGCTGAAAAAAGAGAAGAAATATGTTGAAAAGGTTAAAATATTTTTAAAAAATCTAATCAAATAAAATACCCACAATTCTTATTTTTTTTATTATTATAAATATAACATATGTCATTTCAGAAGGAAAAAAATTATTTTTTAAAATGAAATTAGTAATTACTGATGATATATATACCTTTCCTATTTTTATATAAGAAATGGAAAATGAATAGAGAAAAGATTAACTAATAATCTTCTTAATTAACAAGCCATTTTGATTATTTTAAACTTAAACTTAATTTTCAAATGTTGGAAGATAATATCATACTGCTAATGAGAGTGATGCATATGCCATTCCGTTTTTGTAACAAAGATTTTCATCCCCAAATGGACTGCTTTTCTCCTTACAAATGGCTGGTACCACCATTAGAGGCAAATTTCCAAGATTTCCTGCACACATCAAACATAAATAGGGTTAGACATAGTACCTATCAACAGTATTTTAAACAAATATATTTTATAATTTTTTAAAATAAAATATAAAATATAATATAAATTAAAATTTATTTTTAATTGAATTTAATCCAATAAATATAAATTAATTTTAATTTTAATTAAATTTAACTTAATACAATATAAATTAAACTTTTATTTTATTGTTTACTGGGTAATGGGATATCTCTGCTAACATATAATATAATACTCACACGCAACTTTTTATAAACAGATGTTAAATTACTCAAAAAAATAAATATCCATAAATATAAACATGTCGTAGATTTTATCTGCTACAATATACTTGTCATTAGTACTCTCGTCCCTTTTTATTTATTTTCAATTATAATGATTGAATTTTTAATTTAAGTGCATGATATATGCATATAAACACAGTAAATTTAATAATAAAAAATATGATTTAAAATTTTAAAACTATTAGATATATGGATTCAACTCACCTCACTTATATGTAATAAAAAAATTATTTATTCAATATAAATATCATAATTATTTAAAAGAATAATTACATAAAAGAGTAAAATTGCAATAATCAAAATAAAATTTAAATAAGAAAGAAATATACTATGTTTAATAATTTTAAAAATTATACCTCCTCACTTTACAAAACTGAAATTTAATAATATATTTGATAAATTCAAATTTAGCTTTATTTTGATTTAATATTTAAACTTTAATTAAATAAGATATTGTAAAACCTTGAAGTGTTAATTTTGAAAGAAGTCATCCTATTTTATCCTATTTTTATTTGTTTTATGGATTACTTTCTCACTTAATTATTTTACTTCATAAAACATTTTCTCATTTACTTTATTATATGACATGATGCAGGCCTATTAATTATGTTTTGTATGCATATCCTTTTTAATATACAAAAATCAGAAAAAATAAAATACATTTTTTTTTTCATACCTACAGCACAACATCCCAACACAAGGCCTCTGAGATGATAAGGAACTCTTGTTATCTTAACTAGTAACCATCCAAGTGCTGTTCCAACAACAACTGTAAGAACAATACAGAATGGCATGAACCACCTGCATAATTATTCATCAAAATAAAAACATTTATTTATTAAATCCAAATAAAAAAAATACAGAAATTTTGATATTGAAGATCAATCTCAACACAGAAAAGAAACTCACAATGCAATCAAACTCCTTAGAGTTATGGTACTTGCCAAACTGCTACAAGCAAGAGCAGGAGAAAACACAAAATACACCATCTGTGAAGAAATTAAACCACAATTATATGTCATTTTCAAGATTAGATTGATATTATTTATTTATTTTTAACTTTATAGTGATCTAAATTAAAAAAAAAAAAATCTATCAATCAAGAAAAGTTACTGAATTTTTAAGTTTTTTCATGTTTAAAGACAGATAAAATGACAGTGTTTGAGTTAGAAGAAGCTTACAGTGTTCATGTTGTTGATGGCAGATTCACTTAGAATGTTGAAACGATTCATGGCAAGGAGGGAACCAAGAACAGTAAGCAACAGTACTTTCAGATTTGACATTAATGCAATCACAAAAAGCTTCAATATCTCCATGTTGATTCTCTGCACTTTCTGATGTGTGGAACAAGCAGAAAAAAAAAACAGTAAACATTAATCTTAATGTAATCTTTTAATGTTGTTCAACAAGGATGGAACAGTTGAAAAATAAGCAACAATTTCAAATAATCCATTTTAAATAAATGAAACAATCTATATATTTCATCTCAGACAGAAACATATATAATCAGAATCTGCATTAGGGTTAGAGGACTCACTGCTCTAATATTAATATATTAAAAAAATCAGAATCTGCATTCCTAATCAAAGTTCTGTATACAGATTTGTAAAATAAGAAAAAGTTACATGAGAAATTGGAAATAAATTTGATGAACAAATATTTTTGAAAAGAATGAATTCACCTTCCTTTACAATCCTTCTTCTTCCTTCTTCTTTTTTCTTTGTCTGTGTTTCACTTTTTCTATGATGTGTGGTTTATATATACTTCTTTCAATGATGTTTTCATCTATCTATGTGTGTGAATCAATCACGGTTTTCCATGTTCTGAGTGTTCAACCTGATCATCATATTCACAGGTGATTTTCCTTCATTGGATGCATGTTACCTTCACCTTGGATGCTTCCAAGTGTCATGGATTTCATTATATCAGAAAATTCAGAAAAAAAAAATAGACAGCATGCAGAGGTGGGTGGTCGTACATTGAGAAGTGAGTTTTGAAGAAAGAAGAACTGATTTTGTTTCTTTATAGTTCAATGATTAAGTGAATTCTCATATAACCAATCTCAGATTTTTTTCTAATTCTAGATTTAAAGTTAATGAGTATTCTATATACTCTTGAAATAAACAAAATTAGTGGTAACATTATGCATAATTGTTCTAATTTCTTCTTCCAACCCAAATTAATCACTTCACAGAGTTGACTTAGTTGTATCCCAAAACTAAAAGACAAACACAACTTTGTATCTGAGTCATTGTTGGGAACCAACTAAAAAAAGACAAACATGTATAACATGAACAAGATTTTGGTGTTATTATTAAAAAATACAAATTTTTAATGGAATTTTTCTTAATACTTTTTAATTTCATGAATATTAATGGACCATGTTGAGCCTATACACTACTAATATGATAATTACAAAGTTCAATCTATATGATCTCTTACCACAGGCTTTCACATATTCTTAGCAAATCATAGTCAAGAAAAAGATATTTTTGAGAACCCAATTAATGTTTCTCAATATGTGTGCACCTTTTACTTGCATATTCTTCTCATAAAAGCATATTCTTCTCGTCGAACCAATATATAGAGTCAGGGATGAAAACAAAAATTGTATAATTTATAATATATATATATATATATATATATATATATATATATGTTTCAGTATGAACGTGGAGACCGAGATACGAATCTAACAAATCTCAATCGCTTCTTCCTGTGATGTTGTTACTATGATATCTCTCTTCCTGTGATATGCTCTCTGAGGGAAAAATGGGCTAGGCAGCTGTAAAGGCACTCCGACGCTCAAGTTAGAAAAGGGATGTATTGAATCATCTCAATTGGAAGTAATGAAGAAGAATAATAATTTCTCTCTTAATTTCTCGTAAGGAAAAAAAATGTACCTTTTTTCTGGTGTTCTTTTCATATTTAAAACAGTAAAATAAACCGTTTACCTGAAAATCCGGTCAGTTATCCAAGTTGACTACTGGAAGTTGTAACTGTTAGATCGTGTTTGATACTGGGTCAGTTACTCCCGTGATTAGTGGCATTGACTAATATTCGTAACTATTTACTCCTAACCGCTAAACCGTTTACGTTAAAACCGCTAATTTAGACATTGCTCATTATATGTCGATCGTCTTGTGTATCGACACAAACATGCGAGTTGTCGTGCGAGCGTTATATGTCGCGACATCACTGTTTGATTGTCGATCGTCAAGTGATCGACATCAACATGTAAATGTTATGATGCATATATAGTTTTATATTATTATAAATTATACAGTTTTTAGGGTTTTTTTACTACATCACGATAAACTAATGACAATCTCTTTAATATATTTTTTTATGAAATATATTAACTTTTAATAAAAATATTCTTGAACAGATTTACAAAATAATCATTACAATTTTTTTATAATGTTTCAAAATGATCTTAAAGTATCTAATTGATTAGGACTGCTCTTAGTGGACCTAAAAGTGTTTTTGTCTAAAACTCAATGTCTCTTTCACTACAATGGTTTCTCCTATTTAGATATCTGAGTAGGGTTTTGGTAAGATTAAGAAGATCCTATGTTAGGTAATGGTGGTGGAAAAAGATCCTAAGTTTCCTTTTTCCTTTTTTAATAATAACACCAAATCATCTATAATTATTCAAATTCATATAACTTTATTACAATCATTCTATCCCAAATCCAAATCTATATTTTTAAATTATAAATTTGATCGTGAAATTAATATAAACTAAATAATTTTTATAATTTTGAAAATATAAAGTTAGTATATGTTTAAGTCAATTCAAGTTATGAAATGTTTAACTAAAGTAGGATTGGACTGGACTCACTGGTACAAAGTATAACTAAGTTAATATTAAGTAATAAATCCAAGACAACCTAAATTAGGAATATCAAATAAATTTCTCATCATCAACGTTATCTAAATTCATCTCAATTAAAATCTTTACTTTGACAATATATGAATACAGAGTATGGGTAGTATACAAATTTTAAAATTAAACATGGAACCAATATCATATATATATATATATATATATATATATATATATATATATATATATATATATATATATATATATATATATATATATATATATATATATATATATATATATTCACCTCATTGTCATACCTATCATTCTTTAATATTAAAATACTTATAATTTATTAGATAATTTAAGAAACTTATATTTATTATTATTTTTATACATTAGATTCATTTCATACTGTTTTATTTTCTCTTTCAATGGTTCGACTTGTCAAATATTTATAAAATTCACTCATATCTTTAATGTAGTTTAACTCTTATCACAACTTTAGTTACATAATTTTTCTTTCTGCACTTTTATTCAAATGGTGTATTGTATTTCAAGAAATAGAAACCTCTACTTCAATAAATAATGTTTACGACACAAATTTTATTATTTTTAGTTAATTTTAATATTTTTTTATTGTTTATTTTCTCACAAGATAATGTGTAACTCTTTATTTCAGCGTTGAATCGAGTAAGTATTTAGTTTAAAAGAAAGCTTAACTTCTTTATTCCATCTTTTGGAACTCCTCTAATGAATGTGTATAATCTTTTAACTCAATTACATTAAATTCTTTTTATATGTCAAACAGGCTTCTCATCAAACATTAAAGTGAAAATATATCTAATAGTGTAAACATTTTAAATACTAGCATAAATTCACTTTTAAAGTTTGATTACCAAAATAAATCAAAGTTTCCAAGACTAATTTCAATTTCATGTCAAAGTTCAAGAACTAAAACATACTTAACTATTTTAACTTTAACCTTAATTTAATTTCATTTGAAGAATTTTTATTTTCCTATGACTTTTCTTTTTCAAACGTCAACTCTCCAATGTTTACTAAGTTTACTCATATTTTATGATATTTTTTTTCTTATTGAAACTTTAATTATATATTCTTTTTCTTTATATCTCTTTCTTCAAATAGTTACTTACATTTCAAAAAATAAATCCTTAATATTATTAAATCAATTCATTTTCAAGATATACATATTTGATTTTTTTTTTACTTTATTTGATATTTTTATTTACTATTTTATTTTTTAATATAAAAAATGTAAAATTATGTAATTAAAATACGATTTCAGATTATCTCCAAAATCTATTTTAAATCTTAAAATACATTTTAAATTATATAATCTAAAATATAATTCAGCAATCTAAAAGTCTAAAATATAAACATTTTAGACTTTTCCAATAACTATGAAGAAAACATATAATGCAAATAGCAACTGTCCAAAAATTGATAGGGTATAGGGCTAGATTGGCCCAACAGTAATATTTGCTACTATTTCTTTTTCATTTTCCATTTTGTTATTTGATACAAATTAATACTATAGCCTAAACTTCAAGGACATGTTTAAAGAAAACCTTTTCATGAAAATTTTAACAAAATAAAATTAAAATAAAAAATACTTATATAAATTAAAAATCATATTTGAATAAACTAATAATAAATTCTTTCTGTAAAGCAATTCCAATTTTACTTTTTTTAATTTGTCATTACAACAAATATTATCGATTTACCTTAAACTACTTCTAATTTAGTTGACTTTGCATATAGATTCAGATAAATTTTAGCTATGTTCTAAGAGATCGATTAAGAAATTAAAAGAATTTTTTTATTGAAATTATGGAAAAATACGTTTTCTATTTTTTTAATTAATTTTCATATAGTTTTCAATATTTTTCTAAGCAATAATCTCAGAACACTTATTAGTAAGAAACTTCTATTTTTTTTATATATATAATGAAGCTTCAAAGGACATCTTATCTTACAGAAAAAATAATAATAAAAACTATAGTACAAGCCACATATAAAATGTAGACCAAAGTGTTACTGAAACTGCAGCACAAGAATAAGTTGCAAACATTATAACTGAGCATTCACCCTCACCAGCTCCAAATAATTGAGTGATTGTACCTGTTACATTCATAAAATTATTTTACACTAAGGTCTAAACCCATGATTTTTCTATTAACAACAGTTGATGATTTACATGTATGTATTTGAACTAAAATGTTTAGTTAAAATTAACACTAATTAAAATAATTTTTGAAAATTTTAATTCAATCTTATAAAATTAATTTAAGATATATAGTTTGTACTCACTTATAAGATTTTATTTTTAATCGATATAAAAAATTTTAATATATATTTCTCACGTTAAAAGATTTACACGAGACTAAATATTTGAATATTAACAATATTAGCAGGTGAATTGATAAATTTAAAAACCAATAAATCTATTAAACTAGACTATAAAAACTTTGAAATTATATTAAAAAATGAATTCAAATCTAAATTAATCAGCAACTCAATAATAAAATAAGATTTATACTATTTAAATATAATAAATTTTTTTTAATACACCCGTTATATGCTACCATTATACATATTAAACAAAAAGACTTGAAAATTTTCAGATTGTTTTTGTAGCTTATATTTAAATCGGTAATTTTGTAGTATGTGTAATTTGAAAAGGTTAACATATTCATAATTTGAAAGAAAAATCGAATATTTGACTGAGTATTTGATAATAAATATGTAAAATAAAATTACTGTAACGGGGTCAGTTATATAAGGTAAGTCTTTAATAATATTCGAGACAAAAACCTAATAAAACAAAGAGTTTTCAAATTATATATATCTACTAAACAATTAATATTAAATATAAATAAAACAAATATCTTAAAATTAAAAGGAATTAAAAGCATTTTTAAAAGCGTTTTAGACAAACCAAAGACTCTTTTTACTTAATAAAATTTGTATTTTAGACAACACATTAAAAATCAAAACAATTAGGTTTTGGCATAAAATGGTTTAGGTTTAAGGAAGAACTTACCGAGTGTTACTGCAGGAGGAAGTGCAAACTGAAGTAGCAAAAGAAACTGATACAATGGATCAGGGTGGATTAACCCTAAACGAATAGCTCCTTTAACTATGACTACACCAATTCCTGGTAAGATAATGCATCTCATCACAGTAATTCCAACAATCAATGTAAATTGCTTTCCAACTCCATTCAAACCTGATCAACAACAACAATATCAACTTATAAGTTGAAACTTGTATATAAAAAATAATGAAAATATTTTTCATCCAAATAATATACTTAAATATAAAATTTACCCAGATTTTATTGAAGTAATTTTTAAATCCATATATATTATTTGGATGAAAGAAAATCAAAATAAAAGAGAAAATAATTGTTAAAATTTTTAAAACTTTTAGTTGAAACAAAATCAGATTTATTTTTGGTGAACAACTCAATTAGAAAACAATCCCAACATTTCAAACACATGTTCTAGATTGAACTCAACCTATGAGATGGATTAATTGTGATAAAAAATAATGATTTACCTTTGATAAGATTTGCTCCAACCAACAAAGTCACTAGTGGAATGCATGCATACCTAAAAATAGGAGAAAACATAAGTTTACATTCACATAGGGTTATAAAATAAATTTTAAACTTAATTTAATTTAACAAAATCATATATCACATTATAAAGTAAAGGTTACATCTACTTATAACTTATATATCATGTGATCAATTTAAAATTACGAATAATGAATGAAACTTACCCCACCATCACTGCAGTGTCCTCAACCACACGAAGAGGAGCTTTATCTCCAATTAGAACTCTTCGAAATTGAGGAACTACACCAATTATTAAACCAACAATCTGCATGCAATCAAAAACAAAAATGATAAAGAATGTATCTTATGAGAAGGGTTGCAGTTGATCTCTCCCATTAGTAAGATATTGTCCACTTTTGAACAAATTCTCACATATTTGTTTTTAGTATCACTCTAAAATATCTCTATATAAGAAATATATTTTATGTGTATATAAACTCATATTTATATCTTGTTTTATCTGATGTGAGACTTTGTCTGTAATCAGTATTAATCAGGCACAGTTAAAAACACAATACTTACAGTCCCAATTATGGAGGGTGTGAATAGAATCTTCAGGTTGATTTTTTTTACCCATGTTTTCACTTTTTCCATCATCATTTCCCCTTTTTGTGCCTGTAAAATTACAAATTTTTAATCATACATAACTACTGTTAAAGATTCTTCACTTTTCAACAAAAAAAGTGCTTCCTACTTCACACAAGATTCACTTAGACTGTATTGTAATCTCATGCAAAGAAGTTGATATATATATATATATATATATATATATATATATATATATATATATATATATATATATATATATATATATATATTGAACAAATGTACACATACCTCCCTTGTTTTTCCATCATCTGTATAGTGGATTTCCAAGTTGTTGACATGATCTTGAGATTGTGATTTATCACCAACAACACTGACAAATGGTAATCCTGTGGAACATGTTGAAGGGTTCTCTGGGTCAGTTTTTGTTATGGACATTGGATTCACCATGGAATTTTCTGCAATTTTGGCTTCGTTGCAAAATTTTGATGCATATAATCGAACAAGGTGATATGCATAAGACCAGGTGTAAACTGATCCTAACTGAAAAGATAAATACAGAAAAACATAGTTAAAGTTTAAATATTATAAAGCTTAAAGATCATTTTATTTTTTTGAAAATTGATATATATTTTTAGTCCTTGAAAATGATTTAACCTTTTTGATTTTGTTGAAAATTTCTCTTATGTAACTAATAATTGTATGACAACGCACTTTAATTCTACATTCTTAATAATAAATGTCTAATCACATGTTTATATTTGTTTTCTTTAAGAATCGTAATTCCTAAATTTTGAAATTTGTCTGAAGTTATTATATCATACCGCCATTGATAGAGAAGCATATGCTAATGCATTTTTGGTGCAAACATTCACATCTCCAAAAGGATTGCCACTTTGTTTACACACTGCAGGAACTATAATTATCGGCAAATTTCCCAGATTTCCTGCATCATCAAACATTCCAATCCAGAATTAATATACTAAATATATACATATATACGCACATACAAGAATATACACACATATGCAAAATCCCAATTTTTTTAATAGTGTTTAACTACTATAAAATATATCACATTTTTTATATTACACAACAGTTAATTCGATGAAAAACATTAATCTATAAAATCTCATTACAATTATTCATAAATAATTTATAATAGAAATTTTTATACGTGTATCTTCCTACACTACAAAAATACATACTAGAATGTAAAATAAATTTTATAAACAAAAAGAAAAAAAGTCAAAATATCCTACTCTAAGTTTCAACTCTGCTACTGACTACCACATCTCTCCATATATATCACTTAAACTCATGGCATTAAGATAATCATTATTATATTGAAATACATTTTTTAACTCTAATTCAATTTTATAAAATCGATTTATAAAACAAAATTTACATCTATTTCATCTCCTGTATTTTTATATGGTATGATAAAAGTCTAATAATAAAATTAATAAAATAAATTTAATAAATAAGAAATATCATTAAATAAACTTTTAATTACTCAAATATTATATTAAAAAATGTAAGTCTAACTCAATTTTACAGTTTGAAACTAATAAATTTTTCTTCAATTAAATATATTTGTTTTGTTTCTTAGCAAATTAGGTTTTCCAACATATATAATAAAATAAAATATAAGTGATACCTGCTGCACAACATCCTAAAACAAGGCCTTGGAGATGATTAGGAACTCTGGTTAGTTTAACAAGTAACAATCCAAGAACTGTTCCAATAACAAATGTAAGAAGAATGTTGAGAGGCATGAACCACCTACAAATATTTGTGAAAACATCTTTCTTAATTCATCATCTATGGAGAATTATTGCTTTATAATAAGAAGATGATGCAGAAGAAAGCAAGAAACAAAAACTTACAGTCTAACCACACTTCCTAGAGTTATTGTTTCAGCTAAGCTGCTACAAAGTAGAGCTGGAGCAAAGACAAAATATACCATCTGTTATAAGAAAAAGAAAATTCATATAAGTTATTAGAATGAATAATGGCTCAGTAGCAATTAATAAAATTGCAGTTTTGAATAAATATAAAATATTGGAAAAGAATTACAAAGAAAATGTTTAAACTTACAGTGTTGAGATTTTTCCTGGCAGTTTGTCCGAGTATGTTAAAGCGATCAATTGCAAGAATTGTTCCCAATGCAGTCATTAGCAACACTTTCAAAACTGGCATTAATGCAACAAAGAAAAGCTTCCAAAACTCCATTTTTGTCTCTTCTTTTCTTTCCTCTTCGTTAACTATTAGAAATCAAGTGGTAATTAACTTTGAAATGTGAAACAAGTTTCAAATAATTAACATCAAAATCATTGCAAGAATAACTTCATCTTCTTTCTAATGCTATGTATGTACAAATACAATATACTAACTAAGCTTATTACCATCATTGTCTTTATACTTTCTTGACTGATTTAAATTTGTATATAATAAGTTATTAACTGATTATCTGTAATCAAATCTAAATATAAATTTAATTCTCACATTACATACAACAACTAATTTGTATATATATATATAATTATAGAATGTTAAGAATTTAAATATAAATTTAAGTCTCATATTAAATAAAATGTTAAGGTTAAACAATAAAACAAAAAAATTGATAAACTCATTATGATGAAGGCTTGGTTGGAGTTCATATAGATCTCTTACATGAATTTGACTCATATTTGATTAAAATAAATAAATTTTTGTAACAACTATTTATATCCACTATAATAAACAATGTATAAAAAGTGACAATGAAATAAGTGCAAGTGAGATAATATTTTTTATATTGAATGTAATTATAACAAGTATAGAAAAGAAATGGGATGACATCTTTGTAATAAAAAAGAAAATTTCTTATATCAATTCTAGTTATAACATATATTGAAATTGGATACAATACATTTTTGTAATAAATAAGAAATTTTTTTACACCAATTCTAATGATAATTGATATAAAAAATAGACGAAGTGACATTTTTGTAATAAAGAAAAAAACTTTTTCTATCAAGTCTAATTATAACCAATTTAGAAAAAAGATTCAAAGACATTGTTATAATAAATAAGAAAATTTTTTTACACTAATTCTAATTATAATCGACATAGAAAATAATTTCTTATATTATTATTTTTTGTTTATAAACAAAAACCTAAACTCAAACCCTTCAACTTTTTAAATCACAGGCACCTACAATAACGCAACCACTGCGAGTTCTGAAACGCAGACCAAAGCAACTTAGTTCGAGCAATTAGAAGCTCTGCATATCTCCATTGAGTGAGAAAATCTTCATTACCTGAGGCTCGGAATTTGTCACACTAGAATGTTGTGGTGAGGGTTTTAAAGGGACTTTTAGTGGGAGATTAAGTGCTTATAGTGTAAATATCAACATTGCGCACTATCTCAAAAAGTAGAAGGCAATTGATTACCAATATTTTAAGTCTTGTCACACTTCATTGAAGATTAGGAAATTTAACTAAAATAATATCGTATACCAAGAATTTAAGCACGTTGTGTTTGTCTTTGTTGACATTATATCTATTTTATAAAAATGAAAGTTTAATTAAATGTTAAGTATTTATAAATTTATATATTTTAATTGAATATATATTAACAATTTTTGTTCTAAAATATTTTATATTTTTATTGAACTATTCTCTTGTTTGATTTTGTCGACAATAGCATATAGATTTTATTTTGTTTTTCATTCCAACTTGCTAATCAATTCGATTATTATTTTTCTTTCTTTTCAGTTCAGTAGACAATTCGTTCTTAAAAAAGAAAATAGGAAGTTGAATAATGAATTAAAAGAAATTGAAAAGGAAAAGAGTAAAATAAGTGAAAATCAAAAGTAAAATTAATTATTATGTCGTTAACAACAAAAATCAAACTGCAGCATATTTAAACAAAAAACAATATTTTAAATACTCATATTTATGAGATGGTTAAACACTTAATTTATTCAAAATTAAATTAATAATGTAATGGTAAAACTTAACACTCCCTTTCATTGTAAATCTTTTGAAAAACCTTATTTTATTTAAAGTTTAAATTAATATTAATTAATTTTTTCATGTAAAATGCTCTATACATTCGTTGTGAAATGGAAATTAACTTTTGATTTGGTTGATCAATGAGATTGAAAAAAGAAAAATGTTAGAAAATGACAGAAAATGTATAGTAGGATCGCACACAATATAAAAATGGAAAATTCGTATAGTAGGTGGACTAAGGTTTTTGGCTGTTAATGGAATTCCAAATATGAGAATTAGTGCTCCATTACTTCTAACTTTATACTTATTAGTTCCATAATAATATTTAATTAACTATAATATTAATATATTGGAGGAATTCTTTTTATAAACTAGAACTAAATTATATAAAAGTTGAA
Organism: Vigna nakashimae; assembly: GCA_034642375.1. Classification (NCBI taxonomy): domain Eukaryota; kingdom Viridiplantae; phylum Streptophyta; class Magnoliopsida; order Fabales; family Fabaceae; genus Vigna; species Vigna nakashimae. The sequence goes on from CM067766.1 coordinate 1,215,086, forward strand.
AAAAAATATTAGAGAAACTATGTGTGTGTGCGCGTGTGTGTGCGCGCGCGTGTGTGTATGTGTGTGTGTTTTTCTATGTTTGTGTGTGTGTCTGTGTGTGTGCGCGCGTGTTTGTGTGTGTGTCTGTTTGTCTGTGTCTGTGTTTGTGTCTGTGTTTGTGTGTGTATGTGTCTATGTCTGTGTGTATGTGTTTGTCTATGTTTGTGAATGTGTGTGCATGTGTGTGTATGTCTGTTTGTTTGTGTCTGTGTCTGTGTGTGTCTATGTTTGTGCTTGTGTCTGTGTGTGTGTGTGTCTGTGTCTGTCTGTGTTTGTCTGTGTGTGTCTGTGTTTGTGTTTGTGTCTATGTATGTGTCTGTGTTTGTGTCTGTGTTTGTGCCTGTGTCTGTGTGTGCGTATGTGTGCGTATGTGTTTGTGTCTGTGTCTGTGTGTGTGTGTGTCTGTGTGTGTATGTCTGTGTCTGTTTTTGTGTGTTTGTGTCTGTGTCTGTGTGTGTATCTATGCCTGTGTTTGTGTCTATGTCTATGTCTGTGTCTGTGTCTGTATCTGTGTTTGTGTTTGTGTCTGTGTTTATGTTTGTGTCTGTGTCTATGTTTGTATGATTGTGTTAGATGTCTCCTTTTAGATATTTAATAATTTTTCTAAAATGAGCTAAATAATAATTTTATTATTATGGAAATAATAAATATTTTTAAGGTGTTTATAATTTGGTTGGATGAGTATAACTTGTTTATTGGGTAAGAAATAGTATAAGGGTTTAAATAATACAACTAGTTGGTTAAATTTCAATACCAAATTTTTAACTTAGTAACTTAATAAATTTGTATTTTATAAATAGGTATATCATAACTGAACATTAAAAGGCGTTGCAATGATTTTAAAATAACTAAAATCGATAAATTTGTATTTTATTATTATGATTACTTTGAATTATAGAGCCATTTAAAGCCAATTTTGTTGACTAAGGAAATAGTATTGGCTGTTCAATTACATGAACACTAACTAATAATAAATTAGTACAATAAAAAAAATACATAAATCTTTGTATAAACTATTTTCTATACTTGCACAAATGGACACCTATGGATCATATGGTGAATAAATATATTTCACAGATATTATATAGATATTATATAGAACATTTCGTGTTGTTATAATACTTTTATTAATTGTTGGAAACAATCTATATCCAATCAATTAGATTATAGGATTATTTCATGAAAGTAACATGAGATTTCATCAAATAATTTAAAAATGAAAATTGCTCACTAGTGATGTTGAAGGTTCGACAATCCTATTTCCACCGTCATTTTTATTCTCTTAACTTGTTTAGATGAACCAATGAGATGTTGAGACGTGTCAAAGTTAAAAATTTGTCAAAATATAAAGTTGAAATGTCATTTTCTCTTTTTTCTATAAGATGTGTTTTGAAGCTTCATAAATTGTCCCATCATAGAAAAAAACTCTTACTAATTAATAAGTGTCTTGAAACTATTGTTTAAAAAAACATTGAAAATTCCAATTTTTTTTTTTGCAATTTAAAAAGCTTACATTCATTTTTTATATGATTTAGTAAAAAGAATTTGTTCTTCAAATTTCAAAATTTAATAAAAAATTTCATTTTCTTTTATTAAATTTAGAAATTCGATAAAAAAAATTTATTAAATTTTAAATTCTGACAAAAAAAATCTTTCAGAATTCGATAAAAAAATATAAAATTACTTTTAGAAATTAAAGATACAAGATAAAATCATTATAAGCACGGGGTAAAATAGCCATTGCAAAAACCAATTGTCCAAAAATTGATAGAGCTATAGTGCTAGGCCCAATAGTAATATTTGCTACTATTTCTTTTTCATTTTCCATTTTGTTATTTGATACAAATTAATACTATAGCCTAAACTTCAAGGACATGTTTAAAGAAAACCTTTTCATGGAAATTTTTACAAAATAAAATTAAAAGAAAAAATACTTATATAAATTAAAAATCATATTCGAATAAACTAATAATAAATTCTTTCTGTAAAGCAATTCCAATTTTACTTTTTTTAATTTGTCATTACAACAAATATTATCGATTTACCTTAAACTACTTCTAATTTAGTTGACTTTGCATATAGATTCAGATATTACATGCAGTTTTTGGTAAATTTTAGCTATGTTCTAAGAGATCGGTTAAGAAATTAAAAGAATTTTTTTATTGAAATTATAAAAAAAATACATTTTCTATTTTTTTAATTTATTTCCATATAGTTTTCAATATTTTTCTGAGCAATAATCTCAGAACACTTATTAGTAAGAAACTTCTATTTTTTTTATTTATAATGAAGCTTCAAAGCACATCTTATGTTACAGAAAAAAAAACCTATAGTACAAGCCACATATAAAATGTAGACCAAAGTGTTACTGAAACTGCAGCACAAGAATAAGTTGCTAACATTATTACTGAGCATTCACCCTCACCAGCTCCAAATAATTGAGTGATTGTACCTGTTACATTCATAAAATAATATAAGACTAAGGTCTAAACCAATGATTTTTCTATTAACAATAGTTAAAGATTTACATGTATGTTTTTGAACTAAAATGTGTAGTTAAAATTAACACTAATTAAAATAATTTTTGAAAATTTTAATTCAATCTTATAAAATTAATTTAAGATATATATACTCACTTAAATATTATAAGATCTTAGTCTATATAATTTTTTTAATACACATTTCTCACATTAAAAGATTTACGTATAAAGTGTGAAACTAAATATTTGAAGATTAACAATATTGGCAGGGGATTTGATAAATTTAAAAACCAATAAATCTATTAAACTAAACTATAAAAACTTTCAAATTATATTAAAAAATGAATTTAAATCTAAATCAACAAACAAAACCAACTAATAAAATAAAATAAGGTTTACACGAATTTAAATACAATATAATTTGTTTTATTACACCCATTTAGTCACATGCTATCATTATACATATTAAACAAAAGACTTGAAAATTTTTAGATTGTTTTTGTAGTTTAAATTTAAATTGATAATTTTGTAGTATATGTAATTTGAAAAAAAAATTAACATTGTCATAAGAAAAAAAATGAATTATTGAGTGAGTATTTGATAGCTTAATTGCTTAATTGGTCTCCATATTAAGGGGTTAGTGTCAAGTTGGTTCTCTCTTTTAAAAATGTGTCAATTTTGTCCTCATGTGGTATAATTGCATCAATGAAGTCTCTTCCATTAGGTTGGCCGAAACGGAGTTAAATGTTTGATAATCTAACAAAGAAATTGTCAATTTAACATAAGAGACTTGATTAATGCAATTATATTACATGGGGACGAAATTAACCCATTTTTAAAAGGAAAATCAACTTGACACTAACTCCTAATTTTAAGACCAAAAGCAATTAAGCCTTGATAATAAATATGTAAAATAGAATTACATTCAAATGTATAAGGTAAGTCTTTAATAATATTTGAGACAAAATCCTAGTAAAACAAAGAATTTTCAAATTATATATATCTACTAAACAATTAATATTGAATATAAATAAAATATATATAAACCATATAGTTAACTATAATTTGAACGAGTAATCCAGTTAGTAAAAAATTACAAATTTATATGATCAAGAAACATCTCGAACAATTGTCCAAAAGATTGGACAGTAATTTATCAAACCGGGTAGTCTAAAAAGACCAAATTGGATCAACTCCAACACTGTTTTACTTAATATTAAAACATGATTAGTTATGTTTTGATTCTAGTTGGGTCGACTTTAAGAAAAACTCATAAGAAAATTTATAAATTACTTTATACCGAAATACCTTCTACAAATATGTTCCAAACGGTATAGACGAACCAAAGACTTTTTTTACCTAACAAAATTTGTATTTTAGATAACACATAAAAAAACGAGACCTTCATCCCCACACTCGAAACAATTAGGTTTTGACATAAAATGGTTTAGGTTTGAGGAAGAACTTACTGAGTGATACTGCAGGAGGAAGTGCAAACTGAAGGAGCAGAAGAAACTCATACAATGGATCAGGACGGATCAACCCTAAACGAATACTTCCTTTAACTATGCCTACACCAATTCCTGGCAAGACAATACATCTCATCACAGTGATTCCAACAATCACTGCAGATTGTTTTCCAAGTCCATTCAAACCTGATCAACAACAACAATATCAACTTATAAGTTGAAACTTCCATATAAAAAATAATGAAAATATTTTTCACCTAAATAATATACTAAAATATAAAATTTACCCAAATGTTATTCAAGTAATTTTTTTAATCCATATATATTATTTGGATGAAAGAAAATCAAAATAAAAAAAAATGAAATAATATATAAAGAAAAAAATTGTTAAAATTTTTAAAACTTTTAGTTGAAACAAAATGGGAATTATTTTAGGGAACAACCCAATCAGAAAACAATCCCAGACATGTTATAGATTGAAATCACCCAATGAGATGGATTAATTGTGATAAAAGAAAAATGATTTACCTTTGATAAGATTTGCTCCAACCAACAAAGTCATTACTGGAATGCATGCATACCTAGAAACAAAAGAAAAGAAAAGTTTGCATGTAAGTTTGTTTTTCTTCGCTTAAAATTTCACTTTATAGATAAATATGAATAAAAAGATAAATTTTAAGTCTAACTTAACTTCAGAGTTTATAAGATTTATAAGATGAAATTTATATTCACATGTATTTTAATCGATCAAATTTTTAATATTGGATTAAAAAAAAGACACTTACCCCACCATTATTACAGAGTCCTCAACCACACGGAGAGGAGCTTTATCTCCAATTAGAAGTTTTCGAAACTGAGGAACTACACCAATTATTAAACCAACAATCTGCATGCAAAAACAAGTCAAAAACAAAAAATAACAATAATAAGGTTAAAAAATATTGTAATAAAAAACACAGTTAAGAACACATTACTTACAGCCCCAATTGTGGAGGGTGTGAATAGAATCTTCAGGTTGATTTTCTTTACCAATGTTTTCAGTTGTTTCATGATCATTTCCCATTTTTGTGCCTGTAAAACTCTTCAAATTTGTAATCATACATAACTACTCTTAAAGATTCTTCGCTTTTCAACACAAAAACTGCTTCCTACTCCACACAAGATTCAGAGACTGAGACTGTATTCTAATCTCATGCAAAGAATATATATATATATATATATATATATATATATATATATATATATATATATATATATATATATATAATATTTTGAAAAAATGTATTACACATACCACCCCTGTTTTTCCATGATTAGAGTTTGTAGAGTGGATTTCAAAGTTCTTGACATGATCTTGAGATTGTGATTTATCACCAACAACACTGCCAAATGGTAATCCTGTGGAACATGTTGAAGGGTTCTCTGCATCAGTTTTTGTTATGGACATTGGATTCTCCATGGAATTTTCTGCAATTTTGGCTTCGTTGCAAATTTTTGGTGCATATAATCGAACAAGGTTGTATGCATAAGACCAGATGTAAACTGATCCTAACTGAAAAAAAAAATACAGAAAAACATAGTTAAAGTTTAAATAGTTATAAAGCTTAAAAGATCAGTTTAGTTTTTTGAAAATTGATATATACACTTTTAATCCTTGAAAAATTTTAGCCCTTTTAATGTTGTTGAAAAATTCTCTTATGTAACTAATAATTACAAGCTATTTGTATGACAACATATTTTAATTCTACATTCTTAATAATAAATGTCTAAGCACATGTTTATATTTGTTTTCTTTAAGAATCGTAATTCCTAAATTTTGAAATTTGTCTGAAGTTAGTATATCATACCGCCATTGATAGAGAAGCATATGCTAATGCATTTTTGGTGCAAACATTCACATCTCCAAAAGGATTGCCACTTTGTTTACACACTGCAGGAACTATAATTATCGGCAAATTTCCCAGATTTCCTGCATCATCAAACATTCCAATCCAGAATTAATATACTAACCATATACATATACACATATATATATTTTTATTATCTTGGATTAATTTTTTTAATTCCAACTCAGTCGTATAAAATTAACTTATAAAACAAAGTTTGAATCTACTTTTATATATCTATCTTATTTCTGCTACATTCGAAATTTTTATTTCATTTCCTTCACCAAGATTATAAATGTTGAGTATAAAAGTATATTTTCATGGATGATAGTCTAATAATAAATACTTCACCAAGATTATAAATATTGAGTATAAAAGTATATTTTTATGGATGATAGTCTAATAATAAATAATAATAGTTTAACAGATAACAAATCTAATTAGAATAGATTTTTAATAATTCAGATATTATATTAAAAGGTAAAATATAAGTCTAACTCAATTTTACAATAAGTTATATTATATTATTAAGAAGTAGATTTTTAAGCCTAGCTTAACTTATAAGAAGTGAATTTTTAAGTTTAAGTTAACCCTACATAAGTAGACTTTTAAGTCAATCCCACAAAAACTTTTAAACTTAACTCAACTTCATAAAATCAGCTTATAAGATATTATTTGCACTCACTTATCTATTTTAAATTGGTGTTATCTCTAGTCAATATAGAACTTTTGCCATATATATTTGGCATCCAATGAGAGGGCCCGATGTGTGTAATGATTTAGACATCGGAGACTCCTAAAGCCAACTTTTAAATTAGTATTTTATTTATAAAACTATCACCAATCATTTTTAATACTGGATTTTATGTGGTTAGACGTTATACGCGTCACCCTATACGCTATTTCTTCACTAATAATCTCTTGTCAAATTGGATTTTCAAACACATATAATATAATATAATATAATATAAGTGATACCTACCTGCTGCACAACATCCTAAGACAAGGCCTTGGAGATGATTAGGAACTCTAGTTAGTTTAACAACCAACAATCCAAGAACTGTTCCAATAACAAATGTGAGAAGAATATTGACAGGCATGAACCACCTACAAAAATTTGTGAAAACATCTTTCTTAATTCATCATCTATGGAGATTATTGCTTGATAAGAAGATGATGCAGAAGAAAGCAAGAAACAAACTTACAGTCTAACCACACTTCTTAGAGTTATTGTTTCAGCTAAGCTGCTACAAACTAGAGTTGGAGAAAAGACAAAATATACCATCTGTTATAAGAAAAAGAAAATTCATATAAGTTATTACAATGAATAATGGCTTAGTAGCAATTAATAAAATTGCAGTTTTGAATAAATATAAAATATTGGAAAAGAATTACAAAGAAAATGTTTAAACTTACAGTATTGAGATTTTTCCTGGCAGTTTGTCCGAGTATGTTAAAGCGATCAATTGCAAGAATTGTTCCCAATGCAGTAATTAGCAACACTTTCAAAACTGGCATTAATGCAACAAGGAAAAGCTCCCAAAACTCCATTTTTGTGTCTTCTTTTCTTTCCTCTTCTTTAACTATTATAAATCAAGTGGTAACCTTGAAATGTGAAAAACAAGTTTCAAATAATTAACATCAAAATCATTCATTGCAAAGAATAGCTTCATTTTCTTTCTAATGCTATGTATATGTACAAATACAATATACTAACTAAGCTTATTACTATCATTGTCTTTATACTTTCTTTACTGATTTGTATATTATATGTTCTTTACTGATTATCTGTTATCAAATGTTGAAAATCTAAATATAAATTTAATTTTCAAAGAACAACTAATTTGTATATTAATTATACAAGGTTAAGAATTTAAGAATTTAAATATGAATTTAAGTCTCACCTTAAATAATAAAATGTTGAACAACACATAAAAAGACTAATAAACTCATTATTATGAAGTTTTGGTTGGAGTCCATACGAGTCTCTTACATGATTTGACTCGTATATTTGATTAGAAAAAATAAATTTTTATACCGATTATTATCTCGATTATAATTCGTTATATATAAAAAGTGATAAATAAGATAATATCTTCTATTCTAATTAGATGTAGTGACATTTTTATAATAAAGAAAATTTTTTTTTATCAGTTCTAATTATAACCCATATAAAAAGTAAATGTGATGATGTTTTTATAATAAATAAATAAAAAATTTCTTTATCGATTCTAATTATAACAGATATAATAAATAAAATTCTATATGATAAATCTCCTAAAATATTCATGATAAAAACACTTGCATGACATGTGCACAAGGAAGCAAGAAAAAACAATCTTGAGTGAGAAAATATTCATTACCTGAGGCTCCGAATTTGGCACACTAGAACGTTGTGGTGAGGGTTTTAAAGGGACTTTTGTGGCTTTTAGTGGGAGATTAGTGTTATAGTGTAAGTATGACATTGCGCACTATCCCCAAAGAAGGCAAACCTAGCTTTGATTACCTTACACTCAACTTATTTTTTAAGTCTTGCCACCTTGGACGCTTCATTGAAGATTAGGAAATTTAACTAAAAAAATCTCATATACCAAGAATTTAACCACGTTGTCTTTGTCTTTGTTGACATTATATTTATTTTATAAAAATGAAAGTTTAATTAAATGTTAAGTATTTATAAATTTGTATATTTTATTAATTGAATATTTACTAACAATTTTTGTTCTTAAATATTTTATATTTTCATCGAACTATTCTCTTGTTTGATTTTTCTTTCTTTTCAATTCAGTAGACAATTCGTTCTTAAAAAACTTAACACTCCCTTTCATTGTAAATCTTTTGAAAGACCCCTTTTTTTATTTAAAGTTGAAAATAATATTAATTAATTTTTTCATGTAAAATGTTGTATACATTCGTTGTGAAATGGAAATTAACTTTTGATTTGGTTGATCAATGAGATTGCAAAAAGAAGAATGTTAGAAAATGACAGAAAGTGTAGAGTAGGATCGCACACAGTATAAAAATGGCAGTAGGATTAGGTGACCAAGGTTTTTGCTTGCTAAAGGAATTCCAAATACGAGAATTAGTGCTCCGTTACTTCTAACTTTATAATTATTAGTTACATAATAATATTTAACTAACTATAATATTAATATATTGGAGGAGTTCTTTTTATAAATTAGAACTAAATTATTATATAAGTTAAAAAAATAGAGAAACTAGGTAAAAGAATTTCTTATAAACTATACGTCTTTTTTTATTTCTAAAATTATTGAGTTTTTTTAGAAATGTCTACATGAATTGTATTTTAGAAAAACATTTTCAGAAATGAGTTTTTTTTTTTTTTATTTTCTCTCTCTCTATATATATAATATGCTTTTAGATGCCTCTTTTTAGACATTTTTCACGATTTTTATAAAAAGATTTAAATAATATTTTTTATTATGTAAATAATAAATATTTTTAGAGTCTTTATAATTTGGTTGGATGAGTAAATATAGTATAAAGGGTTTAAATAGTATAACTAGTTGGTTAAATTTCAAAACCAAAATATTTAACTTATGTAGTAACTTTGTATTTTATAAATAGGTATATCATAATTGAACATTAAAAGGCATGGCAAGGATTTTAAAATAACTAAAATCGATAAATTTCACTAATTTCTTTTGAATAATCCGAAAACAAATGAGAAACATATAAAGTTGTCTCTTTAGTGTTATCAAAGTCACGTTAGCGACAATAAATCCTTTCGACAACTTCAAACTACCATTTTCTTTTATTTTTTATTTATATATTTAATATGTTTAATCACTTATTTTCATCTATCATAGTTTAAATTAATATGAATATTTTTCTTAAAAGAAGTTTCAAAGAGTCAACTTTATACACTTTTAGTTATGCAACGATTTAAATTCTAGTTATAAATTAAAAATCATATTCTTTTTATAAATTAAAAAGCATAATGTTGTTTATACATTCAAAATAATTATTTGCATAAGAACTTTAATCACTTAAAAATGAGCATTTATATTACGTAAACCATATAAACTAAAATACTAATTAAATTATAATTTAGAAATTATATGATTATAAAAGTTAATCATTATTAAATTCGTGAATACTTATCACAAAAAAAAAAACTTCTCCAATGAAACAATTTTTTTTATTATGCGTTTTAATGCACACAAAATATCTATTCATTATTGATGAAGCGTGACCCAATTAAATTATATTGTCTTTAAATCATACCAAGGGGTCCAACTATGGTGGGTTCAATACTTCAATTTTAAATTAGGTCTAAAAATAGTGATTTGAAAATAAATAAATAAAATAAAAAGAATATTTGGTGGTTAATATACTCCTAAAGACCATAACCACTCACCTAATTCATCATAGAAAAATAGAAGAAAAAGCTAACACATAGAAAGTAATTAATCAAGTTATTATTTTTTTATATTTAGTGCATTAATATGTGGTTTCAATTATAACCTCTTTTGAAAGGTGAGGGAAAAAAATAAGGGTTATTCTTCTCCAAACATATATAAAAATGTATTCACCTAATAGTTATTAAATATTAATGTATATTACCTAAGTGAAACTATCTAAGTGAAGACCACATAAAGAATTGGATATATAATAATAAAATGTTGGTTGAGTGTTCTATATTCAAATTTTTTAATAATATTTAACTTTTGTAGATGGAGAAATCATGATGAAAAGAAAAGAAAAATCAATAAAAAAGGGTCAATTACAATATTTCAATATATATAAAATTAATAATATAGTTTATTTTCTAGTTTTTCTTTAAGACTTTAGTAAAACATCTTCATTTTATATTTCACACCAAGATCAAAAGAAACAACCATAAATTTTGCTATAAAAGGAGAGAAAATCTTACTGAGTTTTGAGTTCTTTCTCTTCTATAGGTCTCTTCTCTTCATCTTTTAGAATTCTCAATGCTTCTCTCTTGTCTATATCACCACACTTCCCTTCACACTTTAAAATTGTTCTTCATCTTGCTATTTATAGATTCATTCACTCATTTGTATTCATTGCATGTAAACATTATTTGCATTATGTATTTTTTTTTGATAATTAATTATGGCAACTTGAACTTGTCTCATTCAACTTATTATTGGTATCATTTTATAAGTATAATATTATATTATTATAGTTATTATTTTATAAGTATAAAGTGCATATATGTAGCAAGTAAAAGGTAGTATTGATAGAGAACGAATTTGAGTTTTTTACTCACAAGAAATCACCTTTTGATCTCAAATTGGATAAAAAATATATGTAGTATTTATTCTCAATGACTAATTTTATGAAAAAACAAACATTTAATTGAAAATATCGTGATCGGGTTTATTTATTTATTTATATACTAATAAAATTCAATAATTTATTTTAAGAAAGAAATTTTATTTTAAAAACAACAAAATGAAAGTTGTCATTCCAAAATGATTTGATGTAAAACGTGAATCTAAAACTCCATGAAGGAGTAGAAGAACCCTATCTTGCACTACCATAATTGCACCACGATTTTCACGCTTCCAACCACCACACAAAACCCTAAATCGCAAAACAATAATAGTCATAATTTTTATTTATTTATTACAATTGTTTCACTGCGTCAACTTTTTATTAGGATTATAATTAATTAATATAAAAAGTTTTTCTTTTTACAAAAATATTATTGTATTTACTTTCTATATCGCTTTATTATAAAAATGTTACTGTACTTACTTTCTATACTTGTTATAATTACAATCAGTATAAAAAATGTTATATTATTTAAAATTATATTACTATTCTCTTTTTTATACCTGATAAATTATAACTAGTATAAAAAGTTGTTATAAAAAAATAATTATAAGTTTAACTCAATTTTATAAAATTAATTCGTCCAAATTTATTCATTTAATTGCAATTTTGCTTAATTTTAGGTTTACGGACAAACTATTATAAAAACTTGAGGTATTCAAAATATAAAAGAAGAGAAAAACTTAATTTAATTAAACATTTTATATATTACAATGATTTTTATTTAATCTTTACTTCAGTTTTGAAAAATTAAAAAAATAGAGCTAAATAATTGAAATTCTAATTTATATATATCTAATTTTAGATATTACGTAATCTTGTGGGTGGGGTGTGAGATTGAAAAATGACAAAAATGAATTAAGAGTTGAAAGTGAAGGGACCACGAGTTGGTAGCCGTTGATGTTGCTATGTGTTTCCCTTCCACTAACTACCTCGTTCTCTTGAGTTTCCATTTTTATCCTATTTTTCATTTTGTGGTTGCGATAATTCTACATTTTTTTATTTTATTTATGTAACTAAATATTTTATTTTTTTATATGAACACCATGGTTGGAGTGAAGTCTCTAAAGACATTATTTCTTACTCTCTTACTTGATTAAACAAATTAAAATATTTGTCATAAATAAGTTAAATTAATATAAAAATAACATTCACTTAATTTTAAACTAAAGTTAATAACGTAGTTATAATATTTTTTTTTAAAATGAAAAGTTTTTGTTAGAAATTAAGATAAAATATGAAATTATTGAAAATAAAAAACAATAGTAGTTTTCACGGTTTAAAATGATTTAATTCCAAAATATTAACATACTCGTAATAATAATAATAATAATAATAATAATATCTTTTTTATCTTATTGTTATTAAATTTGAAAAAAAAAATCTAAAAAATACACATATTTTTTGTGGAGAACGATAATTGTGTAAAGAGACGAAAGAAAGAATATAAAAGAGTTACATAAGATTAGAATCTCACTTTTTTTCAGAATAAATAATCAAATGTGTGGTAAAAATAAATACATATGTTGATGATTGCTATATATAGTTCAACCTCCACAAAAAAAATGGAAAGAGTTATAGTAAGCAATACGAAAGAACCTGTTCTTTAATAATTTCATTTTAGAACATATTAATTGTCCATAGAAAGTAAAAAAAGAGTGAGCATGGACATATATTTGAAATTTATGCACGAATGAATGAATAATTGTATTTACAGAGCATTTTGCATATAGTAAATCATTGTTCAAAGAAAAAATTTGGGTCAATAATCAAACACATATAAAAAGGAAAGGCTATTTTAAATTAATGAAAAATGCTTTAATGGGTAAAAAAGATAATGAAATCAGGACATAAATATTCAAATTAATAGAAAGAAGAGCTAAAATTCAAATAATGAAAAAAAAAAACAATATGAGAAAGAATGAAGAGATGAATTGCCAAAATAGAAAAAAAAATGTTAAATAGACTTATTCATAATATATTTTTAATTGTATTTTACAGTTCAAATGTTCTTAAATTAGTTTTATTTTTCTTTTAGAATAATCAATATAACAATTTTAGTATTTTTGGTCAAATTAACGGATAACGTTACAACCTAAAAAATACTTAAAGTGGTGATTTTATAAAATGAAAAGACGATAATATTTCAATAATAACATGTTTAAATTATAAATAGATTTATAATAATTGAAGTTTGTTATATAAAAATCATTATCTTCACATATAAAAATTTTCTAAAATTTTCTTTATCTTTTCTCTAATCTTCTGTATCTATTCTTATTTGTTTGACAATCAGAGATCACAAGTGGATTCAAGACAGAGAGATCTATATTTTTAGTCGATTAGAATCTTAAACAAAATAATTGAACAAAATTTTAAACAACGTAAGTTCACTGTTTTCTCTATTTTTAGTTAGTTTAGCATTTAAAGGCACAAATGATTATTTAAAGACACAAATGGTTCTAAAACCCATGCATGTGACTTAAAATAGTTTAAAGTGAATCTCTATTTTGTTGAGATCGTAAATATGCTTACAGTTGTGATCTATTGTCTATTTAGGTAGTTAGAGCATATGTAAGAAATAAAACTCTAAAAAAACAACTATGAATTAAAGTACTATTTGATTCGTCATATGTTGTGACTAGTCATATGTACTGGCGTTTATGGTGAGTTTGATTCGTCAAACATTTAATTCTTCTCCGGTGACCATTTATAGTGATATTTTAGTATTGTTAATTTATTTTATGATATATTCATTTTGTATGATTTCTGTGATGATGGTATTTTATTATATTATATTTGAATTTATGCATCTGAACATGATATGAGTATTATGGGGAGATTTTGTAATAGTATAATATGAGTTGAGGAATATGAGCATGGTATGAGTCTCATGGAGAGATTCTGTAATGATATGGTGTTAGTGTATATGTTGATGTTGAGGGTCCTGTTGTTGGAGGTTATCCTGATACTCTAATAATCATCCAGTCTTAAGTAGAGAAGGATGAATTATGTTGTGAGAGGGGCAGGAGGTCCTGGGACATAGTGTTGACGACTAACCTTGTGGATGGTATGTAGTATTTTGGAAATGTATTGGTAAGAAGAAGTAAAAGTCATCACAAGTGCATAACCTCCCGACCGCTCATCAACATATCATCTGAATGAGTGTCTATTGGGTATTGTGGAATGAGTGTCTATTGGGTATTATGGAATGAGTGTCTATTGGGTATTGTAGAATGAGTGTCTATTGAGTATTGTGGAATGAATGTCTATTGGGTATTGTGGGATGAGTGTCTATTGAGTATTGTGGGATGAGTGTCTATTGGGTATTGTAGGATGAGTGTCTATTGGGTATTGTGGGATGAATGTCTATTAGGGATTGTGATATGATAGGATGAGGATCTATGGTGCAATTGTTGTACGATGGTATGAGGGTGTTTGACATAATTATTATATGAGGTTTATTGAGTGTATCAAAGTAATTATGCATGTTTTATAAATGATTTGTTTCATGTTAGCTCACCCTACTTATTGTGTTTGTGTATGTACAATGATCGTATAATTCGTTATACGGTAGCAGATGAAGGAATGTCGTCTGATTTAGTGTCAATGAAGAAACAGATAGAAGAATAAATTAGAAGAATTCGAGTTCTATTTATGAGTATGTAGTTGAAATTTGAGTTTCAAACATATATATATATATATATATATATATATATATATATATATATATATATGTCAACTATGAATTATCAAGTGTAAGATTATGGGATGTTACCTTAAATATAATGCTACAATATATCAATTATGAATTATCAAGTGTGAGATTATGGGATGTTACATTAACGGTATCAAAGCAATGATTTTGGAGCTTTGGAGAGTGAGCTAATCTAGTTTCTAGTACGTGTATCGAATGAGCAAGTGGAAATTAATTACTTTGGTTTGACTGTTTATTGAAATGAATTATAAATTAATTAGGTAAATGAAGTGAATCTTTTGCTATTGATTTCCACATGATATTATCTTTGGTTATTAGTCGATGTGGAATTTACATACATTATGTCTAATATAGGGCTGATCATGATTTCATAATTCACATGATGAACAAATACTACTTGTCATTGTTTTATGGTATCAGTGTAGCGATTCATGGTTGTTTTGAGTGAACTTCAATTCTATAAACATGTTTGATATAGTCTCAACTATTACTTGTCATTGATTTGTTGAATTTATAATTTTTATGGTGTGGATACATGATAGGATTAGGAGTTATAAACGTAAGGTACTGCTGGATAGTGTACTAAATTATATTAGAATAGGTCTTAATATTATAAGTGTAGATACTAATTAAGTGAATTAATTAATAACTAGCATTGCATGTTAAACCGGCTAAACACACACACACACACACACACACACACACACACACACACACACACACACACACACACACACACACACACACACACACACACACACACACACACACACACACACACACATATATATATATATATATATATATATAGGTAAGTAGGATATGTTTAAATGCTTTCAAATGAATGAATTAAGGAAAAACATAAGATTTAATTAATTTCATCATCAAAGTAAAAATTTATAATAATAGATTTTCCTTCCTAAGCTTTTGAAAATTTCACATTTGGCTTGAGTCTTGTAAATACCCAAAATCAATACAACTCTTCAAGTGTCCAATTTTACCTTAGTATAGACCGAGGAAGGAAGATTGAACATCTATAGAATTATTGAGGAAGAAACACCAATATGAGTAGAGTTATTGAAAAAACCAAATGTCTTAACCATTACACCGAAGATGGTCTTACCCTTGTGATAAATAAAATCTATCTTACACTACTTAAACAAAATAAATAAACAAATTAATGCTCTTAGATAAAAAAAATCGACAGAACTGACAGTAAGGACGCAAAGTTACTTTATCGTGAATCAAGGAATCAACTTTAAACCATGTTTGAAAAAAATGATGGTTAGCTAGTTTACGTTAGATTTAAGTCTATAAATAAATATATAATAATACTAATACTAATAATAATAATAAAGATGTTCAAAAGTCGATCACAAGTGGTCGTTAAAGATTACCGTCCATAGTAATAAAAATAAATAAAGATAATTGTAGTCTCCTCGAGAAAACTATTCTTCGGCGGAAGGCAATAGTAAGGAAAACTCAATGGAAGGAGCTTTCACTTGGAATGAGAGGGATTGGAAAAAGATCCAACGTCACCTGATCTGGAACCAACAACGCTACCCATGCAAGATCTCCAAATAAATAAAATTAGAAATGTTAAAATAATAATAATAAAAATAATAAATAAATAAAAGTAAAAAAAATACAACATATCTTGCCATTCATAAAAGGTGGCAAGAGGGGTAGTGCAGAGTAAGATGTGGTGGTGGTGGTGCTTTGCTTCAAGCATCGTTGCTTTTCACGATACCCATAATTTTGAAACCAATAATAAACGCTATACTCTCCAATTTCCCCATAAATTTTAAGTTTCGTTGCAAGCTCGTGCACTTGCTCTTTATTTGGATTTCGTATCCCAAATGCAAAAAGGGCCTCTAGTAGAGTAACTTGTTCTTTAGTATGACTCTATCGTTTATATCCCAGCTTGTCTTGAACTTCCAAATTTTTTAAATTTTTGTTCATTTTTCTAAGAGACAAAAGTGAATGAATATTATGTTTGTGTCAAAGAGGGTTGATACAATTAGTTTTCTTTTAACTCAATTTTGTCCATAGTCTAGTTTGAAGTCCAGTCTAGATGTATCCTCCGGTCCTCGCAAAGGATCTTACTAGATCTAAGTCCAACAAGTTTATATCCATGATTTGCTTAAATTAAAATAATTTTTAGGGTACGTAGCATTTTCCTACCCGAATTCCTTTATCATACCTTCAAACGAAGGAAGGTTAACAACAGTTTTCCAGCTTATATACCCATAAAGGAAGTTAACAGTGATATACAATACATCTGATATATATATATATATATATATATATATATATATATATATATATATATATATATACTTTGTTGGTATGATTTTGGTTGTCTGTAAGGAGGAAATTAATAATGAATATGACTAGGTCATGATTGATGATAATCTTGTGAATTGGTATGGGAAATGTTATACGCTAAAATCATGTGTATGAAAGTACTATTAGTGCATATTGATTTTCAATTCAGAATTTAATCTTTAATTGGTTGAAATGTAAAAAATGAAATGGTACTAAATTGTTTATGCCTAGTATAATATCGTAAACATTTATGTGTGGATTGAATGTTGTCCTGTGAAGTCTAAATGTCTTACTTAATTTGCTTACGTGAAATGGTTGGTATTAAATTCATGTAAAAATCATTCATACATAGTAGGTATGGGCTTAGAAAGGGTTGTGGTTTGAATAATGCGGAATATGTAATATAACTATTTAGGAAAAGTATAATGTTATTCGGATCAGATTATACAATTGTACCATGTACCAATACAAATGTTCCGTCTTTAATTTAGTAGAATCTAATAAATAGTTATATGTTACCCAACGGGAGCCACTCTCGTATGCATAAAAGTGTTGTATTTCTAAATTTTAATTATGATGTTGAAATGCACAATGTAGAAGAGATAATTACATATTTATTAAAATATTATTTAAATTAGTTGTGAATAATTATTTGAGGAAACAAAAAATATATTACCATAATTATTATGTACTAACACTTGACTATTAGAAGTTGTAATTGACTTGAAACTAAATAAATAAATTAATACACACACACACACACACATATATATATATATATATATATATATATATATATATATTGTACTATCATATATTTTTCGTGAAGTATAGAATTTTCGAAGTCGAAAATTTTTGTTGTTAGGAAGAATGTAAGACCCATGAAAAATATTTACCTTAATAGTAACAATTTTATTACTAGTAGTAATAAATTTCTTTCTGAATAAAAAATATAATTAATAAGTTTATGTAAAAATAAAATGTAGAAAGCTAAATAAGAAATTTTGGTAGCTTAAATGGTAGAAAATTGTGGTGATTTCAAGATCACGAGCTCAATCCCTTTTTTAACCTCTTTGTTTAAAAAAAAAATTTTAAGCCACATTTGAAGTCATTATTGAGGGATCAGATATGTCAAGTGATGATTAAAATATTAATATAATAAAATAATATTAAAATAATACATAATATTAAAAAATTGTTAAACAGTAAAATTTTATGTGCTTTCCATTATTTCAAAGCTCTCAAAGGACAAAAGTTTGGATAAATTTGCAATTGAGACCTTATAAGAATGTTCTGATTTGTACCAGCACAACGTATTGTTTTTAGACATGATTGTAGCCAAGGCATATCGTGATGTTAGTTTCGTTTTAGGTGAAATATTAACTTCTTCTGAAGTCTGTAACGAAGATTTAAGTGCTAAGTGGAGAGGTGGAATATCTCCTTTGTTAAAAGAATACAAAATCTTCTTCCAACTCATTTGGATATCTTGTGTTTTCGTCAATATTATAACGAAAACTTAAAATGTCTTATTTAATAATGATAATGATAATAAGGATTAAATATTTTTTTGGTCCTTTATAATCTCTCTTCAAAACTTTAACCTAATTTAGTCCACAAACTTTAAAAATGCGTAAATTTAGTCATTTATTTGGCGTTTTAAATGTGTTTTATGATAACATTTGAGTTTTTTACATAATTTAACATATTTTCACTTCAATGTTAATTGAGAAACTCGATTGAAACATCAAATAAATTTAACGAAATTTGATTAAAATGACTAAATCTATGCAATTCTAAAATTGAGAGACTAAATTGGTCCAAAGTTTCAAAGAGAAACTAATTTTTTTTTATTGAAATTTAAGAGACTAAAATTATATTTAACTGAGTGATAAAGCATGTTAGTTTAATTTTAAGTTGAAATGATTATTGGGATTGAAATTATGCCGCGTGAAGTATTTCTTATGGCACAAAGGCACTCTGAACTACTGAAGTTCTTCCTTTTGTAATTTTACCCCCAAAATATTATTTTATTTGTTAGTGGTACCTCTCAATTTAAAACTGAGATAATTTATATGTAATTTATACCTCTCAATCTAAAGTTTAAAGTTTTTTCAAACAATAAGTAAGTTTTGGTTTAGATGTTTTCTATATAAATTTTATTTTCCTTTTTGTGCCCCAAAATTGAAAATTTTGTTACTTTTGTTAGGTTATACTAATTAATATTTGTTTGAAATGAAAAGTTAAGAATAAGACACACTGCATATAAGTTTATTAAATATGTAAAATATAAGGGATGGGTTTTGAAATTTGTACAGTACATATATAATTTATTTTTAACTATTATATTATTCAAAATTTCCATTTTACTATTTTAGAATTATATTTTAAAGTATTACTATTGATGGTTGGTTTTATTTTTATTTTTAAAAATATTTTTCATATTACATTGTGTTTTTCCTAATCTATTTTTTTCTTTATTTTAAATATAGTGTGTCTATTTAAAAATAAGTTATTTATTTTATTTTAAATTTGAATAAAATTATTATAAAAATATAGTATAGGATTAATAGTAAATACAAAGAGTTATATATAAATGAAATATTATTAGAGTTTAAAATTAGTATTTTGTATATATTGTATAAATATATTTAATTTGTCTTTTTCTTTTATTTGACGATGTTCCAAAAAAATTTAGTTTAATATCTTTTCGCTATTTTTTATAATATATTTTTTTAAAATATATGATTTAAATATAATTTTAGTTCAGATGTAAAAATGATTTTTTTATTTAAAATTTAATATATTTTAGTTTCTCAATTTAAAAAATGTATAAATACAATGCTATTAATTTAAATATGTTATTTTTTTTACATGTTATTTGATGTTTGAAACTTATATTTAAGTTAAAATATATTAAATAATATAAATATTAACTTAATTTATATAATTATATTTATTTATTTTTTAAGTTTGTAGACTAAATTTACGGGAAAGAATTCTAATTTTAAGTTAATGTGTTGGAGTACAATTGTATGTAACCTTTTTTTATACCAATATGAATTATATTTAAAATATTTTTTATTTAAATAGATTGATACACTTATCAAATATTAAAGTTAATCTGCTCTTTTAGAAAAAAAACACAATGAAAACAATGATTAGATAATTATTATTAGATTAATTCAGGTATGGTGAGTTCGTATGACTTTTGGCCAAGTTGTTGAGGAACGGCAATCAGGGTGGGAAAGGTTATTTTTTCAAACTGAACTTTGATTCATTTCTTATCTTTCTCTCTTTGCAATTGCATCACTGCTTTTCAATTTGCTTTATTTGTGAGCTATTTGAATGATAATGGTAACCCTTTTGTTCCCAAAGGAACCTGCAAGTTTGTGATACCCAGAAGAAAAATGACTCTTTTCTTTTTGTTTTTGAAACCGAAACAACTTCACGTGCTCATAATTTCATCTGGGTCTTGCTCAAATAAGTCTGAATTTGTAGTGCCCGTGACCTGTTTGTGAAAATTCCCGTAAGATCATGCTGCTGTAGTGTATAAAATGGGTTTCGTGTATGAGGAATAGAGGGATGTGCAAGTCGTGTGCGCTTAAGTTGCCTTGTTTTTGGTTTTGTAAATAGTTTCTCTGAGTTTGAGGCTATTTGTAACTAATACTTTAGTTAAATGAAATGTATTAGCGATAGTCAGTGATTTTCCTTCTTTCGTGTGAAGACTTATTTTTTGTGATGTAATGACTTTGTTCCTCATTTAGTATTTAATAAGATTGATTTGACAATTGATTAAAACTTTTTTTTGTTTTGCTTGAAGTCAGCACCTTTGGCTTGATACAGGTCAACAGATATGAGTGAAGAGTCTGACTCTAAAGTCGAGGCTATGGATCTGTTACGCCAGTTGGAGGATATCCTTGAATCTGATGCTCTAATGTAAGGTTTAGTGATTTCTTGCCCACAAACTTGAATAATACTTGCCCTGATGGTTGCTTTAGAAACTTGTAAGATTTGTAATTTGTATAAAAGCTAATACTAATTTATTTTAGTAAATTTTGTGAGCTTCATTCATATGAAGTCTCTGGATGATATAACAAATTGTAAAATATAACCTTGATGATGGAATAACACCCTGTAAGCAATGCCTCTGGGCTAAGGTCAATCTTGTTTCTTTGTTGCTTGATTTAACTATATTATGTTTTCCCTTATGTTTTTGGATCTAGTGACGAGCTGGGCTTTATTCATCCCTCACAATTCCCTTTGCTAAAGGAAGAATCGGACATTCCGTGCAATTTATCTTATGAAGCTATCCATCAATCAGAAGATGGAGTAGTAAGCCCCGTGGAACCTTCCAAACAAGACAACATATATTTCTGGAACAGAGATCATAAACTGGGAATTTCAACTCATGTTCTTCTACCGTTATATAGAGCGGCTAAAGATGCATTTTTTATTACATTTAAACAATACAGAATGTGTGACAACCAATCTGGTAAAGGAATTTGCTTACCTGCCTCTTCTTGTGATCATCTTGAAAGTACCCTTCTGAGATATAGCAAGTCTCTTCTGCTGCTAAGCTGTGATTTTATGACAGCTTGGAATTGCAGGTTCTACTCTTATCTATTAATGATTTTTTTTATGCTTTTTGTTGTTGAGATTTATAAGACTTGTAAGTTGACAGAGTCCAGTAAATTGTTTTAACTTATGATAGCAGGTCTATTTGACATCATTTCCCTTTGTTCAAATGTCTAAATGATGACATAGTCTTTATATGATAGAAATGTGCCACTTGAGATGAAAGTAAAATTTTACTGCACAGTCACAAGACCTGCGGTACTATGTGGTAATAAATGTTATGTGCTCAAGAGTCAACAACAGCATAAGCTTAGTGTTGCACAAAATGTTGTGATGTATGAGGGAACGTACAAGATAGGATTCATAATGAATGTACTAAGAAAAATAATTGTTAACCTTTATTGAGGGAATATGCTGGGAATTTGATTTTTGTTACCTACTTATTAAGTTTTTCTGTGCAATTGCAGAAAGTTAATAGTGTCCAAGAAGCAGCAGCTCTCAATGTTTGTAGATGAACTTCTGCTGTCAGGACTTGTACTCTCGTATTCGCCCAAAAGCGAACAAGCTTGGAATCATAGGTATTCATCTTATGGCTTTGACCTCGTCACTAAAAGAATGAATATTTTCTAGATTAGTTTTATATAGCTTTGAATTTTGAATATTAATTGATCCTCCTGAGGCTTTGGAATGCAAACATCAATCTAATGTATAGAAGTATTTTATTTAGGCGATGGGTGATCAAGTCAATCTCTGCAAACTGTTCAAATTTCAAAGAGATATTGGGAAAAGAATCTGAGCTGGTGGAAAAAATAGCCGAGGTCTAATTTCAGTATGGGAACATCATACTGTTTAAATTGGAACTGTTTTATTTCATGTTTGTATGATTGATGGGCATTCGTACATGAGAGAAGGATAATTGTTACTTTAATTTCACCTTTGTTCTGACCTTTTCTCAATAAAAGGGCGTATTATACAATATTTTATTGCAACATTATCTTGTTAATACTTTTGGTATTTCAATCCATTATACATTGGTAATGTGAAAGAATCTCCAAACATCATCCCAAAGCAGGAAAATTGATGGGTAGGGGATATCAGATGATAATTTTGATTGTAGATTTATATATGCTTCACCATTTTGCCATCATTGTGACATCATATTTTCATTATTTTAATTAAATATTGATTTTTTTCCTTTTTGATACCTCATCATTTGCAGAGATCAAAAATGAATTATCGTGCATGGAATCACCGTTGCTGGTTAGTCTCATACATGACCATTGACCAGGTTTTGATTCTGTGATGTTTTCTTTTTGTTGTAAGTGTTATGAACTAAGCATATTTGACTGAAAAAAAAAATCTTAAGTTATTTTGTGTTGCATTTTTTATTTTAATTATAGTATATCAAATATAAAAATGAAGTTGAGTCAACAACTGAGCATTCAATTCCATTCCTATTTCCTCTTATGACTTGCTTGTCAATGACATAATAAATGGTTCTCCTGAGCTGTACCTATTTAGGTTCTGTCTGAGTTAAGGAAATCAAGAAGTTGGGCTGCACTGCATGTCGCTGATAATTGTTGTTTCCATTATCGCAGAGTAAGTTTTGCTTTCCTTCTTTAACCTGACTAGTTATTTTTTCCATGCTATAAAAACATTTTGAGTAAAAATACAGTATGTTGTGTCCTTAGACAAGCTTAGGATTTTTCTCTTTTGCCAATCACGGTTTCTATTGTATTGCAGCGACTATTACTGAGAATTATGGAGGGTCAAAGTTGTCTGGAAGATACTGTATCTTGTGGTCATAATGTTAATATAGTTCAAGCCTTGAAGGTAATATATTATGCTGATTTATTTCATATATTGTGCATGATCTAGTGTCTTTGTTTCAAGTATATCTTATTATGTGAATTGAAAGAAAGGAAGGTATGCTTTGCAATGAAATAGAATGACAATATACAGTGGTTGTGGTTGTTGCAGTGTTCTTGCTGCAGCTGAGATCTTGTGGTGGTATCATGTGATGCGTTCATCTTTCACTTGTGTTCTTTAGGTCGTTCAAAATAGGAAGGAAAATTACCTGGTGGATTTTATTCACTTCCATTCCATTTAATTAGACTATCAATAGATATCCAAATATAGCCTCAATCTCATCTGTGGCAGAAATGGCAGTAGAATGTGCAAAGACATTAAAGACTTTCCTTTCAGTTTTATAAGAGCCGTGGGTTTGAGATGTTCAAGAAATATGACACAAAGCATTAGAACTTTCTTTTAGAACAACTCAAGCAACAATATGTGAGATATGCTATTTTACTAAATGACTGGTTTGGGTATGCTCTATTGTAAAATTCATTAGTGTTTATACAACAATACAAGTCTTATCCCACTAGATGAGATTGACCACATGGATTATACAACATCATTGGGTTCGGTTACAAATCAAGTTCTTAGGAATATTATTCACACGTTATGTCTCTTAACAATTAATTACATTGTTTTCTTGTTCTTCCTCAACACTTTTTCAGGGCCGAAAATGATTTATGCAAAAAAAGTTAATTGAAAACTAAAAGGCAAGTAAGTTGGAAGATAATAATGCATGTAAATTTTCCAAAACTAGTTTGCTGCTCCAAACATCATAGCTCAATTTATTAGGCACATATATGCTTCACTTACTATAACATGATCGTACTGGTCATGGTTCTGAATTTGCATAATTCTTTGTTGTTGCATATTTGCTTTGCTACTTCAGTTCATGATCTTGATGGTAGTAATCTATGTCGGGGCTTGGTTTTGACAGCTCTATCATTTTCATTGGAATATTCAATGCACTACTTACTGCACAATAAGTTATGCAGCATGTACTTCTTTTATAATACAAGAACTGCATATTGACTGATGTAATTGACATTACTGTATCACCTAGACTTTATATGACATGCAAAGAAATTTAGTTTTTAATTATGTGGCAACCATGGTTTGACAGGACGAGCTTGATTGGAATGAAACACTGATAAAACGTTATGTTGGAAGAGAGGTAGGTGACCTGTGTCTGTAATTAATTTTATAATTGGTCATCATATTACTCACTAAAGTAATACACTGATTAGCTGGAGATTTATAAATAATCTCTATCCATTATTTACAGGGTTTTTGGATTCTTGAAATTTGAGGATATCATTTTTGTCTTTTGATGTCCCATCGGATTGTCACCTTTTTGTGATTTTGGGTGTCTTGAGTGCAAGTGGTTTTTCTACCTCAGTAATTTTCTTAAAGGTTTAGAATTAGATGTTCAATGGTGCTGACTTTTAACAGGCTCTATGGCTTCATCGACGCTTCCTTTCCACGTGCTGGATAAATAATTTTGTACCTGATTCTGGGGATGAGTCCTACCATTCCAAGGAGGCAATAGGCCTGTATCATGACTTTGGCACCTTTCTGCAGAATGAATTGTGTCTTCTCGACTCCTGCTCAACTTTTGTTGATGATGATTTTGCGGATGTCCAAGCACAAGCTGCACATTCTGCTTGTTATATTCTGTGGTTGAAAGTGGTATGTAGATTATATGTCCATTAAGCTTTCCATTTTAAGATTTCTTAGTTGAATTTCTTTCTCTGGTGTCTTCCATTTATTATGTGCATCAGCAAGTCCCCAAGACTCTGGTGAATCAGCTCCAAGAGAAGATAAGGGATGCTGATCTGAAGACCTTGCTGAATAAGTCATGCCCAGAGAGATCCTCACTGTTCAATTACTTCATGAACTAGAAGAAAGCGTATGAGCTACATAGGATGTAGTAGATCTTATTACTCATTCTAACAGTTAGTTTATCTTATTTTATGTCCGGTACATCTTTTGCAGGTTAAAAGCAGAGTTTAAATAATTCCATACATGTATTTGTAAAAACATCCATAGGAAGTTGCTTTCATAACAAGTGTTCTTGATGTGTTTCATATGAAACTCTTTACAGTAACAATGTTAGTTTGAGGTCATATTTCATTCATTAATTATGATTAAACTCATCCAATAGCAACTCAACTGCACCTCAGACACTTAAGTTAAAATTTTACGCAATCCTATATATGTACTTGTAAAGAAGGGAACTATGCAGCCTATAACAAATTTGCATATCTGGCAACAAGTGTGGGAAGCATGTGATAAGGTTAGAGTCTGCATGGGATCAAGGGAAAAGAGCTTGATGATCATTTGGGTAGTTGTGGGTAGCTGTTGCCACAAAGAGAAGTTTTCCTTCTCTGATTTTTTGTTTCATTCTCAATTTCTTATTTCTGCACATTACCTTTTTTATTATCAGAGCACTGTCTTCCGAATGTTTTCTATATTAAACCACAGTAATATTAGTTCCTACCACAAACAATTGTATATAACATATATTAACCACTTGCCAGGAAATTCCGGGTTAGCTGTAAAATCTCTTAATTTGAGTTGATATCATAGGATGAAACAGAATGTTTTACCATTTTATAGCTCCGGTAGAAGAAAATGACACCCATTTATTTGTATATTACTTCAATGTATTGTTTAAAACTATTGCCATTCATGTTTTCTGGCAAAACTAAGAAATGTTTACAAATGAAATATTTTACTTTCCAAAGAGTGATATGTGTGAATAACATTATTATAATAATAGATACAATTATCCCAATGAAGAAAGACAAAGGAAAAGAGCAAACAACAACCAATGGTTTGAACGAAAAGTGAATGAAAATTCAGCAGATACATTGTTGAGGTAAAACCTGTAGTCTGACACTTGACAAAGCCATAATACAAGAGCCACGTGATATAAGAATCATGATAGATAGCAGTCATAAAGTCTTAGACAGTGTAGTGTCCGTTCATGGCATCTATGTCCAAACCCCTTAGCTTGGCAAATGATTCCACTCTACCTTTCAGAGTGTGAAGCTCTCTCAGCCTGCATCACAAGGAAGATAATTTAAATAAGTGGGAAAAGAAAAACCATTTAATGGTAAATTAAAATTAAAAAACAGTTTGAAGTTGAATAAAGACAGTGACCTTGCTATCTCTGCTCTTCTCCTTGCCTCTTCTGCCAATGTATTAATTTCTCTGAAGGTGTGCTTATCTGTAAACCCTTTTGACTCAGCAGAGTGGAGGCCATGTAAGGTTCTCTGCTCAGTAGCCCATGCAGCCTCACGAGCTTCTCTTCCAAAGTCGTTTTTGTTGATGAATGCGGTCTGTTAATTTGCATCAGCAAGGTGTCACATAACTATATAAGTGCTCTAGTCATTCTGAGTCTTAGAGTATAAATATATGATAAATCATCTGGCATACTTTATGTTTTCAACCTATTTCTTGTTATTCATTCTCCACATTTTTTTGCTGAATTTATGAGGTTCAGTCATAGTACTAACCCTTTGGTTTACAACCAGATTCCAAGCCCTTCCACTTAATGCATAACGAACTGCAAACTTCAAAGGATCTAGAAGTAAATAAGTTACAGTATTGTAAAGCCAAATAGCTCCTGTCCAGCCCCAACCGATTCTTCTGATCCCAGCAACATCCCAAGTGAGAGTGGCAGATATAACAGTAGCAATCTGTCAAAATTATGGCAAAATGAAATAAGCAAGTTCAAATGGTTTTAGAGGTTTGGATAAGTAATTCAGGAAGATTGAGAAAACCATGTACCGCTTGAGCAATGATGAAGGCAATGACAAGCAAAAGACCAGGTCTTTCTGTGTAGGACCAACCCCTTGACCTTGTCACGAAAATTAAGGCTTGACTAATGGTACTAACTTGAAGATAGACAGCAGATCCCAACATTCTTTTGGTTGGATCACTGTCCTCAGCATTTGGATCATAATGAAAGTGTCTCACGCCAAATTTGTTCTGGGGAAAAATACTTGATATCAACGGTCACATCATTGAATGAAAGAAAAACGTAGTGGACAACTGGAAAAGAAGATACTTACAGGAAAGAAGTCTGTTTCAACAACTATATAGAAAAAGATTACAGTCATTAGAGCCAGATAGCTGCCAAGAACAATCCCAGTTGCAAAAATTTCACTAAGCTTCCAACTATCAGGAAATGGAGAGGGCTTAACCCTATCTTTAGATATTGTCATGATGGTACCTACAAGGATGCTAACAAGTAAGTGGACAAGAAAGAAAATATTTCATGTACTAACCACCAAAATATGATGAAACTTTAGATTAAGATACTAGAAAGAAGTTAATATTACCATCATTAAGAATGGCAATGACAAGAACCATGAAGGGAGGAAAGTCAAATTTCCAAAAGCTGTTCAGTAACATGAAACCAAGCTGAAAAGGAAAAAAAAAAAAACTGAAAATGAGAAGAAGGTTGGTGATCAGGTTCATTCTGAATATATTCTTCATGTACAAAAAGCTTACCACAATACGAATAGTGATAGATATGGCATATATCTGCAAAGGAAAAGGAATAAAAATAATCATGATTTGTTGTCACACAGAAAGATTATGATTATTTTCTTTTACATATATGTAGATAGTTGTGGAATTACTGTGTAATTTTTCATTCTCTGGAAAATTGCACGGCTAGTTAGAACTGCACTTATGATCACACTCAACCCAGGTTCTGTTAGGACTATGTCAGATGCGCTTCTGGCAGCATCTGTAGCATCTGCTACAGCAATACCTATGTCTGCTATCTTCAAGGCAGGTGCATCGTTCACCCCATCACCAGTCATCCCACAAATGTGTTTTCTAGCTTGTAACCTCTTCACAATCTCATACTTGTGCTCTGAGGGAAACACATTATCAAAAATTGAACATAACATTAAATTACAGCTTCCTTTTGATTACTGATTTCTTAGCTTACCAGGAAAGACTCCAGCAAAACCATCAGCATTCTCAATGAGATCATCAACAGCGACAGCACCCAATCCATCTTTATTTTCACCAAGTAGCGATGAAGAAGGATACATGTTAGTCCCCATCCCAAGACGTCTTCCTGTTTCCTTACCTATTGCAAGTTGATCACCTGAAAGGTTTTTTTTGTAATATAACATGAGCATCTCTTTCTTGTGTACCCTAGAATTAAAACAGTAAGAAAGAATACGAGAATAACTCTATTATACTGGTAGTGTCACTCACTGGTAACAGAAACTATCACAGACTTTTTTCTATGTTCACTATAGTACCCAATGTTATAGGCTTATCTTTAGAATTTGAAAAATTCAGGATGTTGGAAATGTAGCTAGATGTCATGTTAAGCCATGCAATTTTAATTTGATTTGTTTTAGTGGACTTTATTCTCTTCTCCGCTGTCTAGGACACATTGTTTAGTAGGAGCAGTCTAAACAATAGCAATTAAAGCCTAGAAGAAATCAAGGTAACAATTAAGACTGTTTAGTTGTTCTATGCATGAAGACAATTTCTTCAAAGAATAACTAACAGTAAGAAGAATACTAAACAGGATAGCACCTTATTTAGTTTTCCAAATAGAAGATTTCATTCATAATCATACATAGTTTTATGTCTAGAACTTGTTTATTCACAGAGGCATTTCCTTAAAAGTTCATATTGTAAACGCAATCAAGATATTTGCAATACTCTTAAATGAACATAAAGCAATAGTGACACATACCAGTGATCATTTTGACACTCACGCCAAGATCAAGAGCTCTTCTAATTGTTTCTGCACTATCATGGCGAGGTGGATCGAAAAGAGGCAGAAGGCCAACAAATTCCCATGGTCCTCCTGGACTGTCTTTAGTTCCCTCAGGTACTTCCTAAATTGGAGAAAAATTCAACTTCTATAAAAAATGCACACACTGTATACCAACGAGATGATGGAGAAATCTTAGGGAGTAAACCTGGCGGGCAACTGCAAGAGAACGAAGTCCACGTTCTGCAAACTTGTCAATGATTGCATGAACCTTTTGTTGTATTTCTGATTTGTTATATGCAAGATTGAGAATCTACAAAGTATAGTTAAATAATGATCAAACAATGTTACTGTAGTTGGTACTATGATTCTATAGACTTGGATTATGTACTACCTGCTCTGGTGCTCCTTTGCTAACCCTGTGCATCTTACCAGCAGCATCAAGGTATGTTAGTGCAGTTCTTTTATCAGTTGGATTGAATGGAAGGAAGTGAACTTCTTTTATTCCTGCTCTTGCCTTGCAAAATTAAAGGACCATTAGTAAACTAATCAGATTTCAACTACAGAAGAGGGTGGAAACTTGCTTTGTTGAATGCTACAATTAGAATAGTGAAAAATTATTGTCTGTTAATATAGGATATCTTTGAACTTGTACCTCCTTTGGGTCAGCTAACATTGAAACTATAGCACCATCAATTGCATCCTGGTTCTCTAGCCTTGATGCTCTTGCGGCCATAAGTACAACCATATCACTGTCAACGTTTTTAACAAAAACCTACCAGATATTGATAGTTGTTTGGAAAAAGAAAGTTAGCATACCATCACTCAGATTCATTAATATCTATTCATGTATGCAAAATGTAAAGGTTCAATATATGAAAAAGATTTTCAGTGCTTTATCATAAATTGTAAGTTGATGTCAATTATTAGCATTGCTCATCACTTTCCCATAATATGTTTCTTTAAGAAGTTGAGTTGTCTAATTTCAGAATTGAGTGGTCTAATTAATAGCATTGCTTGAAGGAATCTACCATGTCCTGTTCTATTCACCTTTGCACGTTAATGACATTTTGCCCATATGAAATTGTATCAAACCATTAGCTATGTTCAGTTTCAATGTAGAAACTAAGAAGAAAAAATTAATACCTCAATGATATTCTTGTCCACTGAAAGCTTGTTAAGAGTTAATGTGCCTGTCTTGTCACTGCATAACACATCCATTCCAGCCATCTCTTCAATGGCAGTCATTCTCTTTGTTATGGCACCCTGCAAAGGATACACCCATGATAGTTATTAGCTCAACAGCACATTAGTGATCTTTAAAAGGCCATTGAAATGTTTGGATCACAAACCTGCTGAGACAACCGGTGTGAACCAATAGCCATTGTAACAGAAAGGACTGTTGGCATTGCAATAGGGATGCCACCAATTAATAGCACCAGAAGGTTATCAATACCATTTCTGTATCCCTTTTTATGGATTGCATATATCACAATGATTTCAATGACCATACCAACAGCAATTGAACAGATGCAGAAGTTCCCAATAGATGTTAGAACCTGAAACAATTAAGTGATGTCACTGAGCATCATCTTGACAAATATTTCACACGGAAATGACTTTACTTGAGACAACATTCATTTGCACAACATTAAGAGCACTACAAATTCTATATGTGAGAACCTTCTGGAAATGTCCAACATGTGTTGTGTTCTCCACAAGATGAGCTGCCTTCCCAAAAAAGGTGTGAACTCCGGTTGCAATAACCACTGCCTCAATTTCTCCTTGCTTGCAGGTTGAACCAGAATATACTCCTTCTCCAGGGTGTTTGCTGACAGGAAGTGACTCTCCAGTAAGAGCAGACTGAAAAACACATGAACATATATAATTGAATGCAAGAAGGGGATGCATGGAATGGAATGATGATGAATTTCATGTCACATTTCATCTTTCTATGCAGCATCATGTCGCAGTTCATGAACATATATAATTGAATAACAAGAGCTTTTTACCATTGGTTTAAGATCAGTTACATATTAAAATTTGAAATTTTTGCTGGTTTTTGTGTGTTGTTTCTCTGTTGTGTCTTCAAAATATATTGATAGACACTGATTTTGATGTTTTAAAATATCTTAAAAAGAATTTTAATATACGAACATCAGTGCATTTTTAAACTCTACATGACTCACCACACGAAGCCATTTGGTTCAGACCAGTTTTTCAGAGATCTTATTTAGCATGAGATCCATATTACTAACTTTCTCCATCTATGTGTGAAATGATTAATTTCATAGTAATATAGAAACATATTCCCATTTTCTTGAGAAAATATTAGAACCATTCCAGAAGTTTCCTATTTAGTTCACATCTTATTTTAGTTTAAGATGGCTGATATGCATCAACCTAAGCCACTAACAGCCAATTTTACCTGATCAATCTTCAAAGGATCACCTTCAAGGAGACGTGCATCAGCAGGAATTATGTCACCAAGCTTGATGCTAATTATGTCTCCAGGAACCAACACCGAAGCTTCTTCTTCACTCCATTTTCCATCACGAAGTACCTGTAAATGTAATTGGATGCCAAAGGAAATGTAAACAACACAGTATAACAAAGATATTGGTAGAGAAATCTGAAAGGAAAACCAAAAACATGCAATTCTAATATAGGAAGCTACAGTTAAATCAGTTGAAGAGAGAAATTACCTTTGCTTTTGGGGCTAATCTGGCCATAAGGGCAGCAGCTGCATTGCCAGCATTGTTTTCTTCTATGAAACTGATGGTGGAGTTTATAAGTAGCAAAAGAACTATGCCAATAAAATCTTGATAATCTGCTCTTTCATTCTGCAGAATTAAAGAGTTGTTGTTGTTATATCAAATTTAGTGGATAATGAATTATAGATTGTAACTGTACAGTTCTCAGAAAAGTAGACTCTGACTAATTGATGATGAAATATGACTTTAACATTCAAACCTATGATAGTAACTTGTTACCACCAAAAATTTAATCTTGCATGCCACAGTCCTTTGAAAATTAATAGTATCCATAACTTCCAAATTAAAAGTAGCAAAAGGAATGGAATACAATTCACCATGAAAAGTGTAAAACATCAAATCTCTCGAACTTTTAATAATTGATTTTTAGTCTGAAATAAGTAAAAACATGAAATTGGAACTATTAGTCATTTTAGCCTTTAACATTAGGGTTTTCCTATTCAATTCCTAATTTTGGTAACCATTAGTGAAACTAGTCCCAACTTTATAGCCAATTTTGTCCCTCATTTCAGAGATTGAATTGGCTAATGATTTAACTGTGTTGATTGATTTAGTAATGTTAAGAATCAAATAGACTAGTGATGTCAATGTTATGAATCAAACTTATTAATTGTCAAATAGTCATGGACTAAATTTGTCTTTTGCAACATCAAGTTTTGCAAAATTAACAAATAGCATGAACTTTATTTGTTTATTGTAACATGAAAGACCAAATTGATCCATAGCATAGCTGTTAGATTGCTGTTTTTTTTTTTCATTCATAAATTAAACTTAACAATACCATGGAGAATATATAGTATAAACTCAAAAGCAAAGGTGAAGATTTACCCCTCCATGTGCCATGCCTATGGCCATGATAGCAGCAGCTTCCATAACCCATGACAGAGGATTCCACATAAACCCCAAAAACTTCAGTATCTTACTTTCCTGTTTAATCATTAAAAGGTACATGCAGAAGCTATTCATGAGAAACCTGATAAACAATTTGAAAAGGAAATAAGAAACTAAAAAGGCATTGAAGTTTGACTTTTCACCTTCTTTTCTTCAAGCTTATTGTATCCAAACAAGTCTAGCCTCTCTTGTACTTGCTGAGAGCTTAAACCTTCTCTTGTACATTTGAGATTATCAAAAACCTCTTCAAGAGGAATGTTCTCCTGCATGTCACAAATTCCAAGTTCATCAAATGCCTTGAACCAATATGGTTTATACCTCCTATGTACTACTACTAATCATCACCTTTTTTTAAACAAAGGCAAAACAGCTTCTGATTAATTTCCAACTGATTAACCAACATTGAAGTGTTAACTGATAATTTGCATTTAAGAAACTATAATATGTTTTCACATACCAGATCAACAGCTTCCTTTATAATAGCATCAAGTTCAACAGACCCCTCTCCCATTTTGAAGCTGCTTATCTTCTATTCTCTTCCAACAACACAATATATGCACTTTTGAGCTCTGAGTCACAGTTAAAACCCTTTAAATATAGATATTGATGAACCATATCAGCAAAACATAATAAAAAATGTTACCAATGCCCAAAAAATATTGCAGTGGAGACAACAACATAAATCTGAAATTGTGAGGTTTTTCCAAGAAGTACTAGGAGATTTGGTACTAAAGAATTATGAATATATTCATAAGATATCAAGAAATCATTTTCAACCCAAATCCGTTTTTGGTTAGAAGTGATATCTTAGTCTTTTATATAAATTTCTTCACAACTTCTTAGTACTAATCTCCCAATGTCTTCCCTCAGAAAAACCTCACAGAAACAACATATACACATGCATATTTACAACTTTCCTAGTTCACAGAGTGAGCTCTAAACCATTCTACAGCAAAAGCCTAAAATTTTGATTCTCTTGCCCCACCAAAGTTATGAGCATTACCAGAAATTCACCTCTCAAAGAGGTTTGATAATCTCTCCAAATCCTCAGAACACTCTTTCAAGCTCAAATGAAACATGACCTAAGAATGACATGTATATATATTATATACACAAAAAAAATAGAAAGAGAAATGTGAAACAATGAAGAAGATGAGCTTAGAATAACAAGAATGACAAAAACTAGAAAAGGTGTAGAAAGCTACAAAAAGTGGCATATGCATGTGTAACTCCGCCGGCCAGCCAGCTTCTACAATGGAAAGTGGATGTATTAAACAAAGCTATGGAGTTATTACACTCAAACATACATCTGCCACTTTTGCCGCCATCTTCATTTCTTTACTTTTGAATACAAAGTTCATAATGCCATTTGGCCATGCAAATCAAATGCAATAAAATAATAATGAATATTCAACCGTACATTTTTATTCTGGCTTCTGTACTTTGTCACTGACATCTTTCTATATTAAGAAAAATACGATTTCACATTCACAGCTTTTAATCATCTTATACAATGTTGTGCCAGAATGGTAAGAGGGTCAAATTCTACAATGAGAGATCAAACTATATATATAAGAAAATGAATTTTACAGTTAAGTTATAATTTTATATTATCATAATTATTCACGTAAACTATTTTAACGATTAGAAAATAATGACATAATATATTTTGAAATATATATATAATATAAATTTTTTTAATATTTTTTATTTATTTTCTTAATTACATTTTTCATGTGATAATAAATTATTAATATCGTGTTCGATGATGTTAGAATATATAGTAATGTCATATGAGTTTGCATGCTCACAAATAATTAGTTATTTATGTTAATTTGAATTTTTTTTATTATTCTACTTATGCTAATAAAAATTTTCATGTTTAATTTTAAATTAATTATAATTAGTTATAAGTATTAAAAATGACAATTTGAAAATGTCAAGAATTTAAACTAATACATCCTTTTACAGGACTAAGAATATATGGAACCACATATTCATACGTACTAAAAGCATATTTAAGTTTCCTTTTTTATGATTAATAAAATATTACAGTTTGTAATTTTGTTAGTGTATAAAGTGATGAGAATGTGAAAAGAATATGCTTACTGTAGAATTTTGTAAGTGGGTGAGGTTACGTCTGTAATGACCAGATTTGTTCGAACTTATCTAAAATAAGAGATAGATAACGTCGATTCTACGTAAATGCAAATAATAGTATTAAAAAATTAAGACTAAGATAGCCAATTTTTAGGTATTATATATATATATATATATATATATATATATATATATATATATATATATATAGTACGTAAGGGTGAATTTCTTTATTTTTCTGTTGTAAATTATTTATTATAAGTCTATAGTTAAAATTTATCAATTCATGTTATAAATATCTTTAAAAATAAAGTTATTAATTAATCTGAATTTATTTGGTAGAGGTAATGTATAACAAATATATGAAAATAAGCATATATTATTGAAACAAAGAAAATGTATTAAAGTAAATGAAAGAGATAAAGTGTTGGAAATAAATGATTGAAAACGAAATGGTTGACTTTGTTCCTCGTTAAGAATTCCTACTTAAGATTTAAATAAGTGTTCATAAGTTTCAACTTATGTTACAAAATACAAGTATGATATTTATAAAACATAAATCTTAAATATATATATATATATATATATATATATATATATATATATATATATATATATATATATATATGCTATATTTACCTATAACTTTGAAATATATTTCCATAATATTCTTAGTTGTTAGTTTTGATTTTGAATTTTCACCATCGATGACATTTTGAACTTGATTATTCAAAAGTGTTCTCATAAATTGAAATAGAATGAGAGTTAATTAAATATAGTTAAATATTATGATATATATTTTTTATATATTGTTATATATATATATATATATATATATGTGTGTGTATGTATATATTAATTAGATAAGTGACAATCTATTATTTGTTTTTCTTAAATATATTAGACTTATAAATATAGTAAAAAAATAAGGTTTAGGGAGAGACTCTTAATAAAAAACGTTGACAAGTAAAAAAAAAAGGAAAAAGTTTTAAAGGTCGAGTTTTATTGGGAATAAATATTCACTACTGTCAACAAGAGACAGTAGTCTTGTAATTTACAGTTAGTTAGTTTGTTACGGTTGTTTTACAGTTTTGTTTGTTTACAGTTTTGGATTTACAGAAGCTCTATCAATAGAGCTTCTATGTTGCAGTTTCATAATACAATTGACAG
Organism: Vigna nakashimae; assembly: GCA_034642375.1. Taxonomy (NCBI): domain Eukaryota; kingdom Viridiplantae; phylum Streptophyta; class Magnoliopsida; order Fabales; family Fabaceae; genus Vigna; species Vigna nakashimae. The sequence continues at coordinate 1,251,456 of CM067766.1, forward strand.
AGCATGTAATATTTTCAGACACACCAAAATAATACAAGGAAGAGTTTTTCTTACCTCTCTCTTTATCCTCTCCATTTTTGTCTTCATCATCACCTCGAACAGTGGCCTCCTTCGTCGCCGGATCGCTCCTGAAGCAGCTCCCGAGGCGAAGCTTCTCGACGCCCTAATCTCGCTTCTCCCTCAGGTTTCCCGTGGTCTGTTTCTGCCACGCTGGAAGTCACAATGCTTGGCAAATACCAAGCCGCATTGGACTGGGCCACACACACTGGATTAAGTGCACAGTGTTGGGCCGTTTGTAAAATGGTATCAGAGCAGGTCTAGTACCTGCTCTGCTTCCGTTGGCTCTGATCTTGGCATCCTTACTCTTCTTGGTATCTTCTTGGTATCTTCTTGGACTGGTTCTTCCACCATGGATCAGATGGATCAATTTTCCAATCCATCCAGCCCCTACTATCTACATCCAGGTGAGAATCCAGGCCTCACACTGGTTACTCAGACGTTGAATGACAGCAACTACTCCTCTTGGAGCAGAAGTATGAGGAGAGCCTTGCTCTCTAAAAACAAGATAAAGTTCATTGATGGGTCTATAAAGAAACCCCAGAAGAATGACCCATTGTTTGACGTATGGGAGAGATGCAATGTGATGATTTTGTCTTGGATAACAAAGACTCTATCACCACAGATTGCAGAAAGTGTCATATACATTGAAGAAGCCAAAGAATTGTGGGATGAACTGAAAGAAAGGTTTTCCAAAGGTGACTACTTCAAGATTTCTGATTTACTTCAAGAAATACATTCCATTAGGCAAGGAGAGAGAGGAGTTAGCCAGTTCTTTACTGATCTAAAGATTCTATGGGAAGAGTTGGAGTCTTTAAGACCCATACCCACTTGTACATGCAAAGTTCCATGCAGCTGTGATCTGTCACGAGTCTCCTTGAAATATAGAGAAATGGAGCATGTGATGTGCTTTTTAAAAGGGTTAAATGATTCTTACAATACTGTTAAATCACAGATTCTTCTCATGGAACCCCTCCCAAATATCAACCGGGTTTTCTCACTCATTATGCAACAAGAGAGACAGGAAAAACACAACTCTGCAGATACAAAAATCCTGGCAAATGTGACTGACAAAAACAGTCAGTGGAAAGGCCAAGGAAGGGGTTCTGGATTTCGTGGCCAAGGAAGGGGAAGAGGTAGAAATCCTAACTATGGTAAACAGTGCTCATACTGTAACAAAATGAACCACACTATAGATGAGTGCTACTCTAAGCACAGATACCCTCCTTGGTACAAAAAGGGTGACAACAATCAAGATAAAAAGGCTGACTGGAATTCTGTAAATGCATGCCAAAACAACACTGAAACAGAGGGGACTCCAAGCACACAACAGACTGCTAATGGTACTGCTAATAGCAATATTTTCAACTCCTTTACAGCAGAACAGATGCAAAAACTTCTCCGAATCATGGATAAAATTGATGAGCCTACCCATAAAGTCAATCAAGTTCAAAGGAATGACACTGAAAATAGAGAAGGTAATCTTTCCTGGATAATAGACACTGGGGCCACAGACCATGTGACCCATGATAGGACAAACTTTGTCACTTTCTTTAAAATTAAACCTATCTCTGTTAAATTACCAAACAACACTGCTCTCACTGCTGAGCATGCAGGAACAGTACAGTTCTCAAAAGATTTTATCATTTTTAATGTTCTTTACATACCTGAATTCTGTTTCAACTTGATTTCTGTCCAAAGTCTTATTAAAGATTTGGACTGCAGCCTAACATTTACCTCTAAGACTTGTCAGATAAAGGAGAACCATACTTTGAAGATGATTGGATGTGCTAACTCTTGGAAGGGACTCTATTACCTACAAGCTTTTCCTAAACCTGACCAGAGATACATTGCTAATACTGCTTTCTCTTTTAAGAACACTGATGTAAATTTGTGGCATTGTAGGCTAGGTCACCCTGGAGACAGGGTTACAAAACAGATTTGTGAGAATTTTCCTTATGTTAAAATTGACACTAACATTGTTTGTGATACCTGCCACTTTGCTAAGCAACGAAAATTACCCTTTTCTAAGAGTGTTACTGTCACTGTTGAATCTTTTGAAATTGTGCACTGTGATATATGGGGCTCTCTTAGTACCATTTCGGTTCATGGTCATAGGTATTTTCTTACCATAGTAGATGACTATAGTAGGCACACATGGGTTTTCCTAATGAACAATAAAGGGCAAACTAGAGATTTATTACAAAATTTTGTTGTTAAGATTAAAAATCAGTTTAACAAGACAATCAAAACCATCAGATCTGATAATGGTCCTGAATTTAGTTGTGTAGATTTTTATAACTTGCATGGAATCAATCATCAGAAGAGTTGTGTTGAAACACCTGAACAAAATTCTGTTGTTGAAAGAAAACACCAACACATACTAAATGTCACCCGTGGTCTCATTTTCCAAGCTAATATCCCTAATGCATACTGGTCTTATGCTATTGGTCATGCTGTTTATCTCATAAATAGGCTGCCTACCACCACTCTTAACAACAAAACTCCCCATGACCTTCTCTACAATCTGCCCCCCACATATTTAAACCTCAAAACATTTGGATGTTTATGTTTTGCATTTACTCTTACCAACAACAGAAGCAAACTTGACCCTAGAGCTAGAAAAGGAGTCTTTCTAGGGTACAAAAATGGTGTCAAAGGCTATATTGTGCTTGACATCAATACAAAGGAACTCATCATAAGCAGAAATGTCATCTTCCATGAAGATGTTTTTCCCTACAGAAATCTGCAGGTGAGCAGGGAAGACTGTCATACTGAAAAGGACAGGGCCAATACTCTCATTGATCTTCTAAAGGATCCCTATACCACTGATGCTGACAGACACACAGGGTCAGATATCACTGATCCAGAAGAGGTCCAACTGCCTTCTGATGATGAAGACAGCAGCAACAATACAGAAAACAGCCAAGAAAGTCAGAGATGTAGAAGATCTGACAGACCCAGAAAGACCCCTGGGTATTTGAAGGATTATGTTCACCAGGTTAACCATTCCTTGACTGAAAAGAATTCCTTTAAAACTCCATATCCAATCTCTGATCTCTTGTGCTGTGACAATTTTTCAGACAAACATTTAAGATACACTATGGCTGTCACTGGAAATAAGGAACCCAAATCCTACAGTGAGGCCAAAGGCATGAATGAATGGGTAGAGGAAATGCAGAGAGAAATCAAAGCCCTGCAAGACAATGACACTTGGGTTTTGACTTCACTACCTCCAGGAAAAACCGCTATAGGATGTAAGTGGGTGTACAAAACAAAATACAAAAGTGATGGAAGCATTGAAAGGTACAAAGCCCGTTTGGTGGCAAAAGGATACACACAGCAGGAGGGCATAGACTACCTTGACACTTTCTCCCCTGTGGCTAAACTTACCACAGTACGGCTACTTATTGCTCTAGCTGCCTCAAACAACTGGTTCCTACACCAACTAGACGTTGACAATGCTTTTCTACATGGAGATCTTAATGAGGAAGTCTATATGGAGACACCCCCAGGTTTGAATGTCTCAAATAAGGGACAGGTTTGCAAACTAATTAAGTCATTATATGGTTTAAAGCAGGCCAGCAGACAATGGTTTGAAAAACTTTCTACTTTCCTTATAAATGCTAATTACACCCAATCCAAATCTGATCATTCATTGTTCATTAGAAAAACACCTACAAGTTTCACTGTTCTGCTTGTATATGTTGATGATATTGTGCTAGCAGGAAACTCCATGGTGGAAATCAATCACATAAAGAGGCTTCTACACAACAAGTTTCGAATAAAGAATCTTGGAGAGCTCAAATACTTCCTAGGAATGGAAGTGGCCAGATCTAAAAAGGGCATCCACCTATGTCAAAGAAAATATGTTTTGGACATACTGGAGGAAACATGGATGTTGGGATGCAAACCTTCATATACTCCCTTCCTAAGTGATACAAGTTCACTATACAAGCCCAACAACTATCTGGATGACCCAGGACCTTACAGAAGGCTAATAGGGAAGTTGCTATATCTCACAAATACCAGACCCGATTTATGTTTTTCAATTAATATGCTTAGTCAATTTGTACATTCACCTACTGATCACCATTATCGTGCTATACAGCACATTCTCAGGTATATAAAGTCCAAACCATCTGAGGGATTGTTATTTGCAGCTGATTCTCCTATGCAGCTAAAAGCCTTTAGCGATTCAGACTGGGCAACGTGCCCTGACACGAGAAGATCCACAACTGGTTTCTGTGTCTTCCTTGGATCTTCCCTTATCTCCTGGAAATCTAAGAAGCAGAGGATCGTTTCTAGATCCTCCACTGAAGCCGAATATAGAGCCCTTGCAGCCACTGTATGTGAGATACAGTGGCTGAGTTATCTCCTAAAGGACCTTCAGATTGAAGAGACAGGAATCCCAGCCTTGTACTGCGACAACAAGTCTGCAAGGCACATAGCTCATAACCAGAGCTTTCACGAACGGACTAAACATATTGAACTTGACTGTCATGTCATCCGTGACAAAATCCAGGAACGCCTTCTAAATCTTCTTCCCGTGCGATCTGACGAGCAGCTGGCCGATATCTTCACCAAGTTTCCTCACCGCGTCAGATTCAAGACGATTGTTCCCAAGCTTGGACTGATGACAATACATCGTCCAGCTTGAGGGGAGGCTATTGGGAATAAATATTCACTACTGTCAACAAGAGACAGTAGTCTTGTAATTTACAGTTAGTTAGTTTGTTACGGTTGTTTTACAGTTTTGTTTGTTTACAGTTTTGGATTTACAGAAGCTCTATCAATAGAGCTTCTCTGTTGCAGTTTCAGAATACAATTGACAGAGCATGTAATATTTTCAGACACACCAAAATAATACAAGGAAGAGTTTTTCTTACCTCTCTCTTTATCCTCTCCATTTTTGTCTTCATCATCACCTCGAACAGTGGCCTCCTTCGTCGCCGGATCGCTCCTGAAGCAGCTCCCGAGGCGAAGCTTCTCGACGCCCTAATCTCGCTTCTCCCTCAGGTTTCTCGTGGTCTGTTTCTGCCACGCTGGAAGTCACAATGCTTGGCAAATACCAAGCCGCATTGGACTGGGCCACACACACTGGATTAAGTGCACAGTGTTGGGCCGTTTGTAAAAAGTTTTGAAGGAGAAAAAGAAATAAGTGATGACTAAAAGGTAGAAAAAACTTAATTTTTTTTTCTTTTATGTATTTATGACTCGACCAAAGGTGGTAAAGAGTAACTCTGTATAATTGTGTCGGGGACTTTTGAAGGGAGTAACGAGAAGTGATACCTATTTATTTCGTCGGGGCTCTCAAGGGGAACAATGGAAAGTAATATCAGTATATTTCGTCGGGGCTCTCAAGGGGAACAATGGAAAGTAACATCAGTATATTTCATTTGAGTTTGCAAGAATAATAGAAAGTAACACTTATATTGATAACCTACTTACGAAGAGTTACAACTCAATTACCTGACAATAAAAGTACTGGTGGTTGTAGTGTTGGGTGAGACAATAAAGTTTTTGTATATTTGTATGATGAGTGGTTATAAGTTTATAATTTTTATCAAAAAAATATTTAAACTAAGGCTTAATATTCAAAAGTGAATATTTGTCTTTTGAATATTTGTAAGGATTATTTTGGTTTAAGGATTGTTTTAATAGAAAAACTAAGGCTTAATAGCTTATTTGGTCCCTATGTTAAGTGATTTTTTTCAGTTTAGTACCCGGTTTTAAAAGTGCATACATTGTGTCCTAAAGTTTTCAAGTCCTATCCGTTAAGTTGGTAGAAAGGGCGTTAACTCCGCGATGACCTGGCTGCATTTTTTTTCTCTCTCATCTGCTCGTCGTGCCATCCTTTTCTCTCTCTTTTCTATTCCTCTCAACATTAATTAAAAGCAGTAACTGAATAAATATTTTTTTTTGTCTTTGTGTTATACTATTTTGCAAAGTGAATAGACTTTTTTTTCTCAACAGAAAGTGAATAGACATTTTACTGGACCACTTCTACCCTAGACCACCACAAGCCACCACTGCAACCTAAATTGAGGTTTTCTGATACAAGGGAGAAACCTAAATTGGGGTTTTCTGATGCAAGGGAGAAACAATTTCTCCTAGGCTATCATGAGGGCACAACTTGCTTGCCTTGTTGTGGAGATGATTCGTGTTTTTCATGGCGCTGCAAGGGAGAGGAAAGGCGTGATGGTTGTGTGATTTTGGATCTAGATTGTTTGGTTTCTCTTCTTATAGGTGCGAGACGCGCAACTTTGATGATGCATCTGGTTCGCGCAGAAGATTGGGGTGATGCATCTGGCTTGAATAGCGACGCGATTTAGGTTGGTGAAGGTTTCAGAATGGAGGTTGTTGCACGAGAATGATGGAGAAGGGGGTGGCCCGGTGGTGTCCTGGTTACATGAAGCTATGGAGGTTTCTAGTGAAGAAGATGAGTGTGGCGGCTTAGCAGTAGCTTTGAGATTGGGGTTTTTCTGATTGCAGATATGTGTTGATGGTGGTGAGGCGAAATAGGGTTTGATGGCGGCGACATTGAAGATGAAGATGATCAGCAGTAGTGCTAGGTTGCAGTGGTGGCTTGTGGTGGTCCACTTCCCACAACACACCGCTCTTTCCATTCCCATCCTCTCCCTATTCCTCCTCCTCCACTTCTACATCATCATCATCACCATCGCCCAGGACTACTTCTCCCTCGTCACCACCAAACTGCAGAAAGAGAAAAAGAAAAACAAATGTCATACAATTATGAAAATCATAAATGTATAAAGAGAAAGAGCTAGACGTTGTAGAAAAAACAGATAAGAGAGAAGAAAAATATCATATTTTATAGCCACGTCAGCGCAGAGTTAACTTTGTTTATGCCAATTTAACGAAAGGGACCTAATTCATATAATTTTTTAACTTTAGGACCTAATGTATGCACTTTTAAAATCGAGTACTAAACTAAAAAAAATCATTTAATATAGGGACCAAGTAAACAATTAAACAAAAACTAGAAATAGAAGTTAAGGTTGAAAGAATAAAATAAGGATTGTTTCGAAAAAATAAATAAAAAAGTACAAAAGGAAGATGAATAAAGAATGAACATTATAGAAAAAGAAAATGAAATTAACCTAAATGAGGATAAAATATGAGAAGAAAAGAAATTCCTTTGGGGGAGAAGTTTGATACAAAATGCATAGCCAATGAAGTTGTTAGTGTAAAAATTGTATTTAATTATACATAATATATTATAATTTAAAAAAAAAAATACATAGCCTATAGAAATATAGTGGTATTTTTGTAATTCTGGAAGTAGCTACAAAAGTATAGGCTAGAGTTCAACCACCGTGCGCTTCTCCTTCCATTTTCGTCCTCCGTTGTCACTCTTGGTTTCAAACATGCTTCAAAATTTGTGTATTTGTTATTTTTTTATTACTTAAATAATTTAATTTTTTTAATGTTATTTAATATATTTTTATTAAAATTTATTTATTGTATACTTTTAAATTTAATTTGATTGAAATTGTTGTTATTTATTTTGTTAATATGTTATTTTTTGATATAATTTAATTTATAAATTTAAAAACATTTTTTAACACTTTTATTTTATTATTCTGAAATAAATAACATGCAAGTGTTCAACACGGTATCGATCATTAAATGTGACAAAATCCAAGTGTTTAGGTCTCCAAATGGAAGTTCAAGTTTCAAACATTGTTTCGACCATCCCAAGATGTTCCATTGTTAATGTGTTCAACTTGTGAAAGAGTAAAATAAATTGAAGAAAATTCTAAGTAGTGCCTGATTTTGGTTGGTGTTGAAATCAATATAGAAACTCACGCAATGATACCATCAACATAACCCTAATTAATAATGCAATCATATCTTTATTGTCCCACCTTATAATTTATCCATTATTTTTTGTTGCTCTAATATATTAATCTTTGTTTTCAACAAGAAAATTCAAAAAATAGACAACACTATAACAAGAATTATTTGTCATCTTGATCTTTTGTCCAACCACAAACTCAAAAAAAAGGAAAGACAAAAAGAATAATTTTTGAACTAAAAAAAATGGTGTAGTCAATGGTGTTGTGTTATTATAAACATTATTAGAACACTTTAAGAGATGGTTCCAAAATAACCTAGAACTTATCAAAGGCCATTATTATGCTTCTAACTTTATAATTCCATCCTCAAAAGTATCTTATGTTAATCTAATCTTGATATTTTACAAATATATAATTTAGAGTGTAAACTAAATTAATCGAGAAAATGACAAATCCGTGAATAAATTGTCATATAATTGACAAATTTGAAAAATATTTTTTATGATGGATAATATTCTTGAATCATCTGATTTTTTTAATTGGATTTGGTGGTGATGCAAGTAAAAATAAGAAATAGTATATTTTGATAAGTACATCACAATAAACTATGAAACTATCCATAACATAATTTCATTCTCGCCTTCCACTCTATATAAACGGGGAAAGTGATTTCTCTAAAATTGTTTCATTAAAAAAATAATATTTCAAGTATTAGTATAATAGTTTAAGCTTTAATAAGAACTAATCATTTATTAAAAAGGTATAAAAACCACCTTAGCAAAGTAGTTGCATCTCCATCCTCTGTCAAACATCAAATCCAAAACAATATTTACATGTTGAATGTGTTAAAATGAAAATATATACTCTTATTATAGACATTTAATTTTAAGTTGATTTTTTTTTAATTTAAATACTTATTTCAATTTGTTTCCTTTTTTTAATTCTTAACCTATTAAAATTTCATCCCTTTCCTTGTTTTTTTAGTAAAACACCATTTTTGGTCTCTAAAAAAAGTAGAATACTAGCATTAACATTTAAAATTAAAAGATTCAAAATAAACACCAGTATTGTATTCATATACTTTCAAGGCCTTAAATGGGCTTTGTATTTTTTTTATTCTTTGTAATTTTATTTTATTAGTAGTATCATTTGGTTCTAATAAACACTTTGATTGGTATTTTACATTTTTTAGTAATACTTAAATTCTTAAAAGAATAGTTCAAATTAGTTATTTTCTTATTAATTACATTGATTTATGCCCATCTTCTTAATTAAGTTATTTTGCTAACACTTTTTCAAAATTTTTGTTAACATCCCTTATAGTATAAGTTTAAAAGGTGATAAAATTAAGGCAAATAAAGTAAGTATTTTTCATCTTTGAAATATAAGTGTTAATACTTAAGTCTCTGAGAGAAATTTCTAAGTAGGTTAGTTCTTATAGTTTATATTGTTGACGTGCATGATAAATAATTATAACATTAAAAGCTTTTCAAAGTAAAATATAAATATATACTGTGTACGCAAATAATGTGGTAAATAATAAGGTTAAAAGAAAGCATATTGTTGTTAATAAAGTTGGTGTGTGCTAAAAGTCTTGTGCTTTAATGGACATGATTATAGTAGTGCACAGAGTGGAGAAAATGATTGATTATAGTATCTTGATATAGACTGCTCTAATCATATGACTGCAAATAGAGAATGGTTGGTGGATCTTGATTCTAGTGTAAAGAGCACTGTAAAATGTGCTGATAAATTAACAGTGATAACAGTACCATCATGGTAGAAGGATTTGATTACAAGATGGGAAAACTACATATATGAATGATGTGTTGTACCGTGAAGACCAATTTGCTTATCTTGGGGCAATTATTAGAGAAAGGATACATCATGTCAATGCAGAAAAATCACATTGAAGTGTTTGATGAAAAGCAACGATAATTCATCAAGAACAAAACGTTTAAGATAACCTTGAATGCAACAAGAATTCAATGTTTATCAACTGTTCATGTTGAAGAAGAAAGTTGGTTATGACACTATAGATATGGACACTTGAACTTCAAGAGTATAAATCAGATACATCCTCCTAAGAAGATTTGTGAAAGTTGTGTGTTTGGAAAGCAGTCGAGAAAATGCTTTAAGGGAACTACACTTCAAAGGGCTAAGCAACCCCTTGATGTAGTACATTTATATGTGTGTGGCCCTTTTAGTATTCCATGAGGTAGTACTTGGCTTTTCTGGATGAATTTACCAGGAAGATTTGACTGTATTTGTTGAAAGAAAAGAAAGACACATTTTCTTGTTTTGAAACATTTTCATCCCACAGGCATATAAATTGTTTGATCATGTAAAGAAGCAGGTGGTTCTTAGCAGGGATATGATTGTAGATGAGTAAGCATTCTGGAATTGGGAAAGTGATGCGAAGAAAGTTGAGAAGTCTTTCATTCAGTGTATCTTGAAGACAAAGCTGCAAATTTGAGAGATAGTAAAGCAACAAAACTAACTGTTTGAAGAGGTTTCCACAATTCAGACTTTCTAACATGAGCTATTCAATGACAGTGATGTTACTGACATTAGTGAGTTAGTACATTTTAGACAAGGCAAATTTGAGAAGTTGAGAGACCTGTTGGGATTGAAGTTACTCGATATTTTGGATTATAAGTATATATACATTTGTAACATACATTGTTCAGTAAGGAGAAATCATCTAATTTCTCTATCTCCTAGACTTTCATTATCTCTGCCTAGATTTTTCTTTTCTCGTCTAAACCTAACATTTTCGATGTAATACCCCTTTTAAGTAGATCATCCTACTTTATTAAAGTATTACAAATTAAGTGTAAAGCATATTCAAACTTATAAGTATATATACAATACAAAATTATATACTTAAACTACAACTACTCCCTCTTTAACTCTCAATAGTCTTATCATTGCTCTTCACTCTCAATTGCATTACTTATGTTTATGTATAATGTAAAATCATTGGAGATAGATATCTCAACACCATAAAAACAAAAAGTAAGTTAATGAAAATTTAACAATTATAGCTCAAACAATACACCAATTAATTCAACCATTCAACATATCACATATCACATAAAACCATTCAATCATAGTTTACCATTAGATTCAAGTTTGGGATAACATGTATGGAGTCAAATACACGTGAAATCTTGCACCTCTCAAGTAACTTTATTGTGTAATATCATGATCTGTGCAAATTTACTCAGTCTAAATTTTTTCCTTAAAACATGATTGATTCACTGTAGCCTAGTTAGAAAAGTGCTCATTTATATCAAATGCCACCATAGGAATCTTCTTCAACTCTTGTCACCTAAACTTCATTACTTATATGAGTTTGAGTTTAATAGAGTTATGATGATTTTACAGTTGAGACTCTCGTTCAATACATACTTTAACATTACCAGATTCGTAAAATTCACAAATTAACAATATATTAAACGGAAATTCAAAAAATGATTATCATTACATTGATATCTCATTCTTCTCTTCTTCTCATTCATTGATACCTTATTATTCACAACTCATCTTCATTGTTGTTCTCGTTTCCTATTTATTCTTTTTCTTTTTTTTCTCTTCTTCCTAAAAAAGATGTTATAATTCAAAGTTTCTCATATTTCTATGTTTTCGATTATATCTCAAACTTGAATCCTTCAACACATAACTTCATATTATTGTCAAAGTTTCTCTCGCACAAAATTTATAAGACAATTGTGGTCATCTATTTTCTATATCTCTGAAAAATAATTTCCATTGGATGATGTTATCATAAGTCATGTACCTTAATTTCTAAAACCTAGATCCGTACTTTTCTTCTTTCATCCAAAATATTCCGCTACTTAAATTGAAGAAACCACTAAATTCAGGAGCTATATAATTGAACATATCCTTCTAATGTCATCATAGATATGTACATTCATATGTTTTGCTTTAGGGGCAATGATTTGAGGACCACCATGTAAGCATTGCAAAACATAATAATGCAATTTATTGTAAAAAATAATGTGGAGGAAGAGCATATTATTAGAAAATAAAAAACTAAACAATTGAAGGAGAGAAAGAAAGAAAGAAAACGTGTAAAAGAAAGGAATGAGGTAATAATGAAAAAATGTAAAGAAAAAGAAAAGGAAGAAGAGATATATTTAAATAGGTAAAATAAGAAAGAAAAGGAAAAAGAATTATTTAAGTATATATAGATAATAAGGAGGTGTTAGACTTTTATGGATTAAACTAACCATGGTCCATACGATATAATCATAGGCATAATTTTCTAAAAAGTTTGGATGGATATAGGCCAATCATATAATAACAAAAAATAAATTACGGAAAATAGAATGAAACCGGGCAAAAATTTATATATTTTGTCGACAAAATTTATATAAAGACCATTTTAGAAGAAAAGGTAATGAATCACATAATCCTATGCAAAATCACTTCACTTAAAAAAGAAATATTCAAATTATAAAATAAGCAAAAATAATAAAATTAATGAAAAACTCATACTAAGAAAAATAGAAAGTCTTATAAACAATTATACATAGAATGACCCTGCAAAAATACGAAAGAACATAATAAAATACTTAAATGTTCTCTTTATATATTGATAACTATCATGAAATTTTATAATAATTATTTTCTCAAAATAAACCATAAATATGACTCATACACATCTTCATATTCTACTGAATCGTTCAATTTAACTCAGCTTAACTCATTTTAAATTTTGGCGCCACTCATTAAATCCCCCTTTAGCCATTCTCTTTCTGGCTCGGCTCATGGCATCCAATTAAATGAGGAAAATTAAGCTTAGCCTTGGAGCCACGCATTTCAAAAGCGGCTCGATCGTAAGCCAAAGCCGCACTCTCAGCCGAGTCGTAAGTCCCAAGCCAAACTCTCGCCCCGTTCTTCTTTGGATCTCTTATCTCCGCCGCAAACTTTCCCCACGGTCTTCTTCTCACTCCCTTGAACCTCTGGTAAGACGCGTGTCCACCGCCCGCTTCCGCGCATTCCCCACGCGCCGCTGTATGCTCCTCACGCGCCTCCGTGGAAGTAGTTGGTCGCTCTTCCATGTTGATGGCAGTGGTGAAAAGGGTGGACGTGGATCCGCCGCCGCTCCCCACAGGTGAAACGGCGTTGGGTGCGGCCAAAACTGCCGTGAGTGCATTTAAGTCTTGGGTATCGTCGAGGAGGAAGTGTTGAATGGATTGAAGAAGAGCATAATCATGGGATTCGAGAGTGGTGTTGAAATTCATTTGATTTTGGTCTTCTGGAACATAAAATGAAATATGTGTATGCGTTTTAGGAGTGTAATGTGTTATATTTATACGACAAGGTTGTATTTTGTCAGATTTTTGGGACAATTTCTTAGAACCATCCTTTACTCGTTAAAGCACGTGCAAAGTGGGTTTTGAGACATTTTTTATTCACCAAAAAATTTCAACCACGTGAAAAATACAAAAATAAATTATGATAATAATGTTTAATATCTCTTTATACTTAATTTTCAAATATTTTTTTAATAATACTTTTTTAATTTTGTTTCTCTACTTTAGATGTTATAATATGTTATAGTTATTTGATATGTTATAGTTATTTGATAGAAATTAGTATGTTGATCTCCTATAAAACCTAGACAGTTAATATGTCAAATTAATTTAATCTATTTTTAATTAATCATTTTGAATGTTTGTTCTTTATTAATAGACTTTTTTTTTCAACACAATTTTTATGTTATTTATCTTTTATTTGATTGTATTACTATTAGAGCTGTTAATTTATCTTTGAGTTCCAAGGTCAGTCTGATCTTTCATAGAGCTAGACCCCCCATCCTTTTAGCTCACACTGTAGGAACTTGACATATTTTAAGCATATATTATAAATGAAATGTGAAATTATCTTATCTTTTAAGTACAAGAAAGTGCTAACATCATTGAGAAGCATGTTGCACAACTCTCCCTCTTAATTCTATTAATCCCTATAGATAATAGTTTTAGATCTATTTGGAGTCATTGCTATAGGAGTTGTTGTATCTCTTGACAATTTGAAAGTGGATCATTTTTCTCAATTATTGGACTGAAAGCAAAAATTGGAATATTTTGTTTTATTTGATATATTATCAACAATGTGTTTTATTTTATATTTATGATATGGATCTTCAATTTATTATAATTTTATGTTTTTTTGACTTATATTTAATTATTTCCAAATTTTTGGTTTATTATACATTTTTCTCATGCTAAAAAGGAAGATCTATAGGCTGGTCTTGATCCATAAGACTTTATGGATATTTGGCTTTGTAGACTTTTTTGATAAGAGATTTTTTCAGTCTTATGAGCTTTTTTGATCCTAACCCATGTGTTAGGGTCAAAACTTATAAAATGTGTTAATTTGACAAGTTTAATTACTATTATACCTTTCTATGCTTTTTAGATGTATGTCACTATGAAAAAAATAAATATCATCCATGTTTAAAATTTGTTGAGAACTTTAAAAATCTATCATTAATAGTTTTTTAATGGATTTCTAACATATTAAATTCATCGATAAAAGTATTGTTAGTAATATTTATTGATAGAAATTTATATTTGTCAATAATTATTAAAAGAAAAATTTGTCAATAATTATCAATTGAAAAATCCTTTGATAAACAACAATTTTCTCAAGTTCAGCCAATTCGACAACTCGACTAGTCGACAACTCGACTAATGGGGAACTTAGTCACTATTTCAAGAACACTCATCATGATATAAGTTCATGCGAAAATTGAACCTCGCATTCATCAATCCATTTGTCCAGTTAAGACCATCGTCAGCCGAGCCAGTCATCGTCAAACGCTTCACCAACTGCTACATGTTCATTCCCTGCTTCAATTTTAGCGCTCACGCGACATAGAAAAATCTGCATCCGAGACTTCACTTTTTCTTTTCCATGTTGATACTTGCTGTGTGGTAAAAGCGTTAGTTATATTGAAAAAGGGGTAAGGCAATGGAGGATGTGTGGTGTCTTTGTCAACAAGGCAGTTCGACTAACAAGTAGCTTAATGATCCTGTGGTTTGGAGATGAAAATGAAGAGTCTTGACATTTTATGTATCTAAAAGTCTTGGGTTCAAGTGATGGTGGGTTGTGTGACGTGAAAGAAAATAAAAAAGGAATTTTATATTTAAATACTAAAATCGAGATTTGAATGAGATATTTGATGCTCATTTTATCAATAAATTATTTTATCAGAAATACATATTTTATTTATTAGCAACAATATTTTTCAATAAATTAAAATTTCAATGATGAAATTCCATTTCTAGTTCTTGAATTTTCCGTAATGCGTATGGAATTTGGTTTTTCTATCTTTTTTGCATTTTTCATATCTGTAAAAATATTGACTATATATGTGTTGCGAACACTATTGATAAAATTCAAATTCAAGTTTTAGATTCTCAAATTCAGATTTGCACCCTTTTTCGTCCTAAAAGAAAAAAAAATCAAATACACCAATCACATAAACCAATACACCAAGCACATAAACCAAAACTTAAAATATTTTAAGTTCAAGTTCATATCTTCTTTCCATGTGGCCGATACTATTTCAATATTTCCTTGTATTTTAATCTGTTTATATTTATATTTGTTTCTATGAAGATTTTAACATCAACTTTGTAGTATATTTGTTTTTTACGAGATGTTATGGTACAATATGTCTATATTTAACTTTAACAAGTATTCATGCATATTCATTTCATTTTAATATAACATATAATTCATAATTTTAATCGGATAACAATATTGTTTTATTACACATCACTAATTAATTATTATGTCAATTTTATATTAATTATTAGATTTTAATTTTGTTATTTAAATTATTATTATTATATATTATATATTATTTATTATTTGATATTATTAGTTGTATTTCCTATAATAAATTATTTTAATATAAAAAAAATATTACTTATTAACATTCATTTGTTATTAAAAAAAGAAAAATACCTATAATTAACCACTTAATTTTTTTCATATTATCAAACTCTTTATTTAAATATCATATCTATAATTATACATAATTATAACAATTGAATTATGTAAATAAAATACTTATTTAAATATAAAAATAATTATATTAATTTGTTTAATATAAATTAAAGCAATTTCCTATCCTAGTTTATTTTCTAAAATAGAGTGCAATTAAATTAAAATAACTAAAAATGGATAAACTAAAAAACAAAAGATCGGTGATAAATGTACTAAAAAAGTAACAAGAATTCTTTGCGTGATGATTAAAAGAAAAAACAAAAGAAGTTAGCAAGACTTGTTTTCTTCTTTGATTTGATTTGTCACGCGCTTGCGTAAACAACTTTGAATTGAATTTTTTTTCATTCACACTATAAAGCAATGAAAATCCATTTAATATTTGAATAAAAGGAATATAAATGTTCTAGATTCAATATATATGTTTTTCCAGAAAATAATTTTAGTTCAGTGAGTGAGTGAACTATTTTCTTTTTAGTCAACTATTTACACCTCCTATTGTGAAGAGACAAAAATAATTTCAGTGAAATATTTTCTACATTTTAAAAAAATATTATTTATAGCAGACACTTATATAGACTAGGAGATCAAACAAAATATAAATCATCCAAATTATTCTTCAACCAAATTATATTATGACTTAAGTCTAATTATAGTTTCAATATTTTATAAAATTTATAATTTTTTCTTTATTATTTTTTCATGCAATTTTAGTTCTGTTGGAAGTCTCACGTTAATTAAAAATAATGTCAATTATCAGGTACAAACTTCATTTTATAAGTCACTTTTATATAATTGAGTTAGTCATAAAATTCACTCCTTAATAAGTTCATTAATGAAATTTACTTTTGGTTTTGAGTTTTACACACAAAATTTTCATTTTTTTTAATTTTGAATTTCAAAATATTGACTATATATTATTGATAAAATTCAAATTCAAATTTTAGATTCTCAAATTTAGATTTGCATCCTTTTTTCGTCCTAAAAGAAAAAAAAATTGATAATATCAATTCATAGTATACAAATGGATACAAATCTTATCTTACAAGTCAGTTTTATGAAATTAAGGGTTTAAAGTTCATTTCTTAACAAGTTCATTTTTAATTAAATGTATTTTTGGTTGAGTTTTACACAAAAAAATTTCATTTTTTAATTTTGAATTTCAAAATAGCCACTGTGATTAATTTTGTAGAATTTAATCTGAAAAAATATCACAAGTATAATGTGTTTTTCTTTTCAATATTAATTTATTATGCACAAAATAACAAAAAAAAAGAGTTACGAATAATTGAAAAAAAGTGAAAGATAATTAAAATGGTAAAGGATGAAATAGTAAAAGACGAATAAATAAATTAGAGGATGAAATTATGTAAGAAAATTAGATATCACAATTATTGATAATTAATTATTAAAGAACTGCCATTTAAAAAAAGTTAAAAATAAAAATTTATAAAATATAAAAATTAAAATTACAACTAAGCCAATTATGGTTAAACGATTAATAGTTATTTACCAACGTAAGTTAGTTCAAATAGAAAACTTTGATTATGTCTATTGAGTTACGTTTTCAGTCTTTTAAGTTGTCTTATAAGAATTTGGAATGAAAGATTTAAATTAGTTAGTCCAATGCTTTTCTTGAAAAATTTAAAATTATTTTTTATCAAAGATTAATCAAAGTGACCCAAACTAATATTGATTTTAATTATACACATGTTTAGTAGCACTCTTTCTTCTACAAGCATCTGTAAGAAAGAAAAAGGAGGTTATGTTTACACATGTTTTATTATAACTAATAATAAAAGTTAGGTATTCATTGAATAAATAATGATTGACGTACACAAAGTTTATCTATCCACATAATAATTTTATATGAAGACAAAGAAGACCATTGGTCAACCATTGACTACCATCTTATGGTTCAAAAATGGTGGGCAAGATTACAATCACTAAGGTGACAAAGAATCTACCTTTGTACTGTTTTATATTTAGTCTTTATTTTATATTTTATGTAACAAAATAATTTCATTGGGTCATATCATAATAAACTTTATGTTATTGACTAAATGGGGAAGTTTTCATATTGTGTTAAACCCTAAATTGCTTCCTACTTCCATAATTGGGAAAGAAGATTTTGATTTTCTTATTGCCCATCTTAAGCTTTTACTTGAAAGATGAAAATGATTAATTACTTGCCTTCAACTACAACTAATGCCCATTAAAATATTATTACTTTTTTTTATTATTTTAAGCATAAGAGTCTTTTTTAAGGGAAGAAGGAATATTTTGTGTTCAGAAAACATCTTTTTTTAATGGTCAAAATATAGTTTAAAGAAATTACTACTTTTAAAAAAAAAAAAAAACAAATCGACCTATATAAACAATGAACGACGAAAATTTAATAACTAAAATTTGAAGATATATTCAATAAAAATGAAAATATTAATATCTTATAACAAGAATCTATAATTTTTTTTAAGATTCAGGTTGAAGTGGTATGAATCCGTTATTAATATCTTATAAAAAGAATTTATAAACTTTTTTTTTTGTTAAGATTCAAGCTGAAGTGGTATGAATCTTTTTATGAAAAATAGTTGTATCCTCCCGAGATACTTTTATATTCGTTTGATACATAGTACATTAATAAAATGGTTACAAAAATATAAATTTTTGTATTTTTTTAAGAAAGAAAAAAGAATAAAAAATAATATAAAATGAAGGTAAAAATTTATGTTGGTGAAAAATATTATTTTTCTTGTATAAATTTAAATTATATAATGTGTCAAATCATAGTTAAAGATGCATTTGTGTTTGAAAGTAAATAAGATTTGTTTTCACAAATTCGTGTCAAAGTCTCATAGTTTTTTGAGATTTTTCCATTAGAAAAAGAAGATAACATAATATGAACAAACCACACGTGGGGGTGAGTCTGATACTTCAAGTTTCAAAGCTATTTCAAACACTCCTTGTAGCTTCAAAGAAACATCTCACATGAAAGAATCATTAAAGAAAGAAATTATCACCACGATGTTCAAACTTTCAACAAACACCAAAAAACAAGACAGCTCCAAAACCTAGTGGTATAAATACGCATCAAACTATTCTCAGTAACCACAAAGTTGTTAAACAAAAACACCACCTTTGAAAACATGGCCACCACAACAACAACATCATCGTCATCATGTGATTTCTCATCCTTGGAATCTATTCAACACTATCTTCTTGAGCTCGAACCAGATTGTTCCAACACTCTCATGAGCGTTTACAGTCACCAAGTTTTGCGTTCTCCAATGTACAAACCACTCCCAAGCCCTACTTCGGAGGTTGTCCATGATGCAGATAATAACTTGTTGATAAAGACGCGTGAGGGTCACGCGCCGCCGGTGTGGAAGCGTTTCCGGGGTGTGAGGCGACGGCCGTGGGGGAAGTTTGCTGCCGAGATAAGGGATCCGAAGAGGAATGGTGCGAGAATTTGGCTTGGAACTTATGAAACTGAAGAAGAAGCTGGTTTGGCTTATGATAGAGCTGCATTTAAGATGCGTGGTAGCAAAGCTAAGTTAAATTTTCCTCATCTTATTGATTCTGATGTGTCTCTGAAACCTGTTAGAATGATGAAAGGTTTGAAGCGAGATAACTTTGAATCTTGTTCGTCATTTTCACCTCCTTCAGACACAGTAAAAGAATCGAAAAAGAGGAAAAACTTGGCTGAGTTGTTGAATAAGTTGGCCAAGAACAGAAGACGATTGCAGGTGTTTGAAACCAGTTTATACACAAATGATGTTAATGTTCATCCATGTTTTAATTAGTGTAATTAAGTATGATAATTAGTAAGAGTAGGAAATGTGTGAGCTTTGATAATCATCCTCGTTTTTATTGGATTTTATTGCTTTTGAGTACGTTAATGGATTGCATCATCTCATTCTCTAACAAGTTTAATTTACATGTAATTTTTTTTAAAAGTAATCTACGTATAGAGCCATTAAAAATTAATCATTAAAGTGAACTAGAAATAACTTTTTATGACGAGTAAAAATGATTTATTATGACAAGTGAACTCGCCTAATAGTTCTTACAGTTATAACAGGTCTAACGCTTTTTATGACTTAACAGAAAAATACATTATAATAAGTTCATTCAGCATACTACGTACATTTTATCTCTTATCATAATACATCCAGCTATTATGACATATTTTTACTTATTAGTCATAATATGACGAATTTATGACGGAAATGAATTTATTTGTCATAATTTGTGGTCTTTTATAACGTAAATATTTTTACCTGGTTTTAAAAACTAACATATTATGACATATATTGTCAAGTATGTTATAAAAACTTGTTTTTTAAAAAAAAATTATTATTACATTTGACATCTAATTAATTTACAATAAATTTTTTATATTATCATCTCATCAAATCAATCTATAATCAATATAGTCTGAAATGAACATATATTCAATTCAAGTAACAAAATGAAATTCATTTTAAACATTAAATTGTCTAATAATATTTAATACATAATTTGTATATCAAACTATATATTAAATCCAAATATTACATTAATCTACCTACACTACTAAATTATAGTCAAGTTTCTAAAATTTATTAACACTTGAAAATAAAGAAGCTCACTTGGTCCTAATGTTCAATGTCTGGAGTTTTCATTGATGATGAATCATTACATATCTACAAATAAAATAATGGAATTAAAAAAATATTGTAATAGTTAGTTTTTTAATACCTTATTCCATGATGAATTAAAACCAACCTATCCCCAAACTTAATCTTCAATACAACACTTATAATATTACAATTTTCAATATTAGATAACAATAACCAATCCAACCAATCACTACAGTTATCAACTCCAAAACATTTTCCATTAACTTAAATGTATTATTGAATAACCGGTATCTCACACCCAAAATCTCATTTAATCCTACTTCTTCAAATTATTATAATTCATCACATATTTTACGAAACAAATTTCTAGTTATTAAACTCACTGATTCAACTAAATAATGATGATCTTTACAAATATACCGTTTTCAAGCCAGAATCCCAAACTCTAATGGAATAACCCACAAACTACAGTAATAGAAAGGGTATCTACTATTTCTTAAAACCCCTTTGTTGGACCAAACGAAAATTGTGTGCTATTCAAACCCTTGTCGTGGTTGAAAGCGAAAAATAGAAAATTTCGAAAACAATAAGAGAAGGTGCTTCGAAAATGAACTCAAACTTCGAGATGAAACGAAGAAAAAGTGAAATTAGAGATTTGCACCTATTATGATATAACATAACCAAAAATCATAGTAAATCATCTAAAACCTATGTTTTCACCATAATATCACTTTTGCAATATGCAACCGTGTCCAACCAACTTATTATGAATCGTAACTTTTATCTCTCATAATACAAATAATAATTTTTATTATGAAAATGTTATCACAATATTTATTATATGACATATTTTTTTTAAAGTATATCTTAGTTTTACTATGGAATGTATTACTACGTCATAATAACCCGTTATGAAAACATTTTTTCCATTTATCAAAATTAAAAGTTTAACTTTGAATATCAATTAATTAATAATTATTTCTACCATAAAATTATAATTAATAATTAATATAATAACTTCCCACTTAATTCGAATTAAGTTTGATTTTTAATTTTCACCACAAGCAATTGCTATTTTATTATAAAGCCGGTAACAAATACTGTATTTGGGACCCAAATTATTGGTTTTCTTTTTTATTGAAAAAGCTCAAATTTAAAATCAAATTCAATTAACTTAATTTTTTCCTATTAAAATTAAGATGGGTTACCTACGATCACTGATTTTCAGTAATGAGAATGACTATACTGTGATTATCATAATGACATATATATATTTAAGAAAAACCCAACAGTTATTAGATGAGTTTGAAATATATATGATGTGTATAATAGACGTCATATGGTCTTTCTTTTGTTTGAGTGTGTTTGGATTGGACCCTCTTCGTGTTGGTGACGTGTGAGAGAATCTTGAGAGGTTCAAAGAATCAGAATTCATTCACTGCAGATGGGCCATGCTTGCTTTTGTATGTGTCGCTTTTGAAATAACACTTTTGTTTTCTCTCTTGTAATAAAGCTAACATGCATTCAGTGTACAATTTCTTACTATCCTAAATCTATTACAAGCACTTCACTCAAGTGTATTGGGTAGAGGTTGACCAAGAAGACACAAATATTAATAATGATATCCGACTTTAATATTATATTTTATCCCAAATTTTATGGTAAAAGGTTAATGAATTTTCATGTAATATTCAATCTTTTTATTTTTATTAAATTAAACGTAGGAGTTAAATTCATACTTAAATTTTTAAAATTTTTAATAAACAATGATACCTCTATTTAAATTTTCATTTAATTTCAAAATTGTATGTTATATATATAGATTGAACGATTAACGCTCATGACCATTCAATCCATCTCCTACATTAACAATGGTCGATCAAGTTATATGATTTTATTGATATTAGGTTATAACTGAACCAGCATTTAAGTTATTATTGGACCAATAATCCATAAAATAATAAGATATTAATTAAAGATATCTGATTAAAAATATTGATAAGTTGTTTATGAGTAACTAATCAAATCTAAAAATAAGTTTGTTTTTATTTTATTGGATCTATATTAAGTTATGATCTATGAAATGACTTCCAAAATATAAAATCAAGACAAAAAACCAAAAACATTCGATCAGATCCTAAATATTTAATTGTGATAAATAATTTACTAAACTACGCTTAACTAAGCATTTGAAGCACGTGACTCAAACATATAGGAAGATCGCAGCAGAAAACTAAATCTCTTAGCTTTGTAAAAATATACAAATTTCAAATTAAATTTGCTTTGCAGGGACGAATAGAACGACCATTTGATGCTTTAAAACACGAACCTGGGGAAGGCTCATCTTCTAAACGTCATAAGATAAAACTATAAAGAAAAAAAAACGTGTATAGTGTTTTAACATTATTTAATAGTTTATATAAATCAATTACAAATATATCATATACAAGTATACTTTGATATTTTAAAGTTTTCAAGATTTAAACCAAAAGAAAATACACAATTTGAAATCATGCTCAGATACAGTGTAGGAATTAATTTAATTTGGTAATTTTGTAGAAATTAAAAATTAGATCTCGATTATGATGAAAAAGATTGTGATGAGAAGAATAGTAGCTCGTAGGACCTATTTTTTTTTTCCTTGGAAGTAAATCTTATTTTCTAAATAAATAATTGTTGGAATTGGTCCTACTATTTTATTTTTATTTTAACATAACTCGTGCAGTCTAGAATGGCTTGACATGATGTAGAGTTGAATTTAATGTTATAATATAACACATTATGTTTGGAGTGGTTGGAAAATTTAATTACATGTTAGAAATCTGGAAACTGGTTGAATTATATATTTAACAGTTGGATATTGATGCTAAATGTTGAAACAAATTGCTGGAAGATTGTTTAGTTTTCTTGTTCTTTTTAATCTAATTTGGTTTCAAGTACAAATATACTAATGTTATAAAACAATAATTTATATTAAATTAGTTATTTAAATATTTTTTAATGTGAAGCTTTGTATTATTATATAAGTAATTAATATTTAATTTTTTTTTAAAATAAGTAATTTTTTATGAATTTATTTGTAGATAACTACATACAAATTTATTCATAAATAATTTTATATGAATATAATTATTCATAAATTTATTTGTACGTAATTAATTACACATTTATCTGAAGTAATTATATATAGATTCGTAGATAATGTTACTTATTGTTATTTTACTATAGATTTTTGTCCATAGATAATTTGTACGTAATACTGTTTTATAATAAAAAATAAATATAAATACGTATTATTGAAGTTTCTATGTGAAAATCTACATCTCACCGACATGAGAGATGCATAAGTCAAAGAAAGAAGTGGAAGAAATTGGCTGAGATGTTGAATATGTTGGATATCGATAGAAACATGTACAAGTGTTTGAAATGTTTTTTCATGCAAAAGCTGCCATTAAATAAAATAAAAAGTGGAAATTAATTTATGTTTAAGCTTTTTTTAATTTTGCAATTAAGTTTAATGAAGTAATTTCGTTGAACTAATTAATTATTGATAAAAATAAAGGTTATGTGATTTTCTGTCCCTTTTTAATTTTCTTTTACCATTTGATGTTTACATCAAGACGAGAATGGTACATAAATATTCAATATATACAAAAATATGTATTATAGAGTTGTTATTTGGACGAATATATTAACAAATAAGAATTTCTTTTTCTCAAATTTATTATATTAATTGTTGTATCATCGTTTATCCTTTTCTTTCATAAACACAAATTGATTATTATCTGTAGTTACTAATCTTTAAGAGTTTAATTGTAATAAAATTGGTGACCAATGAGATGCTTTGTTACATCACCCAAACAAGGAAAGAATATTATGTCATTTTCTTTGGGATTCTATCAAATTCTCTTTATTGGATTCGATGAATTATTAAATATATCAACATGCTTTTATTGGAATATGAGACGTCGTTCTTAGTTTTATTTGATTTTAAAAATTAGAAAACCCTATCGAATTATTTGAACATGATTTACACAGTCTTGAATAAAAAAAATCGCAATGATTCTAATACATCCAAACCTGGGTTAGTTATCACAGAAATGTTGTTTAACTTTGATGTTGAAAGAGGATTATGGATTTGACTATACTTTTTCATTTTCACATTGTATTTCATTGACTATACTATTCTCATTTAGGAATAGATATATTTTTATTTGTATAATTGAAATACTTATTAAATATTTTATTTATATAATAAAAAATTAAGTAAATAAAATGTTTTATTTATAATATAAAACATTAGAATAAATAAAATATACTATTATCGTGAAGAAAATTATATTTTCTTTTTCTAATTTTTCATTTTTTCATTGTTTAATTCATTAAGGTGTGATGTAATTAACGCTATGTTTTAACAAGTTTTATTATTTACCTAATATATCACTAAAAGATATTTTTATGGTGTATTGCAATGTTTTTAATTGATAATTATAAGTTAAGATTGTACAAAATATAGGTTTTACATTAAAAAAAATCATACATATTTTATCAACTTTTGTATCATTTGCTAAGGGATATATTACAAAGGAGGTTGAGTTATAACCAATGTCATATGTTCCTCAACAAAGGATATTACATTAGTTATAGCCCAAAATCGATGTAATATTTCCCTTGACGAGGAATATTTTATCGGTTAAATTAAAAATTGATGCAACGATAATACACTTTTACATGAATTAAGTAACCAATGTTACATGTATCAAATGTTTTAAATTGGTAGTATTTACATCAAATGTTTAACTCATGTAATATTTTTCGTATAAACGATATTACGTGTTGTTTGTAGTAGTGATTGTTCAAAACTTAAATCGAAACTGTGTGACGATCATTATCGCTTATGCAAACATGATGACACTTGTGCAATAATACTCAATATATTATTCATCACTTGAGTGTTGTTCAAAGTCAACTTCATGCTCAAGCAAAAACTAAAAAAAGAAGAAAACCAAATACAATTTTTTCATTCTAATTAATTTTAACCCTCTTCACATATTTTAAGCACCAAATACAGTCCATTTTTCATGAAAACTTATATATGAACCAATTCAAACTTAAAGTGACTAGTCAAACTGCCAATTGATTTCAAAACCATAACTCCATCTAATTTTAATGCAAAGGAAAAATCAACTTCAATCCAACCATCATTACATTCCAATACATCTAAACTATATTAATAAACTTTTGTTAACCATGAGGTAGTTTTTTTTGTTCAAAAAACATCTCTAGCAAAAAAAAGAGTTCCTAGTAAGTTACGAAAATCTCTAAAACGTTAACACACATAACCAACACCCCATTTGTCAAAATTACCACAACACTTCCCATTATCAGTGTGTTAAGACAATCACAGTGTACACCTTTCCAATCTGAAAGAAAAGAAGGAAAAAATAAATATATAATCAATTGTAGGAGAATAAGAACATTCCTAAATTAAGATTATGGTTGACGTATCTTGATCTATTTGTTACTACCTTCTTAGAAGTATAATATGATGATGGAACAAATGTCTAACTAGTTGAGAATCTTAAAATAAGGTTTAAGTGCGTTAACTATTTAGAGATAACATTTTAGTTTTGAAACTAAAAACAAATTTTCTTAACCTATATATAATATTTTTCAAAAGACATTTTTATTCTTCAATTGCTTTAAAATCATATCATAGTATAAATACATTAGGTATTACAATTGTAACTAAATGTAAATCTTGTTTTTGTAAAAATATTTTTCACCTTTATTTTTAAAAGTATTTTAGTTTTAAGCTCAGACAAACTCATTCATTTGTTAATTTATAAGAGCTCTTTAATTAAGTTTTCTATACTTGTTGTAATTTAAACTAACATAAATGTATTTTCTATTTAAGTTATAGCTTTAACTATATTGATTTAAATTACAATCAACATAAAAATTCCTTATAGGATATTTATTTTTTCATGCTCAACTATTATTGTTTTTTTTTCATATGTTCTCTACCTCTTTTTTAATTGCACTCATTACTAGACTATGAGATAATTATGAAATCATTACGAGATTACCATGTGTTTACGAACAACTATTACAAGATTACAAGTTATTATTGCAAGACGATAACTTGTAAGATTGTCACTTTTATATTAAGGAATCTAAGTGTGAATTTAACAATCACATTGACTAAAGATGAAAAGGTTGAAACATATAAGGAAGAAGGCCTGTAAATTCATTCTTCTAATATTTTTTATTGGATGTGTGTCATTCTTACGTAAGTTTGATCTATGTCTTATAGTATCAAAGTTGATGGTTTATTTTAGTGATTGACTCAAATAAGCTTTAAGATTTTATGTTGGATGTGGTATCATGCTATCTTATATGGAAACTCATACCTCAATTGATAAACATTCATAGTCTATACTAGTAAGAAATACTCAATAGTTAGAGCCAAGTTTGTCTTGGGTTTCAAATCAAACAAAAATAAATATATCGTGATGTGGTAAAATCAAACCGTAGTTAGAATAAGAGGAAGTGTAGATAAATATGTGATAAAAACCCATGATAAAATCCAACATACACTTAAGGAAAGACAATTAAAAATTCAAAAATAAATTGAAAGTCACATATATATTGAGAAAGTTAAGTGACATATAAAATATATAAATGTGTTTCTAAAGAATATTTTAAATAAAAGAATTATGTTATGATGTAGTAAAAATGATTACAAAGAATACTCATAATTAAAAAATGTTTTCATTCAAGAAAAATTGTCAATATAAAAAGACTTTACAAAGAAAAATTATTAAAAGTCTTAGTTGTGAATTAACTTAAGGAAAAACAAAAAAGTTAAATTCTATACAAAAAGAAAACTCACAATTCGAAAATAAAAGATGTTGAACAACCACTACAAAATTTTTAGAACTACACAAAAAGAAAGTTTGAACAAAGATAATATAAAAAATCTAACTTTTTATATTAGTTATTTTTCTCACCAACATAGAAGATAATAATAAAATTAAGATCTTGTGTATTATTTAGCATCTATTTGAAAACCGCCTTTCTTTTTATGAAAGAACAACGAGAGATGGAGTGTTACATACAACCTGCTTGTATAATTTCATAAACATACTAATCCAAGCAAGCAAAATGAAAAAGACAAAAAGTTAAGAAGGAAAACACGTTCCTCTTCTCTCGGCGGCTGCGACAGAAGAAACATTATTGGTGAGGTTTTACGTGTTTCACATGTTCTTCCAAATACATACATATGCATGTTCATGTCTCTCTTCTTCAAACACGTATACACTTTCTTTCATAATAATCTCCCAAAGGAAATTGTGACTTGGGAGAAGTAGAATGATCTACATCACAAATTTCTCACCATAGTTAACTTATTCGGTAATAAAAATACGAATTAATTATATTTATTTTTCTTAACATTTTTAATTTGTACTATTTCTTTTACTATTTATTCTTTATTCCTTTTGAAGGCTAAGAAAAGTGTGTGAAAGAGTGAATCCATCGACAGTTTCTTCACAAGGAAGAATGCTTCCTATTATCATGAGGGAATCTTTGAAATTTCAAAGTCTCATTATATATAAATATGTTTTAGTTTCTAAACTATTGATTGTTTCTGATTTTTGTTCCTATACAATTTGATCTTTATTCTTTTTGAAACATTCGTTTTAATTCTCAAAAATTAATACTATTAAAAATTTGATCTTCATTTAATCAACAAAACAAAGACTAAAACCAAAAATTTTGAAGAGTAAAACCAAATTTGATCCTCATTTTATATGTTTGTTTCTTTTAGACAAAATACCAAAATTTGGAGATTATGTCCATCATGTTAAGTGTTTAAATATATTCTAGTCAAAGATTTCTCACATTTGATAATTTCGAGAAGAATAAAACATAACTACTTTATATATATATTGAAGTAGTAAACGTTTAAAATATAAATAAAATTATTTATTAATAGTATGAATGTATAACAACACACGTAACTAAGATTACTCTAATTAATACAGCCAGTTTATCTTTCAATGCTACTATTCCTCTAAATTTCAAAGAACCAATCCACATGATCAATTGTAAAATAATGAAATAGCGTAATTCTAAATTCAGTTTCAAAACGCAAACAAAAAAAAAAAGAAAATAAATCTCAAACCCAGTGGTATAAATATTCAAGACATGAACAGGTTAAAAGAAGAAAACAAACATCATCATACATCACTCACCATCATCGTCCAAAACATGGATGCTACAACATGTTATGATTTTTCTTCATTGCAATCTCTTCAATATCTACTTGAGCTTGAACAGGGTTCCACACGCTTGGACTCTAATGGCATGGAAAATATCATTGATGAGAAGAAAGTGTCTGGAAGAGAACAGCCTAGGGCAGCGCGTGAAGTTCACGCGCCTCCCCAATGGAAGCGATATAGGGGTGTGAGACGGCGGCCGTGGGGGAAGTTCGCGGCGGAGATAAGAGATCCAAAGAAAAATGGAGCTAAGGTTTGGCTTGGGACTTATGTAACTGAAGAAGAAGCAGGTTTAGCTTATGATAGAGCTGCTTTCAAAATACACGGAAGTAAAGCTAAGTTAAATTTTCCTAATTCTTTTGGTGGTGATGTATTATCATCATCAGAGCCATTGAAAAAAATAGAAACAAGCAAGAAAAAGAAAACTTTAGTTCATTTGTTGAATAAGTAGGCGAAGAACAAAAAAAGAGCTGGGTTTAAAAGTTCTGAGATTTTAGATCAAATTTGTTCTTCAGAGTTAATCTAAATGTTCTATCTTTATATATGAAATTTTCAGATTCCAGAATACAAATCACAAAATGGTGTTTTTCTGAATTCAAAGGTAGTGATTCAGTATTCCAAAAATGTGGATCGAGTTAAATTGCACACATAATTAAATGTTATTGTTTTTTTTATAATCTTTAAAATTTAAATCCCATATACCAATACAACTTTAAGTTTTTAACTAGATATATGACATTTTATAATTATCTTGGACCAAATATTATCATATATAGGCCAATAGTTGTTGATATTTAAATTATCAAATTATTTCATTCAATCTATAGCCAAACTAAGGTTAAGATTTCTTCATTCTTCATCGACAACTTGAAAATATGTAAGTAGCTTCAACATGACTAGCATTGAATGTTCTATAATGAGACTTAATTGTAAGAAAACTAAAAAAATTCAACTAAGTTCAAAACTATAGAAGCAATAGGTCATAATGAAAATAAAAGCTAAACAAAATTCAAAATAATGATTAAGAACCATGAAACTACATTACGAATGCTAATGCATAACTGAAAACGAATGCTAATGCATAACTGAAAACGAAAGATGTAATAGAAAGAAGAAGGATGTAAAAGAGAATTAAATTTATAATTAATAAATGGATAATGATACTTTGACAACATTTTTTTTACAATATTTTAACATCATCGTCATTGTGTGATTGATCCAAAATTACTCTAGAATCAATAATAATAATCATAAACACAAACATGGACCAATCACAAAATGATACATAAATGATGTTAAAATGTTGTTAAAAATTGTCAAAGTATCATTATCCTTACTAAACAGTGTCAAGACGATACTAAGACAGAGAATCACGTCCATAAACACAGTAAATACAAATAAATGAAGCTTAACTGATTCGATAAATCTTATTCAAAAAAATTCACTTTTCTACTTCATCACTATATATAAATTTTAAATAACATTTCTTATATTATAATAAACTTACAGCACAATTCCTATACTTAGCTATATTTTAAAAATGGGAAAATTTAGCTAAATTAATTTTCTACAAAAACGCGTGGAGGACAATTATTCTTATTCCTTGCCCAAGTAAATCTAATGACAAATACATACTAACCAAAGTTTGAGTTCACAATAGTGTGTGTGATTCAGCTCTTTCACTTTTTCCTCAAACCATAATTTTGTTCCCAACGATAAATAAACTATTTTTGCTTCTAAGTCACACAAATCTTAAAAAATATAAAAATAAAGGGTTACTATAGTTTAGAGTTGTAAAATTTTTAAATTTTAGTTTTTCCTTTCAAAATTTGATGTCTTTTTTTACCTAATTTTGAATTGTATCTTTTTTGGTTAATTGAAATACTAAAAGTGGTCATTGGATAGAAGAAAAAAAAGGAGACAAAAGAATTAGGAAGAAATAAAGTTAAAAGTTTTGAACATTTTTAAAGAATAAAATATTTAATATACATATTATACTAAGAGGTAATTGAATTTATCTATCAATCTATAATCTAATGATAAAAACTAAAATGAACTATTATAGTAACAAATGCTAACTCATTTTCTTTAACGATTGTAAAGTTTATCAAAGTAAATGAATACGTTAAATCTTTTTAAAAAATAAAAATTGAGTAAAAGAAAATAAAAATAAAAACATTTAATCATTAGAAATATAAGGACAAAAACATGGTATTAAACCTTAATCGATCAAACATATGGATGATTTTTCCTTATTTCATACATACATACATACCTGACTTCTATTCTTGGCTAACCTATTAAGCAAATCAGCTTGGTTTCTCCTCTTCTTTGACCCTTGTGGCTGTGAACCATCCTCCGCCGCAGACAAAGGTGGCAAACAAGCCTCCGGCAGGTTTGGCTTCCGAGCAACTCCCGCCACTCCCACTCTCTCCGGCGGCGCGTGGGATCCAATCAGGTGTGGAAAATTCAACTTTGCTTTGCTACCTCTCATCTTGAAAGCAGCCCTATCATAAGCCAAACCTGCTTCCTCTTCAGTCTCATACGTTCCCAGCCAAACCCTTCCATGTTTTCTCTTCGGATCCCATATCTCTGCCGCGAACTTCCCCCATGGCCGCCTCCTCACTCCTCGGAAGTGCTTCCACTTCGGCGGCGCGTGCTCCTCACGCGGTGCCACAGGTGCTTCCATTTTGCATGCAAATAATTGAGTCGCGTCATTGACATGGCAAGGGTTCGCTATAGGATTCTCGTACGAGGAAGAGTAAAAGGTTACTAGGTCGGAAACATTTACAAGAATGTGGGGATCGTGTTCAAGCCCTGAAGACAAATCATTGGCCATGTTTTTGAAGATAATGCTAATGAAACTGTTTAGTTTTTTCTTTCCCCTTTTCGTGTTTTGGGAAGAACAATGCTTGTATTTATACCATTCTGGTTTTTGGTGGTTTTGTAGTTTTCTTTTAGAAGGATGAATAACGATATTAACATGTGTTTTTCATACATATTTATCTTTTACAGTCACATATAAAATGACATCAATATAAATTATAATAATTATTACTGTACTAGCAGAGTCCGCCCGGCATAAGCTGAACGCCCAGCCATTCAGGAATGAGACGTTCGTCCAAAGTGGCATTCAAGGAGCTGGACGTCCGCCCAAGAGCTGGACGTCCGCCCCAGAGCTGGACGTCCGCCCAAGAGCTGGACGTCCGCCCCAGAGTTGGACGTCCGCCCAAGAACTGGACGTCCGCCCCAGAGTTGGACGTCCGTCCAAAAACTGGACGTCCGCCCCAGAGCTGGACGTCCGCCCAAGAGCTGGACGTCCGCCCCAGAGCTGGACGTCCGCCCAAGAGCTGGACGTCCGCCCCAGAGCTGGACGTCTGCCCAAGAGCTGGACGTCCGCCCCAGAGTTGGACGTCCGCCCAAAAACTGGACGTCCGCCCCAGAGTTGGACGTCCGCCCCAGAAGAAGACGTCCGCCCAAGAATTAAGCTAAATGGCGCATTAAGGTCCTTAATGAAGATTAAGGTGTTCTTGGGCCGTTTCGAGGCCCCCAAAAGGTAAAAGCCCATTACAATTCCCTATAAATAAAGGTCTCAGGTATGAACTCTGGACTAACTTGAATAAGGATGCATACACGCATCACAATCGCTCTGTCATATTACTGACTTGAGCGTCGGAGTGCCTTTAGCAGGTACCCGGCCCCTCCCCAACTGGGAGTGTGGAACAGCACCTGGAGGAGGAAGACGTCCGCCCAACTTAGAGGGAGGAGCAGCGCCTGGACGATGAGGGCGTCCACCCAACTGAAGTGAGGAGCAGCACCCGGAGAAGGAGGGCGTCCGCCCGGTACTGACTTGAGCGTCGGAGTGCCTTTAGCAGGTACCCGGCCCCTCCCCAACTGGGAGTGTGGAACAGCACCTGGAGGAAGAAGACGTCCGCCCGGTCCGCATCAGCTGGAGAAGAAGCGTCTGCCCAATCCATCGCAGCCGCAAACGTTCGTCTGCTCGTCTCAACCATCCGCTCGCCCGTCATCACCAACAGTTCGTATGTTTTCACCAGGGTCCTCCCGGATCCGGTCGAAACATTTGGCGCCCACCGTGGGGCCGAGTGCATATATCCCATCGTAAACAAGGAACCAGTGAGGGGCACCTCAAAGAGCATCAACAACGTCCGTTCGGCACTCGGCACTCGTCTCCTTCATCTCAAGCAAACGTCTCCCGGCCTTTCAACCTCAACCTACTCTCGGCTGACCGGCCTCAGCATGTTATTGGCCGCCCGGCCTTAACACCTTCTCGACCGATCGGCCTCAACCTATCCTTGGCCGTTCGGCCTCAGCGTGGTCTCGGCCGTTCGGCCTCCACATATTTAAGGACGTTCGGTCTCAGCATTGTCTCGACCGTTCGGCCTCGTCATGATTTCAGTATCCAGCCATCCAAGATTATACCGAGCGACCGGCCGAGAGGCTGACAGTAGCGCCCGTCCATCCCGCCTCATCAGACGTTCGGCCATTAGGCCTCAACTCTCGGCCGTCCGACCTCAACACATTGTTGACCGCTCGGCCTCAACATATTATCCGCCCGCTCGGCC
Organism: Vigna nakashimae; assembly: GCA_034642375.1. Lineage (NCBI taxonomy): Eukaryota > Viridiplantae > Streptophyta > Magnoliopsida > Fabales > Fabaceae > Vigna > Vigna nakashimae. The sequence goes on from CM067766.1 coordinate 1,284,869, forward strand.
TCAGCGTATTATTGGCTGTTGTCGGCCTCGATATTTAAGGACGAGCGGCCTCAGCATTGTCTCTGCCATTCGGCCTCATCCTGATCTCGGCCGTCCGACCCCTCCATAATTAGGACCGTCCGGCCTCGGCATACTCTCGGCCATTCGGCCTCAACCTGTTGACGGCCATTTGGCCAAAGCATATTTTCGGCCTTGCAAGGTACGAACACACCCCTTAAACTGGAGATACGATCGCATTTCCCCTATTATGCAGGTGCCCAACCATAATTACACAATTGCACAAAGCGAAAAAAGGCCAAGCATTGCCGTTTGGTATCAACAGTTGGACGTCCGGCATCAATTGTCGGAGTCGACCTCCACTCGGTCACGGCCATTCGGCCTCAACAAGCGTTCGACCGCCCGGCCTCAGCAAGCGTTTGACCACACGAACCAAATGTTTGGACAATCGGCCGCAGAATCAACCGTTCGCAACTTTGCCATTCGCTTCTACGAAAGCACGTCCGGCCTCGAACTTTCCGTCGTTCGTCTAAACTGACCAGGACGTCTGTCCACCAACCGTCCGGTCATTCGGCCTCCAAGGTACGTGTTCGACTTCTACTTTCTGGCCGAACGACCTTTGGTACTTAGCCAAATCTGCCATCAACATTGAGCCGTCCGGCCTCGTCAGACTCTCGGTCTGGACTTAAACGCTCGTCGGTTTCCAAATAGCGCTCGTCCATTTGGCTCAAGAGCGCTCGTCCAAATGGCCTCAGCATGAGCTCGTCCGTCCGGCTTCATCAAGCGTTCGGCCGTCAGGCAACAACTCTCGGCCGTCCGGCCTTGGCATGCACATACCCTTTCGAACTCCCATTAATTGAGACATTCGAGCTCCTATTTATCCTACAATTATTTTTCTAAGTGTTCTTTGGAAACAGCCATCCTCATCCGAGCATGCTCAACTCGCCAGTCCACCTTACAAGGTAGGGACACATACTTTCTTTAAACTTGAAATTTGTCGTCTCCCCTTTCATAATGCAGGTAACCCGCAAAAATGGCACGATGCATATTTGCAAAAGCAGCTCTCTTTCATCCTCCCGCATCAGACATAGAAAAAGTCCAAATTAATGAACGGAGAATTCCACCAGGAACAAAGACCGTCCGCCCTACTAAACTCCAAGCTGATGAAAAAGTGTTCCAAAGAGGACAACTCTCAGCTTGGTTGGGCGACGGAGCGAAAGACCGTCCGCCCTACTAAACTCCAAGCTGATGAAAAAGAGTGTTCCATAGAGGAAACCTCTCAGCTTGGTTGGGCGACGAAGCAAATGACCGGCCGTCCATAACTTAGCCAAATCTGGCATTCAGCAAATAACCGGCCGTCCACAACTTAGCCAAATCTGGCATTCATCATCAATGACCGGCCGTCCATAACTTAGCCAAATCTGGCATTCAGCAAATGACCGGCCGTCCGTAACTTAGCCAAATCTGACATTCAGCAAATGACCGGTCGTCCATAACTTAGCCAAATCTGGCATTCAGCAAATGACCGGTCGTCCATAACTTAGCCAAATCTGGCATTCAGCAAATAACCGGCCGTCCACAACTTAGCCAAATCTGGCATTCATCATCAATGACCGGCCGTCCATAACTTAGCCAAATCTGGCATTCAGCAAATGACCGGTCGTCCATAACTTAGCCAAATCTGGCATTCAGCAAATGACCGGTCGTCCATAACTTAGCCAAATCTGGCATTCAGCAAATAACCGGCCGTCCACAACTTAGCCAAATCTGGCATTCATCATCAATGACCGGCCGTCCATAACTTAGCCAAATCTGGCATTCATCATCAATGACCGGCCGTCCATAACTTAGCCAAATCTGGCATTCATCATCAATGACCGGCCGTCCGTAACTTAGCCAAATCTGGCATTCAGCAAATGACCGGCCGTCCATAACTTAGCCGAATCTGGCATTCATCAATGACAGGTCGTCCACGACTTAGCCGAATCTGGCATTTATCATCAATCTGAAATAGGAGGACGTCAGTTAACCATCCGGCCATTTGTCCTCCAAGGTACGCCAAGTCGACCCCCACATGGACCCAGCAATTCGGGGACCATCTAAAAAATCCCTTCGCACAATATATTACGCTCGGGCTTGGGGGGCTTATGTACTGATAGATCCTCCCGGCATAAGACAGGCTTTCAACCATCTAAGAAGTGGACGTCCGCCCGATTCTGGACCGAGCGTCCTCAAGAACTGGACGTTCGTCCAAGTTTGGCATGTTCGCCCAAGAATTGGACGTCCGCCCAAGAGCTGGACGTCCGCCCAAGAATGGGACCGAGCGAACGGTTAACGGGGCCGCCCTCCAAAATGGCAATCAGGACCAAGGCCGATCAAGCACCACAAGGCCGAGCATTCACCCTTGTAGACTACCAAAGTCGAGCGCCCACCCAGGACGACTCACATAACACAAGAGCCGGACGTCTATCTAAAGTAGCACGTCCGCCCAAGATTGGAGGAGCGTCCAATCACTCAAGAAGCGACGTCCATAGAAGATGGAACGTCCGTCCAAGTTTGGCACGTACGCCCAAAGATGGAAAACAGGACGAGCGTCCCGCCATTTAGACGTCCGCCTTAAATGCAACCAGGACCAAATGTCCACCCGTGTCAAGCACCAGTGCCGCTCATCCAGGCATGCACAACCCCTTCGCACAATCAAGTTACGCTCGGGCTTGGGGGGCTTATGTACTAGCAGAGTCCGCCCGGCATAAGCCGAACGCCCAGCCATTCAGGAATGAGACGTTCGCCCAAAGTGGCATTCAAGGAGCTGGACGTCCGCCCAAGAGCTGGACGTCCGCCCCAGAGCTGGACGTCCGCCCAAGAGCTGGACGTCCGCCCCAGAGTTGGACGTCCGCCCAAGAACTGGACGTCCGCCCCAGAGTTGGACGTCCGCCCAAAAACTGGACGTCCGCCCCAGAGCTGGACGTCCGCCCAAGAGCTGGACGTCCGCCCCAGAGCTGGACGTCCGCCCAAGAGCTGGACGTCCGCCCCAGAGTTGGACGTCCGCCCAAAAACTGGACGTCCGCCCCAGAGTTGGACGTCCGCCCCAGAAGAAGACGTCCGCCCAAGAATTAAGCTAAATGGCGCATTAAGGTCCTTAATGAAGATTAAGGTGTTCTTGGGCCGTTTCGAGGCCCCCAAAAGGTAAAAGCCCATTACAATTCCCTATAAATAAAGGTCTCAGGTATGAACTCTGGACTAACTTGAATAAGGATGCATACACGCATCACAATCGCTCTGTCATATTACTGACTTGAGCGTCGGAGTGCCTTTAGCAGGTACCCGGCCCCTCCCCAACTGGGAGTGTGGAACAGCACCTGGAGGAGGAAGACGTCCGCCCAACTTAGAGGGAGGAGCAGCGCCTGGACGATGAGGGCGTCCGCCCAACTGAAGTGAGGAGCAGCACCCGGAGAAGGAGGGCGTCCGCCCGGTACTGACTTGAGCGTCGGAGTGCCTTTAGCAGGTACCCGGCCCCTCCCCAACTGGGAGTGTGGAACAGCACCTGGAGGAAGAAGACGTCCGCCCGGTCCGCATCAGCTGGAGAAGAAGCGTCCGCCCAATCCATCGCAGCCGCAAACGTTCGTCTGCTCGTCTCAACCATCCGCTCGCCCGTCATCACCAACAGTTCGTATGTTTTCACCAGGGTCCTCCCGGATCCGGTCGAAACAATTACACTGTTCAAGATTTTTTAATTATTATATTTTCAAAATCTAGTTTTACATTAAGAAGCTTCTTTCACCGAAATCATGTAGTACTTCAAAAGTATTTAATGCTCTTTTGTATAAAGCAAGTAAAATTGATTTCATATATATTTTGAGAAAAGCTATTGATTAGGGTAAATATACTATAAAAATCCATTAAATATAAACTAATTTAGAGACAATTAATCATTGATTTAATCTGTTTGAGAAATTGTAAATTATTACTTTCAAACTATGATATATTGTTATCGAATTTGAACTAGTCATAAATTCGTTTTCAAAATTAAGATTTTAGATACTTTAAATTATTCTTTAATTATTATAATTAGTAACTCATTTTTTTTAATTATTATATGGGTGTCATTTGAACACTTTAGTAATAATATATAACAAATTTAAAATTGAGTATCTCATGAAAAATGTGGTGTAAAAAGTTAAACTTAAAGTAAATTTTTCCTTACCAAATTTCACTGTTTATCTACAGAACATGTTATCTTAAATATCAAACTAAGTCTGCCCCCACTGGCATGTGGTTTTGAATTTACCATTTTCATTTGATTATTATTGGAGAATATGATTACTTTCTTTGATGCTTCGGATAATAGCATTCAAACTTGAGCTGGCAATAGCTTGTTTTTATAAATTTACTTCACTTTCATTGACTAAGAAAATATTCCAAAACAGTGAAAATATAATAATAAAATGTTCATCTCTGTATAACAGCTTTGCCTCATTAATAAAATAGAAAAAAATATGAGATATTAAATTTTAATAAACGTTTTAACTATAGAAATTAAGTTGAGTAAAATTATATTTTAAAAAATTATTTTTTTGGAATTATATGTTTGTTATTTCAACTATTTTTCATTATCATTCACAAGAATCCCCCAACCATTTGTTATACTTAAATTATTTCATTGGTTTTCTTAGACAGATAAAAAAAACCATAAGTTCTAATAGAAATCCACACATCATTTTTCATACGACCAATTTTAGGGAATTTCCAATATTATGTTAAATTGAACTATATACCTATATTTTAAATTTTTATTAATATTAAAAAAATAATATTACACTTCCCTAACATTTTTAACAAAATAACAATACCGTTTTTAAAGTAAACATTCACTTTATAATAAATAACTGTTAGTTTCCATATATATATATATATATATATATATATATATATATATATATATATATATATATATATATATATATATATATATATATATGGGAGCCAAAATAATATATTTAATATTTATATGTATAATCATTGTTATTATTGAAACAAAAATAAACAATTGGATAATTAGCATCATGTTTCACAATAGATGAAGAAATTAAATTTGTGTTATTTTCATATTCAAATATAACTTCAATTTTATCACTTTTAAAAAATGAATCCATTATTTTATTCTTATATCTATTTTAAAAAAATCTAATTAGATATTGATGGACGTAATTATTAGAAAGAAAATCTATCAGAATTAAAGCCACAATTAAAATGAGTTTATGAAAAAACAGTAATAGTTAACTTTTTCATCTATGTGCACAAAAAGTTTTTATACTAAAGACTTATTAGATAAAAAAATATATGAAACTAATATTTTAATTTCAAGTGAGTCAATAGAAGGTACTTTTTTTTCACAATGAAACAAAACATGTGATAAATGAGAGCATAATGAGTATGTGTTTAACTTATTTTTTTCTTAAAAAAACATGTAAAAGAATGGAAGATGAACAAAATGGTAAGTAAATAAAAAGACAAAATAAGATAAAAAAAAGGTATCTTAATAAGCTTTTTATTTTTATTATATTTAATTTTATATGTTTTTGTATTTATTAACATTAAATGACAGGTTTATAAATGAGTTAAAAATCTACCAAATTTAATTTTCATAAATTATCATTATACATATATAGAATTTTAAAAGTTGTAAGAAGATGATATCTCCTGGCCTCCCAGAAGTCAAATGGAATAATATAGTTGTATCATAGAAGTTATCTTATTTTTAATGGAATTTTTTATATTTCTAAATATAGAAACTTCCTTAATGTCAAACAAAGTGGTTTTTTTTTAGTATAATAATAAGGTTGTTAAATTTAAACACGGTGTTTTTATTGGTAATGGATTTATTTATGATGACTTGTTTAATTAAGTCTTTTATATTATATATATATATATATATATATATATATATATATATATATATATATATATATATATATATATATATATATATATATATATATATATATATGTATGTATGTATATATAATATTTCTTCTTTGATTATTACAAATGTTGAAAGATGGGAATATGACATGCCGTAACTTAAATTTAATATGTCTCTTAATCTTTTTCCTAAATCTTGTCTTGTTTAAGGCAGAATTTTATGTTTAATTAAAGCAGTCAAGAAAACGTTTCTATATACACATGAAAAAAAAATTATTTGAATTGATTCATGATGATGTGTGTAATAGTAATAATGTTTTAACGGTGGTAAAAAATATCTTATTATTTTTGTTGGTGATTTCTTGATGGAAACATGATCATGATCAAGGACAAAGATATATTTAATAAATAAAAAATATAATTTTTTTTAACAAATTCAAATTATATAAATACGAGATAGAAAATAAATTAGAAAGGAAAAATTAGAAGTTTATTTCATATGGAGGATGTTATGTTTAAAGGTTTTGGATTGCCTAAAAATATGTTGGGTAAAGCTTAATATTCTCTTTGTCATAATCTTTTATAAAGATTATTATTATTATTATTATTTATTATTTATTGTTTTATAAAACTATATGGAGAATGATTGTTTTAATGAAACATAAAAATTAAGTATTTGTTTTACGACTTAAAGATGCACAATATAACCTTGGAAAACATAAGTTGAATTTCTGCTAAATTTGATTAGAATATTACTTTTTGTTGTGGTGATCTTGGAGAATTTTATATATATTTAAGGTAGTTGTTTGTCTTTTATAATTGGTAGTACTAAATATTTCAAAATAAATCTAGTTACCTTGAAGGCTGACCCTTAACTAAATTCTTCAAAAATACTTTAGATTTATGAGTTCTTTTATTATTTTAAAAAGAGTATTAAATAAACGAAGGAGAAAGGTTATTAAATTGTTCTTGATTTTGATTTTTAGTAGATCTAAGACTATTGCGTTTATCGAAATATATATTAAATTATTAAATATAAAACAATCCATTAATTTACAAAATATCTATTTTTAACATTTTTAAATTTTAAATTATTTTAAACATTTATTTTTAAAATGAAGTTAAAATAATCTGTTAACTCGACATAAAGTCATGTCCAGACTAAATGATCCAACTCTCCAACTCTACCAATAGTGATAAATACTAAACTCAATACTACACGTTTGAAGCAATGAGTACGCAGCATGAGAACACAAACAAATAATTCATCAAACCCTCTGTTTTTTTCCACGCTAATCACTCGTCATTTCCATGATATACCAATTTCAACTTTTCTCACTGCATAAAAGTTAAAAGAATATTATGTAGAAAACAACGTCACTATGATATGGGAAAACATGTAGAAAACAATTTCATACCTATCATTTTGGTTTGAGCTTTTAAATGAGAATATAAAATGCCAGATTCATTGTAAGACAGAGTAATCTTAGAACAGAAATATAAATTAGGGTTTTCTTCAAACTCTCCTCGTAAACCGTTATTTTTACTCTATTTTAAAAAAATCATAATTCTCTTATTAATTTGATCATAAGACTTTTGTAGGTCAATTTCTCTTTCCCCATCTTAATAAGACTTTTTTTAGAAAAAATGAGTAATAGGACATATTTGGATGGACTGACATATGATGGGATCATCTGATGCCCATATCAGTCATATCAAGCTAGTCGTCCACTTCTTACCATCAATATATTTTATGGTTCGATCATAGTTTGTTAGATGAGGCATTTGGTATGAGTAGTCGATTCTATGGTTGTCAAACACTGTTCTAGAAGCCACAGAACAACCATTGCTGATTGTTAGTTGTGCTTTGAAGATCATATGATGGTAAATGTGACACCTGTCTCATCTCTATCTGCTTGTGTTCAGGGATACCTATAGTGGTTTAGAAGTGTATCTCATTCTTATGTAATTCTTGCTACCTACGACGATCAACTAAGTCTTGAACGTTGACATCGACAATATGTCCCCAGATGACATTCTAGTTCGTCATAAGAATCTAGTTTGTTGGTATGTAACCATACATTGTTTATGTCTTAAAGACTATTTAAGAATGTTAATTAATTTTTTGCTAATGTGCATGTAGGTATCTATGTAGCACGACATCAAAGTCTCACAGACAATGATTGTTTATCGTGATATGAACGAGGTACTATAGCCTGGGATTGTATTAATGAGGCCTTACATATAGCTCGTGTTGTGACTAAAGGACATTCATCTAGTAGTAGAGGAGGTTGACATGTACGTGGAAGACGTACATCATCATCTGATAACAACATCTTATATTATGTATTCATTGATTTGTACTTTTTATGTAATATTTGGAAAGTAAGAACCTTTTTATTTATATAATTAAACAACATTGTTCATTTTTACATAGTTACTATATTAATGGAGAGGATGTGAGTTTTTATATGCATTAGAGTGGAACACTTTGGAATAAATTAGCAACAACCGTAAATGTTCATTTATACATTTGTTCACATTACACAAATATCAGGGCTCAAGCAAGTCTATTTATATAACTGGTATTAACACCTATCAACTCTACAAATGTTTGCATCCTACTTATATAAGAAAGATGACCATGTCCAAGCCTCGGCATTGATATCTAGAAAGTTAAAATTAGTAAATGAAACTTATTTTATAATGACTTTACTTGCATGAAATGACATCCCTAAACGTATCCTGAACATATTGATCAATATTATTTTATATTAGAAGGAGGTGTACTACGCAGTGAAAATATTATATAATTCTGACCATATGACAAAAAGACTAAGATGATCTTATATTGATTAGCAATAGCATAATTAATGTTTGGTATAGTCATTCACTTTTCCCTATTAGCCTATAAGTAATAAAACAAATTGTTATGAAAGAAAAATGTAAGACATAATAAGTAAAGTGTCAATTATAGCAACGTGTATTGTTGATTATGACTCGACTAGCAAAAACTTCCTTAGTTCTTCTAGTCGTTCATAGTGTTCCACTACCCTTGTGTATTCATCATGTCATTAACTAAGTTCTTTAAATAGGTCATGTCGGATAAGGAGTCATGACTCTTCACCCAACCCCAACACAACAACAATGCATCTATAACTACAATGACCATCAACTACGACATCAACAACAACAAGAATGTAAGTGTGACAAATGGGATGCAATTGATTTAACATGGACACTCTCTTTCACATGCACAGATTTAGCCTTAGATTGCATTTGTTTAATTCGTGACGAAGATTCGTTCATGGAATGCAAGGCTTCTACATGCTTAAAATATGAGGATTCATGGTTTATAAACATTTGTGTTTGATGAACTTTATTTTTTTGTGCACCCTTCGTTTTAACTTTAGGCAAGGGAGGTACCATAATAATCATAATAGGATAAGAAATTTCAAGTAACTTTTGCTTTATATTTACTTTTCCTCCAATGTCAACCTCTTTGAAACGTTCTTGCACTTTATCTAGTCCACATGATATGAATTTCTGTCAACGAAACTATCTTAAGGACATATCGTGCAATTTCACAAGTACAGGGTGGACTATATGTTTGATCAATTATAAAATTATTTGTGTTACCTCTCCCGTACACTTCATTGACGAAAGAAAAGAAATATGACATGAAGCTCAAATTTACTTATGAATCTATGAAACTAAAAGGATAATCTTTCATCTCACAATATAACCACCTATAATATAACATCCCACCACTCAATACATTACTTCACTAATAATAATATGTCAACAAATTATTAAAAAAATTCTAACAAATTTTAAATAAAAGTAAAAGCAAAAAAATAAAAAAAAATTAAAGAAGTAATAAAATTTTGAAATGTAGTAAAGATAGTAATCAGATTTGGAAATTGGGTGAAGTAAGTAATTAGATTTCGAAATCAATATAAGTTAAGGCTTCACTAAATTCTGAAATCTAACATATATCTTTTAAAATCTAATTATTTCCTTAATTAAATTTTGAAATATAATGGTTTTCTTAATAAGATTAAAATTTAGTGGTTTCCTAAACCAGATTCTAAAATCCTATTAGTTTTAAAATTTACTAATTTTTCTAATCGAAATTTAATAAATTTCGGAATTTCCAATTTTGATGTGGTGGTTTTCTAAATCATATTTTAAAATTCAATTAGTTTTAAAATTTATTAATTTTCCTAATCGAATTTTAAAATCCAATAAATTTCTTAATTAAATTTCCAATTTTGGTGACATTTTAAATCAGATTTTAACATCCGATTTGCTTCGTAACAGTTCGAAATGAAGCTTAAGTAGAAAAATCTTAAATAAACACTTATATCTAATGTCAAATCAAGAAGATGAATAGACTATCTTGCACCATCAACAAAACTCAAGATAAGATAGTGACCACAAACAAAAGCAAAGAACCACCACAATGAAGAAGCAGAAGAACACAGTAAACTTAAGAATGCAAGATGCCGTGAATATATAACTCAAGATAAGATAGTAACACTATTTATTAAGTGCTTAAATTTAAGTGTTTAAAGTGATATTAACACCTTTACAATATATTAGTATTCACAACAAGAAAATCAGAAATAAATTATAAAAACAAAAAAAAATAACTAGTCACTATAATAATTAATTTTAACATTAATTTATAACCTAAAAATAATTATAATTTAAAATAATTTGTATTATGAATAAAAATTTATAATTAATTTGTAAATTAAAATATACAATAATAAAAGATAATTTGTTTGTGAATTAGAATCTAAACTGATATTTAATATTAACCACCAGTATTTTAACTATAAAAAGAATTACACTAATTTAAACACTTAAACATATCCAGAATAACAATAAAAATATTTAAGCAAAATGCCTACACACTCATTCAAAGTATTCGTAATTTTAAGCTAGACAAGTATCTCACTTTTAATAACAATCATCTCACATCAAGCACGTATGCTTTTTATAAGTAATGTAATTTTTAGCTTTTTAGAAGGTATTAGACTCCTAATACTTATGGTTTTTTCATTTGTTAAATTAAGTATGTGACCATCATGCTTTTTCCAGAACTTGCAACCTATTGAAAATTGGATCTTCGTATTAGTTTGTTTGAAAATATTAAGTAGATTCTATATTTTATTAGTCTCAAATAGATTCTCAATTTTGAAATTACATACAATTTGATCATTTTTATTAGTATTATATCAACTACGGTAATTCATGTGCCATACATAATTGTTTTTGTTTGAATTTATATTTTAAATAATTGTATATAAATTTATAAATCTATATGATCTTAAAGTTCATTTTTCATCTATTGCTATTAATAAAAGAGCACTTGTACTCTTTATTTTATTTCTTTTTATATTTATACTTATATTAAAATTATATATATATATATATATATATATATATATTAATACGAAAATTTCTTTATAATTGAGTGAAAATCTATATAAATATTTGAAATATAAATTTATAAATCTATATAAATTTATATACAATTATTTGAAATATAAATTTAAATAAAAAGATGTATATTAAAGTATGATGTAATAAAATATTAATGCAAAGACATTTAAAATTTTAAAACAAAATTTAAATAAATATAGAAATGTGAATAAATATAAACACCAAATATTTTAACCTAATTTAATAGAGGATTTTATATATAAGAGAATTTCAGAAAAATAGAAGGCAAAATTGGAATCACGATACATTGTGTATGACAAAAAGAAATTAAACAGGAGACACGTTCAGCTTGGGAGACATTGATTCTTTACTTTAAAAACTAGCCAAATGATTTGACATTCCTCACTTCCAACTCTAAAATCTGACCAATCTTCTAAGACAAATGTGAAAACAACAAAAATTAAAGTGAAGATTTTCCCACGTGGGACAAACCCTAATTCACATGCTAAATTAAGAACCTTCACGGAACCACCACATAGTCCACAGTTCAATTTAATATTATTACTGGTTCGCACAACCTTGTCATATATAACACGACACAACACTCACAAGTCGCAAACCACAACCTACGAAACTATCGAAATATCACACTTGTACAACGATGAACCCTCATGCTTCAAACACCCACTTGAATGCCCCTGATCTCTCCGAGCTCCCTGCAACGATGCCGTTTCAGGATGCGTCGGCGGTGCTCGGCCGTACCTCCAGCTTCCGGAGCATTTTCTCCGCCGAGAACTGGGCGGAGCTGCCGCTGAAGGAGGACGACGCTGACGACATGGTTATCTACGGCGCTCTGCTTGAGGCCGCCGCCACCACCGGATGGTTCCCGGCAAATGGCAGTGGGGTGAGCAAAGTACCAGTTAAAAAGGAAAATGGGGGTGAAAGCAGTGGCACCAAAGGCGAGAGTGGAACTCACGCGCCTCCGGTGAAGGGGTTGAGCTACCGAGGCGTGCGGAGGAGGCCGTGGGGAAAGTTTGCGGCGGAGATAAGAGATGCTAAGAGGAATGGTGTGAGAGTGTGGCTTGGAACCTATGAAACTGCTGAGGACGCAGCTTTGGCTTATGATCGAGCTGCGTTTCGAATGCATGGCTCCAAAGCAAAGCTCAATTTTCCACATTTGATTGGTTCGGATGAAGCCGAACCGATTAGGGTTACATCAAAGAAACTTCGTTGAATGTTTTACCGTTGGTGACTGCAAAACGGAGTAAAGATAACTCTTTGGTTGATTCGGAAATGAATAAGTTGAATATGTGGTAGTTTTCCATAAACACTTGTGATAGTTTGAGATGTTTCAATTTTTTATTTAAATATGGAACTCATGGCGTATATTTTATTTTTCTGTCAGCATTTTTGTTCAAACAGATTCAGTGCATTTCCTTTCATATGTTGTATTGCACTTAAAAGAAAAATCTTCTCCAAGTACCGGACAACAGATACATACTACAAGTACACTATCCTTTTAATTTTTTTTTCTTTACGAATACAAAAAATCATTTTTTAAATGACTTCTTTACCTCATAAAATCATATCTACGAGAGATTCACGTTAACGACAATCTTATCTTACAAATCAGTTTTGTATGGTTGAATTAGACTTAAAATTTATTTCTTAAGATATTATTAGAATTATATGAAGTCTATCTCAACGGTATAAAACAACATAATAATATTCTCTAAAATTATGCAAACTCGTTGGACGAAAATATACTCACAGGACGAGCTTAAGGTAAGAGAAGTACTAATTTGGTGATCGATGAGTGAGACTAATCGTGTTGTGATGTTCATATGAGAATGGTTTGAAGCGATCAAAGAAGGATCGGTTATAATTTTGTTAGTGTATGTGTTGACATATGGGGTTAGAAAATAGGTATCTTAAACTCTAATAAGTATTCAAATTCAAATAGTGTAAAATAAGTTATATGGTGAAAGTAGCAGAAGATCTTAGCCAATTGATAGTTAATCCTAGGCACGAAGGGGATTAACCTTGTAAGTGGTAGGATAATAATTCCTTTGTTTATAACTTTATATAAATAAATATCATTACAAGTGCACGCTTACGTTAAAGACATTTATCTGGATAAATAAGTTCAATGTCGACTATTGAGGTGAATAAGTGATTTCTTATACATTATGCATGTTTTAGTTGATAATTGTTGTATTGCGAAAGATTAAATCAAACCTCTTATACATTAGTTTACCATTTACTCAATTGTGTTTCATTATATTTTGTTTTGATCATGAGGAGAGTTGAGTTAGATGAAGATATATCTATGATGGATGGAGAAGAAGTGGCGAAGTAACTTATAATTTCTTAGGTTTTGTATATAGGAGCTTTCCATTTTCATAAGATCTTGTAATTTACTGTTGATGTATATATAGTAATTTACTGATGTATATATATTATATTCTATCTGTTATTTAACTATATGTTTGGTGGTTACCGTTATTTGTTAATTTTTATAGTATTAAATGGAATGTTACGCAAAATTAAATTTGAATTATTTCTTTTTTTTTCTTTTATTTGATAAAAAAACTAATTCTTAGTTTTATTTAATTAAACTTGTTAATTATTATGTGTTATGAAAATATCACTCGAAAATATTTCTTCAAACACAATGTGTAAGTTACAATCATTGTCTTCCTTTGCATACTAACATAAAAAGTTATTGATGGCGAAAATTAATATTGACTCACAATTCATAAGCGCGTATTTTTATTCTGTCATTCATAGTAATGCACAATTTGTCGACAGTCATTTGAAGAAAGCCAGAATTAAGAAAAGACTAAAGTTGTAAGACCCGTATTTTTAGGAGTGGTGGGGACACGGTGGTCACCCACCTTTTTCATTATTGGAGGTGCATTATTACTTACTGGAAGCTTAGCAAAGGGAGGGCCGGCATTCATTTTCCAAACACATTCTTTCTCTCTCTAAAACTTCATTCCAAAATTCTCTCGCTTCTCTCTAAGATTCCAGCACCTTGGACCGTGAAGGTGGCTTCTCCTTTTGCTGGACCAACTACGTCTTTAAGGTGTTGGACCGTTTCCTCCAAGTGCTACTGATGCTGTTGCCGCTGTCCATCCAGCCAGGCAGTGACACCTCTTGCATGCTGCTACTGCTGTCCGTGAAACTAAATCAGACTGTGTGTTCTCTTCATTTTGCAGCTCTCAAGCTTGCTAGATCCGTGAGTCAACTTCATTCTCAAGTAATTTGGTGCAGCATTTGAAAAAGGAAATCAACCTGTGATAAGAAGTGCACCGTCCCAGCTCCAAAACAATTCATGCGTGTTCTTTGGAATAAAAGAAGCAACGTCCTCTTCCTTCAGATGTCCCATGTGCACTTTCTTCAATTAATTTCTTGGACATGGGGAATAAAGTCGTGAGTGGTGTGTGTTCCTTCTAAACCAGTTTTGAAATGAGTGATAAAGTGGGCCATTATGCTTTCTCCCAACAAAATAGTCACCTTATATTATATAAGTGGTGGCTCCCATTTTTATTCTAGCAATAATGGACATGCAAAAGTGTAGGGCCGTGTGCTATTTACACTTCAACAAATTCAACTTTTGCATTTAGGAGTCCTCCACGTGAGCTTTCAACCAATTGGTGGCCCCCTCATTCCATCAAGCACGGTTTGCATACTCCAAAAAGAATGTTCCAATTAAATTCAAAAACATTGCTTGCTGCCGAAAGGAATGGCCATGGGCCGTGTGGCTGTGAATCAAAAGCATAGAAGAGAGCCATGTGGGAGAGCAGCCAGAGGAAGGGCACCCTTCCTTCCATTTTCAACCGTTCAAAAGCAATACCAACTTCAGGAGTGCAAAGAGGAGGATTTGGGTTGGACATCTTGTGAGAGTGAAGCTGTTGCAGCAAGATCTGGGAGAGGAAGGGGAGAAATACTGATGTTTCAAGGAGATCTTGATCTGCACGTCTAGAAGGAGATAGATCCCAAATTTTACAAAGGAAGTCTACAAGAGGTAAGGGGAGTTGCTTTATTTCCTTGATTTTTAAGATATTTTGTAATTGCTGCAAATCTGGGTAGGATTTGGGAAGAAGGGGATGAAGACAGGGGTTTCTGGGTTTTCTCTGGAACCTGCATAATTCTGCAGAATTCTGCAGAATGAGCGTACGTCCAATTTTGGTGAGTCAAAATTGGACGTTCGTCCCAACAGTGCTCGACCAATTAGTGGTCGGCCAACTTCTGAACGTTCGTCCAATTCTGGTGGAATTGGACGTTCGTCCAAATTGCTGTTCGGTTCTGAACGAACGTCCGCGTTCGTTCGTTATATATATGGGACGCTCGTCCAAGTCGTATTTAAGCAGTGCATTAATGAGCGCTCGTCCGTAACTTAGTATTTTGGTGGAGTAATCGTGAACGTTCGGCTTTGTTCTCAAGACGAACGTCCATAGGTTGTAAGGAGCGTCCGGTCATACTATGATTAACGAACGTTCGTTTTTTGAGGATGTTTGATCTTATGCGCTCGTCCAAGGCGTCCAATGGTTTAGCGTTCGGCCTAAGTGATAGATCTTAGCGTTTGGCTCAGTTATTGAGCGTTCGGCCTTGTGATAATTATGAGCGTTCGGTTTTTGAGTATAAGTGAGCGTTCGTTCTTGGTTAAGTGAGCGTTCGTCCTTGGTTTCTGGGAGCGTTCGTCATTTGGTTTCTGGAAGCGTTCGTCATTTGGTTTCTGGAAGCGTTCGTCCTTGGTTTCTGGAAGCGTTCGTTCTTGGTTTCTAGGAGCGTTCATTTTTGGTTTCTGGGAGCGTTCGTCTATGGTTGGTGAACGTTCGTCTATGAATTGTGAACGTTCGTCTTTTAATTTGTGAACGTTCGTCCTTTAATTTGTGAACGTTCGTCCTTTAACTTGTGAACGTTCGTCCTAATTGTTGTTCAGTCTTATACTGAACGCTCGTTCTAATTGGTACTCGGTCTAACTCTGAGCGTTCGTTATGATGGTGCTCGGTTTGAACTGAGCGTTCGTTCCAAAATGAGGCTCGGCATTATTTTGAGCGCTCGTACTATTTTCTACAGCGTTCGTCCAATGAACAGTACCAGACTTGTACATTCTGAACTTAAACCGTTCGTTCTTTGATTCGAACGAGCGTTCCTTTTGGGTCTCATTTCACAGCGTTCGTCCTCGGACTTATTGGGGACAGAACGTTCGTTTTTGATGGTTTTCTTAAGAATGATGAAAATGATAATGGAATGATGAATAATGAATGATGAACAGTTTATGAGATGAAATGAAAATATGAATACATGATGAAAAGTGAATGATGAAGAGTATATGAGATGAAATGAAAAGTTATGATTTATGAAAGAGCGTTCCAAGGAGGAACGACTCAGATCTTGATTATTGAGATTTGTAAAGTATGAATGTGGTAAGCTTAGCCGGTTGATTCATCCTGATATTCCGTGAGTACTCGTCCTCACGTAGAGGCAGTACGTCATGTGTGGGAATGGCAGGAGGTCCTAGTCCTGATGATTATTTGGACAGATAGGATTAACCTCGGGTGGCAGCTGATGAGAGTTCCAGTTACTACATCACCCGGGTGCACGAACACCGAAGCTACACAGATTTCATACAGTCCGGACAGTCAGTCGTGTTGAGTTTTATTGAGTGAGTACGTTAAAGTGGGTTGTTATGTAATGAATGTGTATGTTGAAATATGCATGTATGATGAATTGTTTACTTGAAATTCTATGTTGATGCATGAGTTAAATTATGTAAGCTTACCCTTTCGTTTCCTTGTGTTGTCCATTGTCCTTGTACGTCCGTCTTGTCATTGCAATGATCATCCGTGTGGATGTGAGCAGATGGAGACGAGCATTTTGGAAGAGTGGCTGGAAGAAGAGAATCAGTGGAAGTGAAGACTGAGCAGTGAGACGCTCGGCTATTAGTTGTTGACGTTAGTGGTCGCTCGACCTACTCACTCGTTTTCTTTTAAGTTCGACCGTTCGGTAATTATACTGTGTAAACCGTTCGGTCAGGTTTTTATTTGTACGTTCGACTTCAGATTGTGATTCGTCTTGTAAGGCATACGGCTTGGCTTTTGTTTTTAGTGAAAAACTGTACTGAATTATTATTAAATGTGATTTTCTGAATTTATAGTGCTGACTTTATTTTTGGGATGTCACAAAAGTAATTAATAAGATTAGGTATTCATAATCATAAATTACATATTTAATTGTGGATGTGCTGATAACTAGTCTTGTTGGTCTAAAGAGGGTTGCTTACTCTATATAAAATTAATTAAAATCACGTGTTGGAAGAGAGTTATTATCTCAGTTACTTTTATTTTTCAATATGAAGTATTCTACTATTTTTCAAAATCATCTGCATTACAACTACCTTTTTAATAAAATATTATATTATAATAAAATAATAATTTATATAATTATAAAATGAATGTAAAAAAATAAATATCAATTAATTATGATCATTTTCTATAATCAGATAACCCTTATTGCAGCCAAAAGCTCCTTGCGTAAATCTTAAATATACACAGTTAAAATTCATCACTAAAATTATCATATCCAACATTCAACCAAAAATTTAGTTTATTAATTTTTTAGTTATGTATTTGTTCAATTGATTTATTCATATAAATCTAAAATTTATTACTACAACTTTTGATATTCACTAGAATATTTTCTAAACATTTATAAAAAAATATTTGTGGGATTTTGGTTCTCTTATTTATGTTTTTCTTGATTTTTGCTTTTCGAGTTATCTTGATTAAACCTCAGTGTACTTAAAGAATTAATTTCTCACTTTTGAGGGAGCACCATCTTAGTTTTGGCAAAGTTGTATTTGTAAAACCTAGATTTTCCACATTGTTAACCCACACTAACAAAAAAAATTCAAATATATGGTTTCTAAAATATATTAATTCACTTTGATTACTAGGATTATTAATTGGATGTATGTGTTTAAAGAGGTTAGTTTCGCATTTTTTTAGGGAGCTAAACACCACCTTATTTATGTTTATAAGTTCTCTTTATAAAACATAGATTTTCACTTCATTAATTGTTAGATTAACTTGCAATATATGATTTCTAAGATATATTGATCCACTTTGACCGCTATTCATAAGATGTTTGTGCTTAGAAGAATTAGTTTTGTATTTTTGAGGGAGTTCAACACCACCTTAGTTCTATTTATGAGTCATCTTTGTAAAATTAAGATTTCAACTTCATTAGATCAAGCTGGAATTTTTTACAGTGAGTTATAGATAAAAAGGTATTTGCTTTGATGGATTAGATCTTTAATTGGTGGCTCGCAGTTAAAACAATTTGTCACTTCATATTTTAGTAGTTTAAGTTATTGATAACTTTGACCTTTGTTATTTGTTTGACACATAACTTTTTTCACAATTATTCAATTGAGTTAATTCTTTTTTTGCATTGTGTTACTTATTATTTAAATATAAGAACATATATTTTTGAGTTTTATGAAAGCTAAAACTTGTCTTTCTAAAGACCTAAATAGTTCATACATATGTTATTAAGTTGTTTTGCAATATACTTAAGAAAATGATATGAAAATCCATGATGAAATATAAAAATTTATGTAACAAAAGAAAAAAAAATTATAAAACTAAAGGCTAAAAGAAAAAAAAATGAGAATAACATTAATAAATGTGTTTTTCTAAAAGTAATGTCTTGGCTTAATTTAAAATTTGTGTCATTTTCTTTAAATATTTAATATTTAATTATGAAACCGCGATAAAATGAGAATAACATTAATAAATGAGTTTTTCTAAAAATTAATTTATTTAAAAAAATACAGTATAATATGACTAAAAACTATGATGCAGTTTTCAAAGATACAAGGTGACCGACCATAATAATAGCAAATACGTCTTTGTCTTTCCATTGATGAGATTCTAGAAGTGTGTTCTGAATAGTCTCCTTTTCAATTATTATTTATAATAATGAAAACAAGTGATTATTGAGTCTAAGTTTTAGTGGTTTAGATTATCGATCCTCAAAAGATTTTTTTTTTTTTGGAAAATCAAACTATCTTTTTCCCTTAAAATCAACTTAGATATGTCATACTTACGTAGCAATATAGTATTCTTCGCTCATTTATAACAATTAACAATTAAAAATAATTTTTTAAATGTTGATATATATATATATATATAATATGTATGTACTGTGTGTATATATATACTCTTTAGTTATCTCTTTTGCTATATTTTCAATGACGTTTTAGAAGTCAATTAATCTGAATAATTAATTAATCACATATGATAAACGTGTACTTTGTTTGTACTTTCCATTTGATGACGTTATCAAGAAAGCTCGAAAGAAAATAATAGGCTAATAAGATTACGTATCTCATACTCTCTCAAGAAATTAATTATTTAGTTTAATTTCTAATTATGGTTTTTTTTTAACTTTTTATTGGAAATTTTGATTTCATATTCTTTTATGCCTGTTTCTTGTATGAATTTTATAAAATTAGAATTTTTTAAATATTGAATTTTAGATATAGTTTACTTTGTTTATTTTGATCCAATTGAACAAAGATTGGATATATTCATTAGAAGTACAACAACAAAAATAGTTAATTGATTAAATATAACGGATTATACAAAATCAAACTCATACGATCATTGTGAAATTTCAAAACAAATAGACTCAAAATCGTGAAAAATAAATGATAAGAGACTATTTGAAAAGGAAATAAAATTCCAATCTAATTTATTCAGAAGTTTTATCACTAATTTGAGTACATTTTTCATTGCATAGAAATAAAATTGTAAAAAAGTTCTAAATTTTAAAATAAATAGTACAATAATGAATTCTAACGGATATTATCTTAATACATTTAAAATCAAAATAAGGATGTTTTATATATTAGTTTTGTTGTCTTTCCAAGAAAAAAATATATATATTTCTCAAAGAGCGACATATAAGGTAATATTGAAATTTCTAATGTGGGATTTTATTATTTAGACAAGTCTTATTTTTCTTAAATAAAAGTGTGCATTTCTAAGTTCCAGAAAATGATGGCTAAAGTGCAAAGGCAAATTCGAATTCAAATTCTGATGTATTAGATTTTTTAAATATTAATTTCTAGATGTAGTTTTCTATATTTGTTTTTCTCTATAGATTCTTGTAATACTTTTCTATAAGAATAGTAATTTTGTTATTTTTATTTTCATATGAAAAAAAAAAAAAGTAAACATACACACACCCACATGTATTTCCATTAATAATGCATTGAGTTAATTTATAAGATTTCAGCCGTTAATTTTCGGCTTCTAAACTCGCTTTTGAATTTTAGTTAGTTTTTGGGAGACAACATTAGAACATAAAAAATATGTAAAAAATTAGATATCATGTTCGTAGAAAGCCGTGAAATTTGACAATAATTACAGGTATAAGATAAATTCTCCAAATATATTTTCTTTTGGATTTTTCAATAAACCAAAAACCATCCACTTTTGAATTTCAAATAGTTAACGTCTGAATGTACTGTGAAGCAACGTGATTTTCGTTTTGTTAATAGTAACTTTGACTGTAGTTCAACTTTAGCATTAGAATATTAAGGAGAGAAAAATTCAACTGATGTATTAGGTATATATAATTTACTTTCATGGATAACATGTTGAATGTATTGTCTTATGCGAATGTGTTTTTTTTTATATAGAAATAGATGAACTTTAATATTAAATTTAAGATTAAAATAATCAATTTATATCTAGCTAAGTAAAAATGTTGAAATTAACCTAATTTAGAGATATCGGTTGGTTTTATGTAAAATTGTATTTTATACTTTTTCTATCTCGTTAAGAAGAAGTCTTGATCTGGTTCTTTTTGTTATCACCGAATTCCACAAATAGTTTTTCTAACATCTACTAGAAGTTTGAAACACAATTTGCTATCAATTGATCATATCATCTAACTTCAATTGTCTTACTAAATATTAGCTAAGAAAAGGTAGAATCTTTTTGAATGTTTATGGAACGATTAGGCAAGGTTGCGAGATAAATACAGAATCTCAATCTTGATAATTATTTATCATATGATTACAACCTCGTGGCATGATGTTCATCGAATAGCTTGTGCATGCAACCTATAGAGAACATGGACGAGCTGAGACAAAGAGGGGTCAAGTTTATGCAGGTCGAAGAAATGTAAGACTTTAGGAAACATATGTGAGCAAAGGCCTCTACAAGTGACAAAAAATAGTGAGACGAAACTACACGAAAAATGACATGATTCAATATCCATGAGATGTCTAAGCAATATGCAGATTAGAACATTCTTATTAAATGGTTATAAGACAAACCATGAAATGTCAAATGTAAAAGATTAAACAACATTTGACAAAAGCGCGACTAGAGAAAGAAGTGATAAATGTTATATATATTATCAATTGTCTCTACTTGAAAAAACTCAAACTTGTATTAAACACTTATTTTACAAAACATGGCTCAACACTCTATCAACCTATAGATAATTAAATGCATATACGAATTATCTGCTCTGCTTTTTCTCTCTTTATTTGTGCATATATTGACAATACCAAGATCTACTCAAAAGCACTACACGTGGATCAGAAAGACATTGTGAAATAGCAAGAAAATGTTTCCTAAAGCTTTATGTGTTCTACCATAGTGGTAAAATTAGCTTTAACTATGAAAACATACTACTCTTCCCAAGGCGCAAAAAAATATATATCTTCATACAAGAAGCAACCTACTCTCAAGAAGGTCAACTCTCTTTAAATAACGGTCATCTTTTGAAGAAAGCTATGAAAAGAGGACTTGCACAAGAGAATAAAAAGAACTTTTGCTATCATTATATCATTATATTGTTATTCTCTCTATAAACTCTCATATTTTATTGTATTATATTTATCCTCTCACTAATTGTGTTTGGATATTTTGAAGAGAATTAAAACACTTGTATTGTTTTCACGAAAATTAAACGTTCTAGTTAGGATTGAGTAAATTCAAACTAGTCAGAAATGATTATGTGAACTAAGAGTGGTTATAATACTTGATATATATCAAGTATGGTTTGTTCTCATTTGTAATCTTTTGATAAAACTAAAGAAACTTTTTAAAAAATTTTAAGAAAGACTGAATGTAACACAGAATTGAGTCATCAGTATAAAATATTTGTGTTATTACTTTTCCTATTTAAAACTTTTTTCTTAAATGTTTTATTGCATACCATCTAACACATTCAATAGTTATTAAATATTAGTTTGTTAAAAGTTTTGATCGGTCAACTGATAGATAGATGATCAATCATTCAGAAACATAGCAGTGAAAGTAAAAACGGATCTAACTTAAAAAATCAAGGTTTCATTGTAATAAATAACTAATAAAAGACCATCCATTAAAAAATGTCGACCCACGCATCGAAAGAGGTATAAAATTATTCCATGCATTCGTGCAATAATTAAAATAATCTTTAGTCACATGCATGGAAGAATAGTCAATGACAAAACTTTGTAAACAATCATCCATTTTCTACTTTAGACCATAATTGACTTTTTTTCGACCTTTAGAAAATAATTAGACCATGTTTGACTGATACTGTTTTAACAAACACATTTTCATAAGAAAATATTTTATAATATAGTTTGTTACATATTATGGACAACATAAAGAAAATAAAAAGTTTTATTAGTATACTGCTTTAAGTTTTTTATTATAAATTCATAAAAACTTTTTTTTATTATGCATATACATATATATATATATATATATATATATATATATATATATATATATATATATATATTTGTAGACATTAGTTTGGATAATTATTGAAGAAATTCCAAGAATTTAAGTAGAAGAATATAATGTTTAATCATCCTATTTGTATGTACAACATTTTTAATATACAACCATAATTTAACGATAGAAATCCTTCAATCCCACAACTTATTATGCCTGATATCGTCATCAAAATGAAATTACAGTGAATTTTTAATTTTCTGATAAAGAAAACATAAATGAATTTTAATGGATTTTAATGATATATATACGAGATATCATCTTCGTTCATTTAGTGAATTATTTGTATTTATAAAATTGAGTTCACAAGCATCTTATACATAACTATTTTTCAATTATACAAAAAGAATAATAAATTCAAATTTAAAATTACATTTCTTCTCACTTAATTTACCCATATTTTTAATGAATAAATAAATAAAAATATCTTAAACAAGTAATATTTGAAAAAAAATTGAAATAGTCCATTTCTATTATCACGCGTTTCTTTTTTCTTGTCCAACATAGAAATAGTCCATAGTTTTTTCTTTCTCTTCTTACTTAAACGTGGGTTAATAATATTAATACCATTTTTTCCAATCAAATTTCTAGAAAAATTACATACACATTTACACCAAAAATCTTATGTTGTTTTTCTTGAGAAAATAAAGGAAATAATGTACAAGAAAACTAAATAACATGCACATGCACTTTGGAAGACATTCCTTATATTAGACTAATATGTTCTTAATGTGAAAACAGAATAAAAATTAAAAGTGGGAACAAACAACACAAAAATCATCAAATTGAAAAGAGAGTATATTTTACGACAAACCTTATTCCACATGGGAAATTAAGAATGGTCAAGGAACAACACTCTAATTAAATCAATACTTGAATTGAAAAGACTACAAAAATTAAGTAATATCAAATTTCCCAAAATAAATTGGTAGGGTTTTGGTATGTAAAGTTTAATCTTAACAAATCATTTTGGATATATAGAGGAAGAACTTAGTATATAGTTTTTTAAAAGGGTTAGAGCACCCAATTATTTATTATTAATATATGTATATATTTTGCCAATAATAAAAAAACTGAGACTAGCTCGGCGATGTGAATGGTGTGCCTAGGGTTAACGAATAATGTGAAAACTTATGTCCAACATAATTTACATTACATTCATCCACATCAAAGTGTTACTTAAAAGTAAAAGATAAAAAATATTTTACATAAAAGTGTCTTTTGTAATAATGTAAGTAATGATATGTATCCACTGTACACTAACAAAGAAAAAAAAATAAAGGTTATATATGTTTTTGGTCTTTTTAGTCAAATTTGAAATCAGTTTCTTTTTAAAATTTTGACCTAATTTAATCTTCAAATATTAAAAATATATGAATTTAGTCCTTTTAACCAAATTTTGTTAAGTTTCTTTGATGTTTCAGATGTGTTTTATAATAACATTTGAGTTGTTTAAGTTATTTAACACATTTTTGTTTCAGTGTTATTTGATAGATGCGTTTGAAACGTTACATAAGTTTGACAAAATTTGATTGAAATGACTAAATCAATGCATTTCACAAGTGAGGGAACTAAACTGGATCAAATGTTTGAAAATGAACTAATTCTAATTTTCACTTAAAGTTAAGAAACAAAAACATTTAATTCGAAAAATAAAGAGTCACTTAGGGTGATATCTAAGAATCAGAGGGGGTAACTTAGAAGAAATATTTTATATATGGCTAGAAGCTTGTGCTTGGATGCCACCTTCTCTTCCGTAAATTGGCTAGCACCTATGCTTAATTTAGATCCAATATCACAAATTCAAGATCTTCTTTTTTTTTTTTCTACAACATTATCGGAAATGGACACATGAAGTCAATTGTTGCTTTTAGATTCATTTCTAAGATTTGTAGAGGAAGACGCTGACAGAAAACAATCTATATTGTTTTCATGTAAAAAATATAGGGACTCAATTGAGTTAAAAGAAAATTTTAGAAACAAAATTACTAATTAAACATTTTGTTCTATTGACACATAGTCACTTTCCAAACAGTATTAATATCAATTTAATAAAAGAAGTCGCATATTTAGACCAAAATAATTAAAAACAAAAAGATATAGAAGTCAAAGTAGTAATTAAGCTTAAATAAAATTTATTTACTATGAAGTTTAATCACAAATGAAAAAATTGAATATCGCATTAGGAAGAAAAGTAATGTTAATTTTTTATAAGTAAATAGAACTTATGTCTCACTTATTCATAACTCTTTTGTTGATAACTTTTAGATATAATCAAAACACTTTTTTGTTCTTTTGTTCATAAGTCTTGTATTTAACCAACAGATCTTGGTGTTCTTCCTTTTTTCTTTCTTGAAAGTACTGTGGGCCATGGGCCTTTCATCACACTTTGCGTAAAAATAGTCAAATTTTACTTTCTGTACCCTACATTGGAATCTGTAGTTTCATTCAACTAAACGTAAATCAACCAACTATTCACCCATT
Organism: Vigna nakashimae; assembly: GCA_034642375.1. Lineage (NCBI taxonomy): Eukaryota > Viridiplantae > Streptophyta > Magnoliopsida > Fabales > Fabaceae > Vigna > Vigna nakashimae. Next base: position 1,310,548 of record CM067766.1, read on the forward strand.
TTGAAAAGTTTGAACATTGTCATCGTTGAAAAGTTTTAATGTTTAATCTCTTTTTTTTTCCTGTATTTGTATTTGTACTAATAGTTTAATATTTTTTTATTCAATGTTGTTCAATATTTATTAAAAAAATTAATATCATTAGATTAATTTTAAAAATAAATATAATTTTAGTTTCTAAATCTAGATGTAAAATTAAAATTCATTTTTTTTAACTTTGACACCGCTTACAGTTTAGTTTTTAAATTTTAAAAATAATAAATATAATCTTTTTAATTTGATTAAATTAATTTTCTTTTACTTATTATTTATGATGATATTTGAATTGTTGATATTATTTGATACATTCAGTTGAATTAATGTCAATACGATGAAGGTTGTTTAATAAGAAAAAATCGTTTAATATTATTAAGTTTAAATATATATATATATATATATATATATTATTTTTAAGGTTTGAAGACTTGTATTAAAATTTGATATAATTATGAACTTTAATTTTATCTCTAAATTTAAAGACTAAGCATACTTAAGTTTTAACTTTAATATTATTGGAAAATGATTTAATAAAATGATATGAAAATTTTTCCTTTTACATAAACATAAATATATTACTTTGTGAAATCCTAATTATTATGTAACAATATTAACTCTAATATAACATAAGAAACCGTATTAACTCTTTCTAATAATATTAAAACTATATTAAATAAAAAATTATAAAAAATATTAAATAATTGTTACAAATACACAGAAAATAAATATTTAAATGTTATCTTTCATAAATAATATTTATATGTATTAGTTGAAAAAGATAAATTGTTAAAAATTTAGAAAATTAAGTATATTTTCCGTCTCAAAACTATTTTAAAAAATTATATTTTATTCTTAACCTAATCTATATAACTATTCCGTTTCTATATTTTATAAAATTTATGTAAAACATTATCTTCCACAAACAATTTTATATTTAATATAAAACTCCATTTGTCAAATAGAAAATATTCTGCCTACAGGTTATTGAAAAAGATATTTCTACAACTTTCGAAGAATATAAAAGAAAAACAGATATATAATTCAATTTAAGAATAAAACTTAATTTTTCAAAACAAATTAAAAATAACGAAACATATTTAACTCAGTTTTAAAATAGAAAGAAAAAAAGGTAAAAGCATGCTAGAAATATAAACATAGAAACAATTGAAAAATAATATTTTCTTCACAGTATTTTAATATTATTTACGTATCATTTTATATTAAAATATTGTTAAATTATGTTTAAGTTTCCCGATAAATATCATGACAAAAGTAAATAGAAGCAGAAGAAAAAAAATTAAAGAAGTAAGAGGATGACATAGTTTTATATTTACAGTATAAAAGTAAAACAGTTATAAATAAATAAACTTTTAAATTTTAAAATTATTAAATGAATATAAAAATTTATATGTGTCATATATATTTTGTTTATAAAAAAAACTATGGTTATCGATTTTAATAATCCTTAAAATAATCTTGGTCCCTGTTTGACTTTTTAGAAGTAAGCAATTTCATCATTTTCTATAGATTGTTGTTCCCCACACAATACAACTTTCACAAACCTAAAAGAGTTTATAGTTCTTCAGAGGTTATTGGGAGCTTCATTGCATCTCCTACAATTAAACAATTTCTGGTCTTGCTACAGATATTTTGAGAGGTTAATTAAAGAATTAAAAGAAAGAAATTTATAGGAATTAAATCAGAGCATATTAAAAAATTAAATGAAAATTTACTTTTTAACTTCTTGACTAGTATCTCTTGAAGGTATCAATTAGTTACCATTTGTCTTACTTTTTTGGCACTCAAACATAGTTAAAATTAATTCGTTTTTTACCAATTATCATATAATTTAAAATAAAATAAAAAAGGTAAACTCTCATCTTTAAAACTATATCTAGAAAATAAAATAATCAACTGAAAGATATTTTTATAATGGTAAAATTAAATAAAATGAAAAAGATTAAAATTTATTCATATTAAGTCTATCAAAAACTGTTTATTGGTTATAACTAAAGTTGGGAGAGAGTATTTTAATTTTGTAGTGGTGGATATTTGATTTTTGTTTGTATCTGAAAATAGAAAGTTGACTTCTCTAAAAGCTTTCAATGATAAATAATCAGTTTTTTTTTCTTTTCAAAAAGCTTAAGCCAACATGTGCTTAATGATTATTCTAGCAAGTGGTTTGAGTACAGAAAAAATAAGAGTTATGAATCATTGTTTTCTTTAGTTTGAAGTTTGAATGAGTCATGATAAAATAAATTAATTGAAACATATTTAATAGATTACTTCTGAATATATATATATATATATATATATATATATATATATATATATATATATATATATATAATATTCCGTAAGCTTGTGGTAAGTACGACTTTGATGGTGACAAATCCAAATTTCCCTTTTATCGGAGATAATGATTTTAGAGATTTTGAAACAATTACTTTGAAAACTTCTGATCTAAAGACTCTTTAATCTTTATCTATCTTCAAACATGCAAGATGATTTTTTCGATATCTTTTGTTTTATTTGGTTACTGTTTTTACCGAATCTTAACTTTACTAAATTTGTGTTTGCATTTTAGTTGTCATGGTATGGTAAAAATTTAGAAATTTACATTTTAAAAGTGATAATGGTTTTAAAATAGATAATGGTTTTAAAATAGTATGATTCAATTATTTTAATAATAAATGATTTTAATATAAATAATTTTTTTAAGAAAGATACTTATTATTTTAAAACATACTATCTTTCTATTAATTATTTTTTTAAAGTTCTCTCACTAAGGATTTTTCTTATTGAAGATATGAAACCTAAATATTGATCCTTGTAATAAGCTCTTCAATTTTCACTGATTCGTTTCTTTCTTCGTGTTGTATGAGTCATGCTCTTCAAGTTGAGTTTCAACTCATGTGAGTCATGTTCTACTTGCATGTGTCTCTTAAGTCATTAGTATGAGTATTTATGGATCATTGGTTCTGATAGTATGCCCTAATCATGGTTGCATTATTCATAAGGACAAATTAAGCTACCTATGCATGTAGGAGTGTCTTAGAGGTCATTGAGTTGTTTAGTCATCTTTCAAGTAAGGGAAGTTAGATGCTTCAGTATGTGTGAGTTGGATATTGCTAATTGAAAGAGGTATATTGAATATGATTGTTGTTTGTGATTAATCAAATGATATGGTTGGTTAATTGAATTGAGTGTTTCGTTTTTGTTTTGACTGTGGTAGTTGAGCGAATTGACAATTTGACCATTTGAGCAAGTTAGTAGGTACTCTAAGATTGAAAATTGTTTTTAAAATCACTTAAGTTAGGAATACCAATTTGATTATTTGAATAGGTATGTTCCCTAAATCACATTTAAGTTGGCTATTTTTCGGTATGACGTTGAGTAGTACTAGTGTGGCGTTGAGGGTAAGCTTGTTTGTGCAAGTCTTCAAAACCTCTGAGCACTCATTTTTACCGCTAAGCAACCATTTTTACAAATGGTCTGGCATTAAGAAATAGTAGGGCATTATTGATCACCACTTTTTACTGTATGTCTAGAATCATTTTAATTCCATTTCACTGAGTGAAAAAATAATTTTGCTAAGCAAGATGTTTTTGTTGAAGAATAGCGTTGAGTGTCAAGACTGCAAACACCTTTTGTGAAAGGTTTGGCTTGTTGAGCACCACTTTTGTGCAAGAGGTTTCGTGTTAAGCATCACCCTGAGCGCCAATTTATATACTTGTTTTGGTTTCTTCTTTTTGGTTGTTTGGTATTAATCATTGATTTTTCTTGTGAGTGTAATAACGGTATGAATGTATATGAGGATTTTTGATGTGTTTATGTGTAGTATGGTTCTTGAGAGAATTTTGATGATAAACTTTTGTGATGGTGATGTTTAGTGTATGTTTGACATATGAGAGTTCAGAAAGAAGGTATCCTAATATACTATCAGTCATTCAACTCATATAAAGATTAATGGAGTGAGAGAGAGAATGGTAGGAGGTCTTTGCTCTAGACTTTTAGTCTTATGCATGAAAAGATTAACCTCATGAGTAGTATGGTGATAACTCTTGTATTTATGACTCTGCAGAGTAGAAATACTACTACGAGTTTACATCTATAGTAAAGCCCTATATTAAAGCATGTATCTGGATAATTGAGTCTAGTATCAATTGTTTATTTGTTTATATGAGTTATTGTATTTTATAAATGTTTAGCTTATATATGATATAATTTAATTGTCATAAAAAACTCTTTTTTCGCATAAGCTTACCATGTTATTTTTTTTTGTGTATTCTTATGTCTTTGTGTTTCTTTTACAATAATCATCAGTAAAAAAACATTGATGGTACAAAATATTCTTCATAATTAATTAATAGTTTTCTTTAATTGGTTCATATATATTTTATTAGTATAATTATCATTTTAGATAAATATATTAATATTATATATTATTTGTTGAAACACTATCTTGTTTTATCAATTTTATAATGTTTTATTTAATCAGTTCTAAATTGTTAAAATTGAAATATTACACTCAAATAGTGTTTCTCATGCAATTGATGATTTATATTATTCATTAATAAAGTTTATATATATATATATATATATATATATATATATATAATTGTTTTTAATCTATAAATTTGTTTAACATCGACTAAAGAAACTGCAAAAGTAAAATCCACAACAAAATAAATAATAAAATATTTTTATTAGCATACCCTAGATCAATACTAAAACAAGTTAATAAATATACCATATTAATCTTGGGTAGAGCGAGACTATATATAATAAAATTTTAACATGCATTTTTAAAACGGCACTTACCACAGACTATTACACATTTTCTTATCTTGATGTTTTAATCTGATTGCATGTGAATATATACGTAGATATAGCTATACGCGTAGCCTTGAATTTGGTGAGATTATTAAGAATCTGTTGGAATAGGGTTAGGTGCTCTATGTCTAGGGCAAGTTGTCCAATCTAGGATTTCGTTTTCTTATATTTTGTGGGGTCCATTTTTTTATTTTGGGTAATGTGCTTACTTAACTATATTTTATCTCATATATAAATACTTATTATTTATAATATAGTTTTTTCTTTATCCAACCAATATCTAATGAAAAAAATGATAATGATAGGTATAAAGTTTAGTTATTTAAGAATGAAAATTAATATCTTAGAGTGAAAATATATAAACTCTTCTTTGAGTTAGAGTGACTATTATAACTTAGGCTTAAATGTTTATTTTGTTTTGAGATTCAGAGGTAAACTTTTGTTTAGTATCTGTTTTAAAAATGAAAATATTAGATTTTTATATTATAAAAAAATTAATGATAAAAAAAATGAGGAAGATTTAAATATTCAAATATGAAATTTTGTTGTATATGATTATTTATATTTTATACCTTTTGTTTTTTAATAAATACACATCCATATATATATATATATATATTCTTGTATATTAATAATAGCTCATCTAGTAAAATTTGGCATTTTCTATCCTTTGTCTAACTCATCAATTTGACACAGAATCTAATGAGTCAATAAATTTCTTCTGTGCACAGTTCACACTATCTGTCTTCTTTCATAGTCCCTATCTTTCAACCAAATTGTGACCTTGGAGGTTACTAAAAACAATAGCTATCACATATTGCATGAAAAACACGATATAGTCTCTATTTGAATTCTTGGTACATAGAGAGACACATAGGGCACATTCATCGGCAAAAGATTGGATCATGTTGGAACATTCCACTGCCACATAAAGACAATATTTTTTACTTATATTAATTTTGTTAGAAACTGAAAACTTGTGTGCAGGTTTTTGGATAAGGCTGCTATTAAAGAAGACAGTACTGGTTCCAAAAGGGTACTGCTGACAGTAACCCAAGTAGAAAGGCTCTAAACTTATCTTTGGTATGGCCCTTATATGGCTCGTGACACTGATTCCAAGCACCATTTGGGCACAAATCAACACTCTTTTTGTGAAACAAGGAACCACTTTGGACAGAAACCTTAGACCTCATTTTAGAATTCCTTCAGCCTTTCTTGGAAGCTTTGTGACACTTTCCATGCTTCTCTCAGTGCCAATGTACGATCAATTTTTGTACCGTTTATGTGCCAGAAAATTGGTCATCCTAGAGGAATCACATTGCTTCAAAGGCTTGGGATTGGATTTCAATCAAGATCTTTGAGAGTTGGTCTTAAATCTTCCTTCACTATATTCTGGAATTCTAATGTGTCACCGCCAGATTTCATCTCAACCAAATGGAAAGATGGAGCGACTTCAAATATTTCAACATCAAGGGAAAGCGATTCTTTTCTACCTGCCTTGTTATGGAAAAAATCAACGGCACTGACCGATTGTTGAAAGTACTTCCTTGCTCTAGCCTCATTGAATCTACCTTTAGCCACCTTGTTAAAAAGTTCGCCCCCTTTGGCATATTCCATGATGAAGTAAATCTTGGTCTTGGTGGCCAAGACCTCAAACAGTTGCAAAACATTGGTGGCTGATCTTACCGTTGCTAACTTCAGTGAACTTTCTGTGATCAATTTGCGAAGACTATTTGCCAAAAGGGTTCTTCATTTATGGACCTGCAGAAGCAAATCATAGAGAAAACTCCTCCCAAAAGGAAACTTACAATAGACACCATTTTTTAATACATTTTCCTCCCTTTGCTAAATTTCCTTGTAATTAAATAGTTATGAGCTCGTAAATTTTTTTATATCCAATAAAATTGCAATCAGTTCGATCTGATTTCATCCCTATGTTTTATTTCAATTTCTTTTTGTTTTCACTCATTGGCCTTGTCTTTTGGAGTGAAAATCATAGGAAGTGGACAATCATAGGAATCAAGAACAATTGGTCACAACTTCCTCAGCCTATGAATTGTTGTAAAATATTATTATTTTATTGCAATTGAAAGTTGTGCAACGTTAATATTTTATTAACAACAGTTAAATCTTTAAGTGCATGAAACGATCAAATTTTATGGGTTGAAACAGTCAACTTATCTGTTTTAATTTATTTTATTTATTTTATTCTTTCCTAGCTCTATAAATAGAGAGTACTTTCCCATTCCAAATGACCTGAGCTTTTCTCATTCTCTTCTCTTCCTAGCTTCATTTTTATTTCTGCTCTACAAATTATCTTGGGTATAAACTCTATTAAAGTAGAGTTTCTTGCTAGTTTTGTGATCCTCGAATACTTTCGAGAAGTTCCTGTTGTATCGTGGGGGACTTGCGCAACACAATGCGGATAAATCCTTAAGGATAGTGATTTACACGCCTCATGAAATTGCAGTATGAGATTTTGTAAGCACTTTTTACTACAATCTTAAGGATTTATGTTTTAATCTCTTACTTTCAAAAGAAAAAAGAAAGGTACGAGAAACTTATCTTTACTTTATTGTTTTATTGTATGATGAATTTGGAGATATGTTTGATTTCTTTCAAAGCATGAAAAATTTATTTTTAATATTTTATTTGATTATGTGATGAATGTTGATATATTTTTATATTGTTATTTTTCAATTAATTATTTGGATGATTATTAAAAGTTTGAATGCTTAAAAGCCATGGTTGGATATTTGTGATATGATAAAGTGGTTATAATTTTGGTAAGTTTAGTACGTTCGAAATCATCAATATTAGTTACCATTTTTGTTGGGTTTATGATTCTGTTATACATGGCATTGATTCCTTTTATTTCATGTATAATTTTTTTTAATATTAAAGAGAGAAACGGTTGTTTAGTGACAGCCGCAGGCAATGGAGTGAACCTTAAATTACAGTGGAGAGAGAAGATTTTTCCATTGAATTATAATTAGGAATAAAGTAAGAATTAGGGTTTTTCTTTTAATATTAATTAAATTATTTTTGGGGGTTGTTTGAATAATTGGTGATAATTTTAATATTGTCTGTAATCAACAAAAAAAATTAAATTGTTCGAGGATCATGGGTAAATGTGGTGGCAGTGAGATTAAGGAACAATTTATGCTTAAAGTATTCTGGAAAAAAAATAAATAAATAAATAGGACCCTAATATTTTATCCCCTTTTCCCAGTCTCGCAATTTTTTTTCTCTCTCGCGCACCAACCTTAAGTGCCCTCCACCTTTCCTTTTTGCGAAACTCCACCTTTCCTTTTCTTTGTTCTGGACTCGCGAAGGCGCAAATTTTGGTGTGCACTGAGGTTGATTCTCAGGGTTCTTCGTCGCGCCACCCAGGGAGGGTTTTCTTCTCCTCTTTCGCCATGGTTCGAGCTCGTAAAGCAGGGAAGCTTCATTCCCTTTTCTCTTTGTCTCACGCTGAACCAAGAACTCAAGCAATGGGAGTTGCGGCGTGCACGGGAAAGTTCTTTTCCTTACTCTTATGGGTTCAAGGCTCGAATCAAAATAGGGAACTTCCCTCTCTTCTTCTCTGATTCCAGCGATTTCTCTTTGGGAGTGGAGATCAGGTTTGGTGGCTCAGGCGCGGTGTTTCCGCGACGTGTGGGTTCGCTCTCTGGCGTCTCTGTGGCGGCGAAGGTCTCTGCTTGTTGGCATTCTCGTGGTGGAGCATGGCATTCACGTTAGGGTTTTGATTCGGGGATTTTGAGGTTTCTAATTTTGTGATTTTGGGTTGAGTCACGAGGAAGGAGACTACTGCGTTTTGGGGATTTCTGATCATGTTCAAGAATTTTCTTTTAGGTGTTTTATTCTTGTTTTTCAATTTGCATTTTGAGAAGTTCCATTCTTGTTTCCCAGTTTACTTTTTGAGTGTCAAAATTCTGGTGTGGGAAATCTTGTGCTCTTGATCTAGTCGCGTTTCATTTGGAGATTTTTGGGACTTTCTATTCTTGTTTTTCGATCTTGAGATGTGGGGGTTGTTCTGACCTTCGTTTTGGATTCTCACGGTGGTTGCGATGGCGGTGATAACCGTTTCGTGGTGGTTGTCAGCGGAGTTACTCCTTTTTGACCGTGAGATTTGTCGTGGTGGCTCCGACATCGTCGGACTGTGTTTGGTCAGTTTGGACCTATTTGGGCTGCAGGCCAGAGTTTGACCCGGTGTCTGTGATTAGTTCAGTTTGAACTCCTTAAACTGCAAACCCAAACTTCGGACTATTTCTCGGCCAGTTGGGTGCAGTCGGAAAACTCATAATATTGTTTTAATTAATAATAATCAATTGTAAATGAAAAATAGAATTAAGTAATTATTGAAATTAATAAATGAAATTAAATTATAAAGAGAGATGAAAGTATTAATTTATAATTATAATTATGGGAACAAAGTTATTACTATTTATTTAGTAATTAATTGGAAATCAAATTAATTTATTGAGAGAGAAATTAATTTGATTTAAAAAGGAAGTTGACGGGATTTTAATTAATTGAGAATTTGAATTTAATGATGATTATGATCTATTATTTTGGAATGACATTTATTTATTGTTGGTTATATATTGTTTGAGTAGAACATATTGAGCATATTTTATTCTTAGAATGAGACTTTAGATAATTATAATGTCAGATAGAGAATGAGAATGAAATTGTTGTTAGAAATAAAATATTTCTAAGATTTTAGGTCTTAGAATGATAAGAAAGGGAAATAGTATATTATTATCCCAAGAACAATATATTGAGAAACTTTTTAAGAAGTTTGAGTTTTATGACCTGACACAAATGAGTTTCCCTTATGATGCTAGTTCTAAATTAGTGAAAAATAAAAGACAGTCATTATCTCAGCCTCAGTATGCCCATATGATTGGGAGCTTACTGCACTTGGTGAGCTTTTATATACTTGATATTGCTTATGCAGTAGGTACACTGAGTAGGTATACTCAATATCCATATCAGGAAAATTGGGATGCACTTGCTAGGCTTATGAGATACTTAAGAGGTTAAATGGATTATGCCATTAAATATCGTGGATTTCCCGTTGTACTAGAAGGGTACAATGATGATAACTGAATCTATGATTCAGATGAGACAAAATCCACTAATGGTTATGTATTCACACTTGGGGGTGGTGCGATTACATGGAGATCAGTCAGGCAAACAATTATTGTAAGATCAACAATGAATTTGAGATTGTTGCTCTTGAGATGACTGATAATGAGGCTGAGTGGTTGAAAAACTTCTTAGCGAACATTCCATTGGGAATGAAACCAACCCCGTCGGTATCGATACACCGTGATTGCCAATCGGCAATAGCTATAGCTAAAATCAAGAGTTTGGTGAAACAGCCACTAAAGAGTGAAACTGTTTCTATTGATTATGTGAAGTCAGAATGGAATCTAGCAGATCCTCTGACAAAACCCTGGGAAGACAAATGTTATTAGAAACATCGAGGGGAATGGGACTTAAGCCACTTGCAAACAAACAAGTGATGGTAACCCAACCTTTGTGATTGGAGATCCCATGAACAAGGTTCATATGGGTAAAAACAAGTCACTTGTTAGTTCTGATAGCACTAAATTGATTTTAATCAATTTTGTCCCTTCCTATGGTGTGTGTGAAAGTGCTAGAGACTACATTATTGAGAGGTTAAACTTTGTCATTAAAATTCTATGTGGTGAAAGAATTTTAGCTTAAACAAAGTTTTTAATGATTTTCATATCCCTTATGGGTGGTGTATGATTTGCAGCATACACTTGATGAAATCACCTATATGAGTGTCGAGTGGGGCCGCTTGCATGAGATCTGGAGCACTCATGAATACCGGGCACGCGCATGGCCTATTTAGCGCAACACAGCGATAACAGCAAGAATTGTGGGGTTGTATTGTGATTGATAAACCTCTAACACATGTCAAGTGTCTTTGGTTCATATAGCTTGCTACACCAAATATACTATGTGTTAAGTTTCTTGATCTAAGACTGGTTCATATAGCTTGCTATACCAGTTCTGATGCATTACATTCTATGAGACCCAGGATAAAAAGTTTTCTTTTCTTTCAACTTTCTCTTGCAATAAGTGGGGGATTGTTGTAAAATATTATTATTTTATTGCAATTGAAAGTTGTGCAACGTTAATATTTTATTAACAACAGTCAAATCTTTAAGTGCATGAAACGGTCAAATTTTATGGGTTGAAACAGTCAACTTATCTGTTTTAATTTATTTTATTTATTTTATTCTTTCCTAGCTCTATAAATAGAGAGTACTTTCCCATTCCAAATGACCTGAGCTTTTCTCATTTTCTTCTCTTCCTAGCTTCATTTTTATTTCTGCTTTACAAATTATCTTGGGTATAAACTCTATTAAAGTAGAGTTTCTTGCTAGTTCTGTGATCCTCGAATACTTTCGAGAAGTTCCTGTTGTATCCTGGGGACTTGCGCAACACAATGCGGATAAATCCTTAAGGACAGTGATTTACACGCCTCAGGAAATTGCAGTATGAGATTTTGTAAGCACTTTTTACTACATGAATAAGAGGGGATTCAACAAACAAGAAAGTAGACACTTTGACACTTAAATAATTTGGATTAGCCGCATCAAATCATAGTTAAAAAACATTGTTAGAAAGATAATGATGAACACAACTTCTATTTTGTTGTTTCTTGCTATAAAGCAAAGTTCCAAATTCATCCTAAGTAAATCTTCCAAACATGAACTTCCATGTTACAAAATCTTTCGGACTTTGCTCAATTTTCAAGAACCTATTTGTTTCTAAATTTGTATACTAAATTATCGTAGTTCCTAAATATTTTATCAAAATAACGATTTGATGGTTTTAAGAATTAGCAGGAGGCGAAATTAAATTTAGTTAATTTAAAAAATAGAACCGAAAGCAATTCCAAATTAAATTTAGTTAACCTCCAACTTAAAAGTCCTAAACTTTAATAAAAAATATTATATTATTGATTCATTGAACACCAATTAGCATACTCTATTTTTATATTGGCCCCTTTAATATACACGATGTATAAATTTTGTTTCTCCATTGTTTTGCAATCGATGTTTTCAGATTTTACAAAATCTTTAATTTCAGTGTAATATTTAATTTTATATACCTTTACTTTTAATTCTTATCCAACTTAAGGATTAAAGTAATTAATTAAAGTATACAACAAATAAAAATTTGCAAATTAAAAAATTAAACTAAAAGTTACATTTTTATTTTCTAATAAGAAAACGCCTATTATAAATTAAAGGAAAACAAAATTAGAATTTATCCTTTTTTTATTTTGTTAGGTAATTGAATGTGTTTATTTACATTTTAGGTTTAATGTCTCGACAGGTCCCTATTTTCGTCCGGAATCTCAAATAGGACCCTTTCTTTTTTGGCGTTTCAATTGGGTCCTTAATTTTGTAAAATTGAATTAAATAGGACCTTTCCGTTAAATTAACGAAACAACGTTAAGTGTTGTATCATCTGATATGCTGACTGTGTTATTTTAACACACGTGTCATTAGCAACGTGGTGCAACTGTGGTACCATCAAAACCATATCAGGATGTTCTTCTATCTTCTGATGAACAGTTTGCGCTTTCCGGCTCCTGGGACGGTGAGCTCTGCCTCTGGGACCTTGCAGCCGGCACCTCCACGCGCCGTTTTGTTGGACACACCAAGGACGTCCTCTCTGTGGCGTTCTCCATTGACAACCGTCAGATCGAGTCGGCCTCGCGTGACCGCACAATCAAACTGTGGAATACCCTTGGTGAATGCAAGTACACCATTCAAGATAGTGATGCTCATTCTGATTGGGTTAGTTGTGTGCGTTTCAGCCCTAGCACTCTTCAGTCGACTATTGTGTCTGCATCTTGGGACCGCACTGTTAAGGTGTGGAACCTCACGAACTGCAAGTTGAGAAATACCCTTGCTGGACACAGTGGGTATGTGAACACTGTTGTTGTTTCTCCCGATGGTTCTCTGTGTGCCAGTGGTGGAAAAGATGGAGTTATTTTGCTGTGGGATTTGGCTGAGGGTAAGCGTCTCTACTCTCTCGATGCTGTGGGATTTCGCTGTCGTTTGTGCTGGGGCTGCTCCGGGGAGCGGCGGGAGGCGGAGAAAGGGGGGTGGGATGGTATTGGGGGAAGAATTTGAAAGGTTGAGAGGGTTCGATTTTAGGGACAAGGATTTTTGGAGGCTATGCGGTTTGCGGAATTAGGGTTGGGTCGTCAGTCCGCGAAAAAGGAAGGGTTGAGAGGGGAGTGGCTGTAGACTAGTGCCGGAAAACATGAGGTCCAAGGAGGAGACGTCGCCGGAATTGCAGAGAGAACGGGGTTCTGTAATTGAATTGCCAACTTTGCCCTAATTGAATTTCCCCTATTTTAATTTAATTTTTAATTCAAAATTGTGTTAAAATAACACAGTCAGCATACCAGATGATACAACACTTAACGCCGTTTCGTGAATTTAACGGAAAGATCCTATTTAATTCAATTTTATAAAATTAAGGACCCAATTGAAATGCTCAAAAGGGTTCTATTTGAGATTCCGGACGAAAATAGGGACTGTCGAGACATTAAACCTACATTTTATTGCAAAGAAGTTGATAGCATAGGTGGAAGCAGAGTGTGTGTACTGTCAGAAAATTCCATGGTGAAGTTGGCGACATGGCAAAACCCATCTCCTCTTTCCGACTCACCTCTCTCCTCCGCTCTCAGAAAGATCCATCACTGGCCCTTCAACTCTTCCTCAACCCAAACCCTAACCACCCCTCCGTACACCCCTTCCGCCATTCCCTCCGTTCCTATGACCTCATTATCACCAAACTTGCCCGAGCCAAAATGTTCCTCCAAATGGAAGAGCTACTCAACCAACTCCACACCCAAACGCGCTTCCCTACCCCCGAACCCCTCCTCCGCCACGTCATCGCTGCTTACGCCCGCGCCGGCCTCCCATCGCGTGCCCTCCGTACCTTCCTCTCCATGCCCGCCCCCTCACTCCGCTCATTCAACTCCCTCCTCCACTCGCTGCTAGCTTGCCGTGACTTCGCCTCATTCACGCGCCTCCTGCCGCACCTCCCCCGCTTTCGCGGTCCCGACGCATGCTCCTACAACATCCTTATCCACGCGTGTTCTCTAACGGATGACCGCGATCGGGCGTGGAAGCTGTTCAACGAAATGCTTAGGCGAGGCGTTCGTCCGAATCAAATTACGTTCGGAACTCTGATTAACTTGCTGTGCAAAAGCCCTCAATTGTACCTTCCCCAGGCGTTTAAGGTGAAGGAAGAGATGGATAGGGTTTTTAAAATTAAGCCTAATGTTTTTGTGTACACTAGTTTGATTAAAGCGGTTGGCGAGGTGGGTGATTTTGATTCCGCGGTTAGGTTAAAAGATGAGATGGTGAGGAACAATTTGAAGCTTGATGCTGTGGTGTACAACACTTTGGTTTCAGGGTTTCTAAAAGGAGGGAAGAAGGATATAGGATTTAGGGTTTTGGAGGAAATGAAGACTGGTGGTGTGAAGCCGAATTCTGTGACGTGTAATGTGTTAATTGGGGAGTTTTGTAGGGAGGGGAAGTTTGAAGAGGCTTATAGGATTTTGAATGATGGGTTAGAGGGTGTGAAGCCTGATGTTTTTGGTTACAATGTGGTCATTGGTTGGCTGTGTGAAGAGGGGAAATGGAGGGAGGCTGATGATTTATTTCGGGACATGCCAAGGCGACAGTGTGTTCCTGATGTTGTGACTTACCGCACCTTGTTTGATGGGCTTTGCCAATGTACGCAGTTTGAGGAAGCTGGGTTGGTTTTAGAGGAGATGATTTTTAAAGGCTATGTTCCTCGTTCCTCCCGTTTGAATGAGTTTGTTGGTATGGTGTGCAAGGAAGGGGATTTTGAGTTACTAGGGAAGGTTTTGAGTGGTTTGGTAGGTGGGGGATTTTACTGTAAGGATGTGTGGAAAACTTTAGTCTTATTGGTTTGTCAATCGGAAAAGTTGTTGGGAGCTTTTGAGCATTTTGATGAATTGGTGTTGGCATGAATTCTTTATTTGGTTTCTGTGAATGTGCAGAGTGATATTGTGTTAGTTCCAAAATACGTATTTCAGGATAGCCTGGACTCACCAAATCCTGCCAAACATTGAACTAGATCTATATCAGAGAGGTGAATCTCTAGTCCACAAAGCGATGATGAATGTCCGTGAAGAGCAATTGCAATCAAGTACTAAAGGCTTGGAGTATTGTTTAGGGCACAGCTTTTGTTGAAGGAGTTATGCTAACTGAGGCCTTCTAAGCTCCCCCTTCCAACAAAGGGTCATCAAGTCACCGGTCCCATTACATGTAAGCACTGGTCCCATTTTACCTTAAACTACACCGAAAATTCAAAACCAAAGAAAACAAGTGTACTTTTTATATATAAATATCGTATCATAGCAGAAACAAATACAGATATAATCCTAAAAACTGTTTGGGGTAGTTTGTATTTGTTACTCTTCCCCTCTGTTTTGCTTACAATTGAAAAGATTATGTTTTTCCTGACATAGTTGTTGTGTATGTTTTTGCTTATGTTATGTAGGCTGTGCTTGAAATCACAACACATTAGTAAAAGTTAAGAAATTGGTGGACTTTTTCTGGATTTTCTGAAGGCTGTGAGGAAGCAGAAAGAGTTTTGATTGGACAACAATTCAGGTTTTGATTACTTTTGCCTTTTTTTTTCAAATGATTTATTTGTATAGATTAGTAAGAAACAAGAAGAAGTTACTGAAAGAATATTTTTACATTAATCAATTATTTTCTTTTAACTTAATTAATAGCTATAACGGATGATGATTTACTTTAATTCTTAGATTAAAAAAATTAAAGATAAAGAAATCTCTCTTTCGTTAGTAATCATGTTATCTGTTATTGTTTACTTTATTTTTCTGAAGATGTGGTTTGGTTTATTTATGTAGGTAGAGTTATTCTATGAAGTTACTGTTATGGAATTACTTGATTGATATAGAAAAATAATAAAACCGATACAGAATTAAACTTGAAGAAAGTGAAATCAAATAATAAAATAACAGAATTAATACATAGTGATATTAAGAATTTAGGTGATATAGAAAGTGATTAGGTAATAGAGTTGGAAAAATAATAGGATTGGGTGAATTGCGTTTTATAACACATCAGAATATGTTGGAAAATTATTAATAGCAGGAACTAACTGATACAAAGATATTTGAATGTGATTAATAATTTTGATCTAAATATGTAGTTGGTCTAAATACTGAATAAAAAATATAATAAAAAATATGAAAAGGGAAATAACGTAGGCATGTTTGAATGAGAAAGAGGAAAAGACAGTGAAATATGACGAGGAATGTGGATTGTATTTGACAACTTAGGGAAAGTGAAGAAAGTGGTTTATATATACTAAGCTAATTTGTTCATCCCAATAACATTATGCTTTTTCCCTCTCTAACGTCCCATCTTCCATCAAACGGTAACATCTTCTTATGATTATGCTTCTTCTGTATCTTCTTCTCTTACTTTATTTTTCACAACCTTTCTGCTATCTTCTTAGGTTTGACAATATCGTAATTCAGTTCATCCTGCGTGAGTAATCCACATTTATGCATATAATAACATAAGATGTGGGTGCGAAAATAAGATTTGATGAAACGTTTAAGAAATGCACATTTCCAATTTAGTGGTTTTCATGTGCAAACACCATTTCTCATGTACACAAGTACATGAAAGTCAATAGAAGTTCAACTTGGTATTTGATTTTGTGTCATCCTGCGAGGGATTTCGCTTCATTGAAATGAAAGAGTAATTTCCAATCAGTTATACTCTTCAGTAATTTAATTTTTCTAATGAAAATTATTCATGTGAAATTTAGAAACTAATTGATGTTGAAAACCTGCAGGTATGATTTGGGTCAGGTACCATTGCTAATTTCAGTGAACTTTCTGTGATCAATTTGCGAAGACTATTTGCCAACAAGGGTTCTTCATTTATGGACCTGTAGAAGCAGATCATAGAGAAAACTCCTCCCAAAAGGAAACTTACAATAGACACCATTTTTAATACAGTTTCCTCCCTTTGCTAAATTTTCTTGTAATTAAATAGTTATGAGCTCGTAATTTTTTTTATATCCCATAAAATTGTAATCAGTTCGACCTGATTTCATCCTTATGTTTGATTTCAATTTCTTTTTTTTTTCACCTTATCTTTTGGTGTGAAAATCATAGAAAGTGAACAACCTAGTAATGTGGGCACAATTGGGTAATCTTTCACCTTATCTTTTTTAAACCCTCAGTTAGTCCTAATTTTTTGTATGGAAATTTCAGTTGGGTCCTCATTTTTACAATTGTCTCAATTAGGTCATATTTTTTTAAAAATGAGTTAATTTTATCCTAACCATTAAGTGCTGTTAGACGGTGTTAAGCTGTATTTTATATTTTAATAGTGTGGCATTGGTCATTAAAATTAAAAGGCTGATGTGTTATGTTATATTATTCATTAATAATGTAAATAATAAGAGTTTTAATTTTCAAGAGGCTTAGAAGGATAAATACGTTCACATAAAATAGGGATATTTGTTGGAAAATTTTGTAATGTAATTTCTTTGGATAAGTTATTACAATAGATAAATTTGATATTAATTATGAAAATGAGTAAATCTTGTTTGAAAAAAAAAAAGTAAGACTTCGTATTGAAGAAGTTATTTTACATGCATGATATCAACTTTTTATTTCTCACCACCAAAAAAATCCTGTTTAATGTAGACAATTTGATTATATACAATTTTTTTCTTACTATTTTAATGAAGTTGTGTTTGGTAAGGAAGACAATACTTATGTATTTTAATAACAAAAATAAAATAAAAGAAGGGTTAAATATGTTTTTAGTCCCTAAACTATCAAGCGAATTTGTTTTTAGTCCATCTTTCAAAGTAAGGTACATTTTAGTCCTCCTCCTTCAAAAAAACCTTAATTTTTAGTCTTCCAAAACTAAAAGCGGAAGGATAAAAAATTAACGATTTTTTGAAATAGAAGGACTAAAATGTACCTTACTTTGAAAGAGGGAATAAAAACAAATTCTCTTGATAGTTTAGGGACAAAAAAACATAAAAGAATTAAGATTTCCTCAAATTGATCATTTATAATCTCGATTCCATCCTTTAGAAAAAAAAACCTTAATTATTTGTCGTCGCACTTCATTCTCTACCGTTTCCATCTCCATCACTGGCACGAAGGATCATTGGAGAGGACGCAATCATCTCTCCCGACATAGCCGCCAAGACCAATGATTTTCTCCTCTA
The DNA here is from genome assembly GCA_034642375.1 of Vigna nakashimae. Classification (NCBI taxonomy): domain Eukaryota; kingdom Viridiplantae; phylum Streptophyta; class Magnoliopsida; order Fabales; family Fabaceae; genus Vigna; species Vigna nakashimae. The sequence continues at coordinate 1,328,755 of CM067766.1, forward strand.
TCCTAACCATATTTCCATCCATGCTTTTAATAAAGGTTAAACCCTTTAGTTGTTTCTATTTAGTTGTTTCTATTTATGTAGGTTTTTTTTCAATTATTTTAAAATCTTGAATCTTAAATAGTGTTAATTTAAATCAATCGAGTCTTTAAATTAGGTTAACGGGTTAAGTTTTTGCTGAGGTAAAGTTGACGTGTCAATTTTTTTTATATTGTATATTTCATAAAAATCCAGCCTCTATCTCCCTCCTCTGCTGTCTACCTCACCAACTTCTTTGGGTTCGCCTCCTGTGCCTCCCTCGACGAGCTCTTTGATAAGGAGACTGTCCTCCGCGAAGACTCTCGCACCCCTGGCCCCTACCCCGCTCCTCGACTCCCCTACCTCCGAGATAAAGCACAATCAAATCCCTCTCCCACGCTCCATATCCGCCAACAAAGAGGTGGTTTCGCGCCTTGGGGATTGCGGTCGGGCAACTGCGATTTGTCGTGCGATGGTGCAGAGGCTGCCGGGTTGGTCACTAGAAGGTTTAACCGTGCAGGGGTTTGACTACGATTCGATATTGGGACAGTGCTGCGAGATGTCGATAGGGTTCATGTAGATTCCCGTTGGAGTGGCACCCTGCTCAGCGCGCTGCACAATTGAAGTTCTTCTTGGAGGATCCTCTCAAGTACGATTCCTTGCTGTCGTTTTCAACAAGAATGCTCTTTTTCTATCTCTTTTTCCTTAGTTTTTTTCTTTCTTTTCCAAGTTTCTTTTCCTACTTTTTGTTGTTCCGATTTAGGGATTTAGAGTTTGTTCTTCTTGAAGAAGGCTGAAAGAAGATGGGATTAGCGATGGAGGTCTCTCGCGACGATTTCGTCGGCTGTTGAGTGGTCTCTGCAACGGCCCTGAAGATGAACAACAATGGTGTTGGCGTGATAGTGTGGCGCGAATTAGGGTTAGGTGGTGGCTTTGGGTGGTCTGGCGAGATAAGCATGGTGGTTGGCCGTGGCGATGAGATGGTTGGCGACAAGATGGCGGCACCGCTGACCGATAGCTTTGGCCCATGTAATTAGGATTTAGGGTTAATTTAAAATCCACCAACAAACCTTAATTACATTTTACATTAAAAATCTATAATTTTAAATTATTAAATATTTTTAAATTCCACATACATAACTATGTGAATGCCAAGTTAAAAAAAAAGTTAATCACGTAAACATCTCAGGTCAACGATTTAACCCGTTAACCTAATTTAACAGCAAGCAAGGTCCCAATTGATTCAAATTAATACTGTGTAAGACTCAATTGAAAATTTAAAAAAAAAAAAATCAAACCAGAAAAACTTACATAAATAAAAACAACTAAAAACTAAGTAAAGAAGTTTAATTTGTTTATATTTTCCTCAAAACCGACTTATCCTAATCTAAACTATCCAATTAGTTAAAAGGAGAGACGTAGGTTTTAAATATTAAATTCGGATGGTACTATATTTGTGATATTGGATCCGAAAGGGATCCAAAGTGTCCGATGCTCTCTCCCTACAATCCAGATAACTTTTAGCAGTTTCTATCTTTTTCTATTCTTAGTCAATTGGTGATTATTAACATCGTATTGTATGTATTGCATTTAATGAATTTTCTTTCTTTTTTTTTCTTTAAAAGGTAATATATGTCACTTTGTCCACCTGAGGTGTAAAGTGGACCCCAGTTAGCAACTAATCACTAATATTGTGTCTTGTAATTTAGCTGTTTCTTTATTTTTCATCATATATAGTTCAACTCATCTTTCCATTAGAAAGTCAATTAATTTAGATAGAAAATGGTTTAATAAAGCATTTCATCATATTGTAGATAAAATTAATAAATAAAATTTTAATAAAACAATAATCTATGTTTTGGCAATATAGATTTTTTAATAGTTTTTTATTTATTTAGTAAGTTATTTATATTTTGAAAATAATTTCTTTTAATGGAACTTATATGTTTTTTTATCTTAATATTGTTTTACTTTCCAAACCTTGTTTGATTATTTTTTTATTATTGTTTTCCCCATAATATGTATAATTTGATGGTAAAAAGAAAAAAATACAACAATTTGATCGCTCGCTTTATCTTTCAAGATGTCCGAAAAAGATCCAATAAAGCTAGAGCTTCAATCTATTGAAGTGGAGAAAAAAGTTTAATTTTTCTTAAAAAAGAAAAAAGTAGTTAACACTTTACACATTCTTTTCTATCTTAATTCCCAAGTCGCACAGTCTCTCCAATAATCCTTATACGAAGCCAACCCCACAGCAAAAACAAAATACACCCTTATTCAGTATAACTTTTTTAATTATATATCATAAATGTATATGTCAATAGAGATAAGAAAAAGAAAAGGAAAGAAATATAATAGATAATCTAACGTGATAAAAAAAATTGAAAATATTATAAATGTACAAGAGTTAGATATATTAAACAAAAGTGAATATAATTGTTAAAAAATCTCTTGTTCACAAAAAAAAATCAATTCATACCTAATATGAATAAAGATTATGTAAGTAAAATAAATAAAATGACAAAATGAGAATAAAAATAAAAATATCAATAATATACATTCTACAAATATTTGTAACAAGAATTATACAAATGAATGTTTATATATTACACGACTACAATCAATATCATGAATTGCTTAATACTGCTGAAGAATTTAATTGGTAATCTTAAATAAATATAGTTTTCAAATAATTTTTCATTTATAAAATTTGAAACATTATCAAAGAACTGGAGCATTAAATCCAGAACAATGACATGTTAGGTATATCATTACAGAAATTATTTATATTGGATATCTCACTAAAAAGATAAATGGTCAATGATCGCACGAACGAAAACATGATTAAACGAGCCATTCCCTCTTTACTTTATTAGGACCAAAACCCCACACAAACAACAGAAAAACAGTGTTCTTAGACTTTAACCAAAGGGCTTTTACATACAAACAAACAAAACAACCACAGCTATCACACACTGAGATAAAAAAATTGTATGACACAGTAGAAAAACAAGAAAAAGAGAAATTGACATGACCACCGCACCAAAACTCTTACACCAGCCACTACTTCTTCTTCCACTCCAAAACCCCTTCACATTTCGCCACCCTTAAACCCAGCACCACCGCCGTTGTTTTCCAATTCGGAAAACAAAACATCATATACTTTTATTTAACTAATTTCTGTAGGTACTCGTAGCACTACGAGTATAGTATACGGTATACGCGCCAAAAATGGGTTGCACAGCATCGAAGCTGGACAACGAGGAAACCGTGATGCGCTGCAAGGAGCGGCATCGTTTAATGAAAGATGCTGTCTATGCGCGCCACCACCTAGCGGCAGCGCACTCCGACTACTGCCACTGCCTCCGCCTCACCGGTTCTGCACTCTACACTTTCGCCGCCGCCGAACCCCTCACAGTCGCCGAAGACACCCCTGCCGTCCTCCTTCACAAAACCACCAATATTTCCCAATCGTCATCACGTCCTCCTCCCTCCGCCGCCGCTTCAGCTAGCCCTAAACTCCCTCGCATAGTAACCTCCGGCGTCACGCGCCGCCGTCAACAGCCGTCGAGACTCCCTCACGTTCTCTCCGAATCGAGCCCCTGTTCGTCGCCTCGAAGCGAGTTTTCGAACTTCTCAGCCGCTCATCAACAACCTGAACTCATTCCTACTTCACATCCGCCACAACCTCCTCTTCCCGCCGTCACTCGCCGCCGCAAACCGCCGCCGAAGCTCCCTCACATACTCTCCGAATCGAGCCTCTTCTCCTCGCCGCGAAGCGAATACTCCAATTTCTTCGCCACCGCGCACCAAGCTCAATCCACGCCTACTTCACAAGCCTCTTCCGTTTGGAATTGGGAGAATTTCTATCCTCCTCCTTCTCCACCAGGCTCCGATTACTTTCGCCAACGCCAAAACCACAAACTGCAAACAACGCCGAATTTCGAAACGTCGGAATCGGAATCTGAATCGATGTACAATCCGTTCCGTTCAAACTCTCAACGCAATCGCAAAATTGATAACAGTACAAACATCGATTCACAAGAACAAGAACAAAAGGCAGAACCAGAGATTTCCGAATCAGAAACGGAATCTGAAGAGAAATACTTACATGAACAGGTTCAGACGGAGCGCGAGGAAGTTCGGTGCAGCGAGTGGGAGGACCGTTACAGTTCCTCGAGTTCGTCTGAGCATGAGGAAGGAGGCGTCGAAGTCACCTCACCGTCCAAGGCACAGTATGTCGCCGGAGGCTATGCTCCGGGCGCGAAGAATGACAAGGTCAGCGATGACGTGGCGGAGGCGAAGGTAGCGGTGAGACATAGGGATTTGAAAGAGATAGTGGAAGCGGTTAGGGAGAATTTTGAGAAAGCTGCAGTGGCCGGAGATCAGTTATCGGAGATGCTCGAGGTTAGCAGAGCGCACCTTGATCGGAGTTTTAAGCAATTGAGGAGTAAGGCTTTCGTGTTCTTCAATTTGGCTTCTGTGAAAGTGCGCCAAAATTTTAAATTAATTCGTTTCAGTCAAATTTTTTAATAAACTCATAAAATATATTTAATTTAATTATTAGTTTTATTATTAATTATAAAAACTTTTCTTTATTTCATAAATATCTCATGTTAATTCTTACGCACGTTATTTATAATTCTTAAACATAGATATTTATAATTCTTAAACATAGATATTAAAAGTAATTTTTTCTAATTATGAATTTGTCAATGATACTTCTTCTCTAATGCTACAAAGAAATATAAAATTTAATTTTTATATAATTAGTTTCCTCATAATTCTATAAAACATCGAATGCAGAAACACTTTACCATTCAAATAGTGTACTCAGCAAGTTAAGCTCGAGTTGGACCTCTAAACCGCCGTTGGTGGTTAAGTACCGGCTCGACGCCGGTTCGTTGGATGGACCGGGCGGTTCAAAGAGCCTGGGTTCCACTTTGGAACGCCTTTTGGCTTGGGAGAAGAAGCTGTATCAGGAAGTGAAGGTAATTTTCTAATTTGCTCCGGGGTATTTTTGTCTTCTTACAAGTACAATTTTTTTATTGCTAAAAAGTTGCGCAAACCATACAGAACTTAGATAAATCTTTTTATTTTTAAATATCTAGGATTTGATTTCATATAGAAAACATAATGTAATAGCTTTTAATTAAAATATTTTTAAATTATTTAAAACTAATATAAAAATTTAATAAAACTTTGGTGGATTGACAGTGGGACCCATGGTACTTGGATAATTATTATACTTGATGGGTTCCGACGAGCCACCTCAGTGTATTTGACTAAATTGTGCATTGTTTACCGTGTCCGTATTAAATGTCTAAAGTACCCCTGTGCCTAAAAATGTTAAACTTATAATATATTAGCCAGCGGAAAATGATACTTGAACAATCATTTTTGACAACATTTAGACACGCGTACACGTGTCAAAATCTGAGTGGTCCATTTTCATTTAATTTTTCCAACTGGACCACTCAGATTTTGACACGTGTACGCGTGTCTAAATGTTGTCAAAAATGGTTATTCAAGAAGCATTTTCCTTAGCCAAAACAAATTCAATTTAAAGCAAAATAAGATACGAGTTGTGCATCACATGTAAAGTGGTTTCTTTTACTAATTCTATGAAATACTTGTTTATAACATAAAATCAACTTACAAAGATTAAATAACTAAAAATTTTAAAATATAATATATTACACTAAAAATAAATTAATTTATAATATTTGTCATGTAGTATATTTTAAACCTAACTCAATTTCAAAAAATAGTTTAATATTTACGTTTATTATATATTATAAATATAACTTTATTAATAGATTAAGAAGTTGATTCTAAATCTAATTTAATCTTATAAAATAGATTTATAAAATAATATATACATTCAATTATATATTATAAATTCATCTTATTTTTATATTATAAATTGAACCATGAGAATTTTAATAATATCAGAAAAAAAAATACAATAAAAATTGTTAAATTCAAAATGAGTAGATGCCTAAATTTTCGCCACATGTGATTCACAGTTCACATTGTGATGAATTGTTGGTTGTCCAAAAGAGGGGCAAAAATGTTGTCTTATAAAATTATACATATAATATGTCTGTCTAAAAATGGATAGAAAAGTAATGTATAGATTGTAGAAGATGTTGGATGTTTGAAAATTTTGATTCATGTGTAGTGTCTTAGCTTAGGGTGTCCTTTAACCAAAGTAAAGTGAGGTGGTTGGTGAAGTTGCATTTACTTTTAGCCAAAATGGTGGAGTTTTGGAAGATGTGTGCTGATGCATGCTGCTGTATTTTCCTTGCTCTGCATGTTTAGGCAAGAGAATGTGTGAAGATTGAACATGAAAAGAAGCTGTCAGCTCTGCAGAGTCTAGAATGCAAAGATGGTGATGAAGCAAAGCTAGATAAGACCAAGGCTTCCATAACAAGGTTGCAGTCATTAATTGTTGTTACATCTCAAGCTGTATCCACCACCTCAGCTGCCATTAATGGCCTTAGGGATGCTGATCTTGTTCCTCAGCTTGTTGATCTCTGCCGTGGGTATGTCTGCTCATTATACAATTTCTTCACTGTTTTTTTGTGCTCATGAATTAAAGGATAATTAAACACTGTTGCCCTTTTCAAATCCTATAATAATTATATTACGGTTACTTAAGGATTTTGAAGGTCTAATAAATTTAATAATGAAATTTTGTATTAATTCATAAAATAATATAAAACATATAGTGTGGTGGTTGAAGCAATATAGCTTACTGCTATAGTACATCACTTCCTTCTTCAGGCCTGCATAAGTAGTGCATGTGCCTCTTGTTTGTACCAATTTTCCAACTACTGCCCAGCATCTGTAACACAGTCTTGGCCCACTACTTTACCTGCCAAAATCTTGTGCCTTTTTAAGACGTTAGGCTTCATACATTGGTAAAAATTATTTACTAAGGGGTCAGAAATGTTAAAACAACTATTGTATTAAGATAAAGCCCTTAGTATTGTTAACTGTTAATTAACTGTTTGACATGTTTCAAGGGAGAATTTATTAGGTAATTCTTGATCACCACTTATACATGGTTCCAATCAATCTTCATGTCACACATAATTAAATCATTATCTTACCTTAAATTTACTATTTTAATATATTTATACGATACCAATGAGATTTGAATCCAATCACATAAGAGGTTGACATCATTCTTTATCCAAAACCTTAAGATAATGGATTAATGGATCTTTCATTTTTCTATTCAACGTGAAACTTGGTTTCACACTTCGATTTTCAATCCCATGGACCACTGAATGATTATAAAGAGAATCAAACAAAAATCACTTACCTTCTGGTACTATTTCCAGATCATTAGTAGGGGCCAATTATGCAAAATATGCATGAAATTGGAGGATTCAAGGAAGCATATGGAAGCATGATTCTTGGTAAAGAACAGTGGTTGTGATCATATCATGTAGTTACAATCCAAACTTCAGTAAAAGTTTGATAACCAAGTTGTTTAGGCATTTTTATAGGTTCCTGTGACTTGTGTTTGTTATCACTACACATGTTTAATGCAAAGAAAACATCTTAATATATTTATTTAAAAATGTTGTCTTCTTTCCTTAAAAAGAGGTAAACCTTCACTCTAGTTTTACAGGCTTTTATATTACTCTTTAAAACTAAGAAAATGTTAAATAACTACTTCCATATATGTTAATATCATCACTTTAGTCACATTTTTTTAATAGCAGACTAGTTTTACATTGTCAGGACTTTCTTTTATTTCCTTCAATGCAGAAACTAAAGTGATGTAAATTGAGAAACTAAAAGTCACTGAGTAATCCATAAAAAATGTCAAGCTGAGAACTCAGCTAAAATGCTGTAAATCATGTTACATAGAGGCTGCATAAGCATAAAACTGTCAGGAATAATAAGTGAGTCTAAATCCATGGCTTCGAAGTTTTTGAGTTAAAAGTAATAACAATTTTTTATGGTTCCAAAGTTGAGTTAAAAATAATTGTGTTGAAAGTCTAGGTTAATAAAAAATAAAGTCAATTTATAGTATACAAGTGATGCAAATCTCATTTTATTAAATTAGTTTTGTGAAATTAAGTTAGACTTAAAAATCCATTTCTTAACCTGTTATCAGAGTTACGTTGTTTGTGATATTAATTATATACTAAATGCAGAATCATGTATATGTGGAAATCAATGCATGAGTACCATGAAATCCAAAGCAACATTGTGCAGCAAGTCCGTGGGCTTGTGAACCAATCATGCAAAGGTCACTCAACTTCTAAATCACACAAGCAGGCAACAAGGGATCTTGAATCAGCTGTGTCAGCTTGGCATTCCAGTTTCTGCCGCCTGATAAAGTTTCAACGTGAGTTCATCCTTTCTCTGCATGGCTGGCTCAAGTTGAACCTTATTCCAGTAAAAAATGACAGCAGCAGCAGCAACAACAATAACAGTGAATCATCTCATGTGTTTTCTTTCTGTGATGAATGGAAACTTGCCCTCGACCGTGTTCCGGACACAGTTGCTTCAGAAGCAATCAAGAGCTTCATCAACGTTGTGCATGTGATATCAGTGAAGCAATCTGAGGAGCTGAAGATTCAGAAGAGAACTGAGAGTGCCTCCAGGGAACTTGAGAAGAAATCTTCATCTCTGAGAAGCATAGAAAGGAAGTTTTACAACTCGTATTCTATGGTAGGCATAACACCTCCTGAGTCTGGTCCTGCTGATGGACAAGGGTTGGATGCAAGAGACCCTCTTGCTGAGAAGAAACTGAAACTAGCATCTTACCAAAGACGTGTTGAAGATGAAATGGTGAGGCATTCGAAAGCTGTTGAGGTGACCAGAGCTATGACACTCAACAATCTTCAGACTGGTTTACCTGGAGTGTTCCAGGCAATGGCAAGTTTTTCTTCATTGTTCACTGAGGCTCTTGAGTCTGTATGTAGCCATTCACGTACCATGAATTAATTGTGAGTTGATGGATTAATTGTGGCATTTATTGAAAGGATATTTTCTTTTTGCAATCACATACTTTTTATTCTGCCATCTCGTAGGATGAAAGATAACGAATGAGTTTCTATTATAGAACTTTATATTCAAAATTGTATCATAGATTATATATATTTCAAAATTTTAAGTACGACTTTAAATTACTTAATCTAAAATATATTATAGATTATATGTTTTAGATTGTATAAATCTAGTATCTAAAATACAATTTCACATAACTTAATTAGAAGATAGTTTAAGAAAATTATTTCAAATTATCTAATACAAGTTACTATTAAAATAATAATAATTATTTTTGTCTCAATAAAAATAAACTCTCATTTAATAACAACAATAATAATAATAATTTTTTAAATAGGTACACAATTTAATTTTTTACTCGTACGGTTTTAATTATAAATACTGATGTATCATCATGAACTAATGGAATTAACACAATTAGTCTAAGAAAAATAATTGAAAATACGTTTTATTTATTTACTTATTTGTGTGGGTATAGGTTCAAATTTTTCTTGCCTTGTGATCTCATATTATATAAATCAGTGTATATTCTCTATTATACTAACATCCTTAAAAAAATAAGAATATTGTTTTTAATCCCTAAAATTTATAATAAATAATAAATTTAATTTTGGTACCTCATTTTAAAAGAATTAACTTGTAGTTTCAACCATTTAAAAATATATGATTTTAATACGCACTAAATTTAAAGGACTAAAATGTTGTTTTTAAAATTTTATTTTTAAATCCTCAAGTTTAATATTTAGGGACAAGTTTTTTTTTTTTTAAAGTAAGAGGCTGAATTTTCTTTATTTGAAGATCAAAACAAAATCGATTATAAATTTCAGAAAAGCAAACAAAAAAAAAAACATCTGGTAGGAAGGGTCTGAAGGATAAAAGACAGGTCAATAAACTTTAAAAAAATATTATATACTTTCATCTTCATACAAAATTATAATATTTTCAATTTAAAAATGAAAATTTATCCATTTTTATCTCTTTTTTCTTCTTTTCCATTCAAACATACTTTGACTCCAGTCTAGGTTTGTTATGGTAATGTCATTGTCATCGATAAACCCTGTAGCAGCTTTCAGAAACATCCATGTTTTCATGAAAGGACCATAGAGAGAAAAATGGGGCATGAGCAAATTGTGACAAGGCTATAAAAAGACTACATTATATTGACAAGTCCCCTTTCATCCCCAAGCAAAGAATCTATCACACATGCAGCACAAATGTAGTAGAGGGGACCAAAAACAGACCATGAAAAGTAGTGATTGCATCATTAAATGGAGAGCCTGTTTGTCAAATGTGGTCCTCATTTTGCTTTTCTGAATTCTAGAACAATCTTCATTCTAACATTCATTCAATGATTTCATACTTTTATCTTGCATATGTTGTGTTCTACACATGGGAACTCTGGGGAAAACAATGCATTTAGATTGAAGGTTGTTTTTCACAATACAAAATTTTACCAATCTTTCAATGTTCTTTTTTTTTTGTAAACAAAAAGTACATGTTATGATGATGTAACCAAGAGTTAGACTTCATTCATGTCAAGGTATTGTAGGAAAAGTATCATCAAATGAAGTAAAGTAGTTAACATTTTCATATTTTGACAAGAAAAGTATGATTTTGTTGTATGTTAAATGACAAAATGAAGGAACAGCACACAACAATGCCATCAGTTGAACCTGAATCCTGATAACATATCACAAATCTTGCCCAAAAATGTGAAAAGGATTATAAATTTTCATGAGAAGTATTTAAATTCTGTATAGAAACACTACATTATGGATTATGCATAAGAATTGAGGGATCAGACAAGGCGAACTGGTGAAGAACCTAATCTAAACTTGGGGTATCATATTTCCAACTGAAATGGACTTTTACTACAAGGAACCAAAGGTAAGCTGAAATAACATGGTAATGCTGGGCAGCACCCATGGAAATGACTAAGAATTGAGAATACAATAAAAAGCAGATTGAGGAATCCGAACTAAAAGAACTCAAAGTCCAGATATTTACCCCCAGACTTCATGTTGTCAGTAGTAGTACCAACTATCCTCTTACTAGTGCTGCCAAGCCCAACAGCATTATCAGCTGGTCCAACCTTCCCTGGTAGTTCATTTTCCACCGGTCTCGGCACTTCTGGCGGCGTGCTACACCTAATCAATGCCCAGTTCACGCCTTCAAAGAATGGGTGCTGCTTGATCTCTGTTGCACCCCTTTTAACCCCTAGACGATGCTGTGGCTCCTTCACTAGCAAGCCACGGATCAGATCCCTGCTGGCATAACTGGTTGCAGGTGATTCGGGAAACCTGAGCTGCTGGCCTACTACATTGAAAAGTGTAGCACGGTTTCCTGACCCTTTGAAAGGGGTTTTACCATATAACAGCTCATGCAAGAAAATTCCAAAAGTCCACCAATCAACTGCACTTCCATGACCTTCTCCTTTGATAATTTCTGGGGCAAGGTACTCATGAGTGCCAACAAAGGACATGGATCGAGCTGCAGTAGGCTCCGCAACAAGCTCTGGAAGGGTGCTGGATGGCAATCCAGGATCAGCTCTTGGCTTCCTTAGCTTCTTGTTTTTCTGAGGAAACAACCGAGGAATAAAACATGCAGGTTGGATGCACACTGATGATGGCTCAATGCATGCAGGTTGCACACAAAATGCACCACCAGCCCGTTTAGAAGGATCGCCATCATAGGATGATCTAATAAGAGTAGGTGACACGGCACATCTGAGGGAAAGATCAAAATCTGATAGCATAATGTGACCATCATCTCGAACCAACACATTTTCGGGTTTAAGGTCTCTGTAAACCACTCCAAGCATGTGAAGATATTCAAGAGCAAGCAAGACCTCCGCAGCATAAAAGCTATATGTAGAGAAAATGACACCGTAAATACTTATAGTGATTGTGTGCCCGGAATGAATTTATTCAACAGTAAAGGCATGCTATGAAGAACAAGATGATGAAACACCACTTGTGTGCACAAAAAGCAACAAATTGTAAGGCTAATTTCCCCAATATTATGTCTATAGTTTTAAAGCAAGAAAACCCATTTTTTGTATAAAAATGCTACACAAACAAAAAATACTCTTGTAAGAATAGCACTTCAGCAAGATACTTGTTATACATAGTTTCCTGAGTGGTAAGCAGATCCAGCTAACAATGCTAGATAGACACATATGAGCATATTTCATTAAGAAAATGCATTTCAAGATAACTCATGCAAACTAGATGCACTCAACTTAATTACATCTTTATTGTATCATTGATTATGAATATGATGCATGAATCACTTAACATGGTCGAATGAAATGAAGCAACTGATTCAAAACTTCACAAAGATTTTAACAAAACAACCATACATAGAAGACATACAACAAAAGCAGCTATCTTTTCTTGAAATATTGCAGAGAGGCTACTGTTCAAGGGAGGGATTCTAGCAGTAGAGATCCAAGTACTTCGTTTAGTGAAGAAATCACATGAAACACATTACCAATGCAGTTGCATAATCCAAATTATTCTTATATCTCAACAAAGTCAAGACAAGAAAGAAACAAGAAATTAAAAAAAAAAATGTTTCTCTAATTCATAAAGATCGAGAAAAAAGATTGCAAACAAGAGTTTCAAAGTGTCTTTTTAGCATAACATGAATTAAGAAACAATAAATCAAAAAGAAGTAAAATAGTTTTTTTCTCAAACTCTCCAAATGCAAAAGGATTAAGGAACAGGAAAACATTATCTTAGAAAATTATCATGACGGAAAGTATTAACAGCAAAGAACTCAGGTAAAGAAAAGCAACTAAGTAAAACATAAAGCATACCGTGCTGCATATTCTGAGAAATGTTTCCCGGGTTGCCGCTGCCTTAAAGTGTGCAGATCACCGCCTGGACAATATTCCATCACCAAACACGAGAATCTGTCAGTCTCAAAATGAGTATACAAAGTTGGTAGAAATGGATGGTCCAGCAACTGCAATATCTCCCTCTCTGTCTGTGCTCTAGTCAGCTTCTTTCTGCTTGCTAGGGATGCCTTATCCATAACTTTCATTGCAAAATAACACCGAGTTCCACTCAGTTCTGAAAGATATACACTTCCAATGTCACCACATCCTAGACGTTTGAGTAATCTAAAATGACTCATGCCCAGAATTCCATCCCGTAATCGGATGGCAAGAATAGCCTTCCACCTAGGATCATTTCCTTTGTGAGGCTTATTGGCACTACCAGTTATGTTGCTCCAGTTGCTGTCATCGCTGAGGCCACTGCTATCACTTGCCCGGCTAGCACTAGTTTTTGCACTCTCCAGTGAATCCCCCCTTACACTCCCTTTAGTACTATCACAGTTTCTATCTAAACTAAGCATGCCATCACTAGTCATTGCATCACTCCGATATGTACTAGCACAACTATTAACAATGCTCATCGCAGTGACAACACCAGTACTATCAATACTGCTGAGTGGACTGACATTGCCACTTGGAGGCAAAGAAGCGTCCCAAACACATTCTTTTTCCTCAGCATCAGGAGGTAGGAGAGAGTTCTCAGTATTCTGTGATGCCCGAGGACCCAGAAATGCCAAGTTCCCTATGCCATTTATTTCTTCAACCAGACTTTGCTCAGGGGTAAGAACAGCTGGATTTGGTTTCTTTGCAGGAACACGAATTGAGAGATCTTCCAAAAAAGGGCCCTTTGTGGGCAAGCTCTTGATCAAGCAACCAGCCTCCGATTTGTTTTGACCTATCGGTACATAAACGGTTCTCATAAGATCTGTATCAACAGGCTCAGGGGGATGACTAGCACCAGCAAATAAACTTGGACCACCATCCTCAAATGAATAGCTGCTTTCCTTCAATGTATCACCATCAGGCACAAACTCCTCAGCTTCTGGCGAGGAGCCCTTTCCCTTCCATGTCATGGTGGGCTCAAAGGTGAGGGACTCCTCAGAGGATCGACCATCAAATCCCATATCTTCTTGTACCAAATATATTCGTGCATTGGTTAACTGGGCCACTTCTCTAATTGAGGCCAGATGTGAAAGAGGGACATGCACATCCCTTGTTTTGGACAATTGATTCACTTCTCTGAGTGAAATCCCAGCAGCACCAGAAACTTCCTGCCGATTATGTCTCTGACCCGGTTCTCTTGCAGCAGATGTGTGTGCTTTCGATACCTCAACAAGGATAGGCAAGTTCCGTGGAAGTAACTTCGGCTCAGCAACCCTCTCCATGTCACAATATCACATAACATCACACCAACACTTCCAGTTACCAAGCCCTGCAAAGAAAACCATAAGTTCATTCAACAGTAGCTTCATTACTTCAACTTGAATTCCAACAAACAAAACGGTGAGCATAACCAAGACAAGTTTTAGCCAGCCACCAAAACAACGCAGAACCAAACAATGAACGAATCAAGCAATCCTAGTTTACATATCATAGCTAAAAGGCACACCCAGCAAAGAAATGCAACATATAGAAAGCCAATAAACAATGATAATTGCGTGAAGCGCTAGAAACAAGAAGGAAAAGCTACTCATAGTAGAAATCATAAAATGGTACTGGAAAAAACCACCCCAACTTGAAATCACTAATGAGAAGCTAGCAGATCAGAAAACTACAGAGTTACTTGAAGCATCAAAACACTAACTCCATAAGCAATTAAAAAAAAAAATCGGTATCCGTTCACAGAAACATGAATCCACAAAATCAAAATTATTTACACATTGAAAGCAATACTAAGAATAAAAATAAGAACAAAAAACAGCACACATTTTCTTCTATTTCTTTGACAAATGACAGTACCCACATAAGCCCAACAGTTGCAAGGCATTCTTTTTGAGACAAAAGAGGGATCTGTGTTCCATAAAACAAAAGGGAAAAGAAGAAGAAACAAAACCAAGCAAAAGGGACAAAATACAAACCCAGCATTGAAATGAAAGAGAAAACTGCGTAATATTATAATGGAGCTGTTTCTCTTTGTTCCCACTACTTCAAAGCCAATAACAACAACCACATCAAACACACCCTCTTCCTATTTCCTTCCACCACAAACCTAACACCAACTCTCTCTCTCTCTCTAAAACTGGAAAATGGTGATTGAAGAAGAAAGAATTCTCTCTCACACTCTATAAAGTGTTGCTGTAGCTGTTGGTGGTGATAGTTATGAACTGTGGGTACAAGCTTTTGCTTTTTTTAATATTATTATTTTTGTTTTTTTAATTCTTTTATAATAATTATTTTGTAAAAGGTATAATAACAATGAACTCTTGTTGATTGAAAGTATAAAAAAGTTCTTACACCAAATACTTATAAACTTTTATTATTATTTCACTTATTTTATTTGTTGAGTATTTACATAGTTATAGAAAAAATAAAATACAATGAAACTATATTATCAGTGTAAAAAATATTACAGTGTTACTCAATTATCAAATTTACTTTTAGTATAAAAGAAATTTACAGTGTTACTCCACTATAAATCAGTAAAAAAGTTACTTTCAGTGTTACTACTTTAAAAGTATAAGTATAGTTTATGGCAGATATATTTAAAAAAGTTATATTTGAAAATTTGACATTAACAAATTAAAATTTTAAATATAAATTGGTAATATCTAAATGAAATAAATGTAGACTAATGAATACTGAGAAAATTATTGTTTCAGTATCATTCATTGCATCTTATAATAAATAATATGTATTAATACGAATGTAACGGTAATAATAATATTACAAGGAACATTAGGCGGAAAAATTACATATAAATAATTGTGTCATTTTATAATAAAAATAATTTAATTTTAATAGTATAATTTAATTTTAAATAAAAGGAAAATAAATTCATTAATAATACCATGTCTGTTTAAAAATAATAGTAGATTGTAATATTTGAAAATGTTTGTCTGTATATATTAATGACAATTTGTATTCTGTAAATATTATATATATATATATATATATATATATATATATATATATAAATTCATATAAATAATAATTATGAAAGAAAACTAATAATGATAATTATAGAAGTAAAATATTACATATAAAATACATATATTAAAACCATTCATGATCTTCATCAATCCTAAAAAATAATATCAGTCAAGATAGAGAAAAATGAGAGTGGGACCCACAGTGTTGGTTCTTTAAGGTACACTTCTTTTCTCTCTTTCATCAACGTCAAGCCGTTTTCCTTGATTGGCTTTTGGAATTCTCAAATGGCGCGTGATTCCAACTTCTTTTGAACGCGCGTGTGTTTCTTTTCTTTTGTTTGTTGTGATGAAGTGGAATATCCTTCACTGGAAGTGGATTATGATTAGTGAGTGGGGCCCATTTTTTCAAATACCAATTTAGGTGGGCCCACTTCACAGCAGCTCTATTTTTCATTTAATGATAATTATTAAGAAAGTAATGAAATTCTTTTAAATTTAGACAGCGGTATCAAATTCTTAGTCAGATCAATCTTATTTATTTAGATGGGTTAATTTATTTTGTCCTCCAAACATATTTTATATATTTATTATAATAAATAAAAGTAGACTTAATCGCTCATTTATTTATAGCATTAAAATATTAAAAAAATAATTAAAAATTAAAATGTTAATTTATATTATTGAATAAATAAATTAATTAAATATTTATATTATTCAAACATTATTAAACTGCATTTTAATCTTTAAAAATATTAAATTGTTAATTTATATAATTTGACGTCGTAATAAAAAATTATGAAAAATTATAAGAATAATAATAAAGTATTGTTTTAGTAGGTTGTTAATTAACTCTACTCGAAATCATTTAATCTTAAAATATTTAAAAGAATGTTTTTTTTATTCAGTCTAACTTAAATATGTAATGAATTAAGTTGAGTATATAATTTACATTACAACTTAACTATTTATTTATTATTAAAATTAATATTTAATTTAATATGTTTTTAGTTTATACTTAGTGTGATGGGATTTTTGTATTTATAATTTTCTTTTAGATTCTATTACTAAAAATTATAATTATTGATTTTGATATGTTAAATGAATAAATTTTACTTTTAATCCTTGTAAAATACTGTAATTCCTTTATAGTATAAAATTACTAATTTTGATTTGAAAATTCGCTTTTAAAATAGGTAAATATAATTTATTTTATAAATTTAAAAAAAAATGAAACTATCAATATTATATTTCCAATACTTGTAAGTTTGATTTAGAATTATGGATTGTTTTTTACTAAACACTGGCTACATGAGTTGTCCGTGATAATCGTATTATAATAAAGATTAAAAACTACATCTCAAAGCGTTTCGGGTAAGAGAAAACTGAATAATATTATATCTTAATTTAAGTTTTACTAATAGAAATAGTTGAAAGTCTCTGATCAATCAGAGATATCATAATTTTGCAAAGTCTGTTTTCGTTAATCTTCTTTACGTTTAAAGTTTACTTTTAAAAGTTCGATTCTTTTTCTATAAATATACTTGTTTATTGGACTTATTATTTTATTTGTTATCATGTTATTATTAAACTATTTATTATTATATAGTCTTACGTTCAAAATATATATACACAGATATGAGAGTGTATTGGAAATTTCATATCAATTAGAGATAAAGTAATTTCACCTTAGAAACCGATTTTGTAAAAATCATGATAATAAACACAAGTAACTCACAAATAATTATTTCAACATTTATACTATCTGTAAAATACTAGCATATTATCAACTTACTTCAATTCTAAACATATTATTTAACAATTTTATCCAAGCATTGTAGAATCATACTTTAGTGTATAATTTAATTTCATATAAGCATATTTTATATATCTAAATCACTGCTCAATCGGATTAGATATCATAATTAATTCTTATTACCTAGTGATAGTGTGCATACCAATTACATATTCTTTGTATGTTATTTAATATATTAAACTCAACATTTATAACATCTCTCCTTGATCGATAAGTCGAATAAAAATTAAATACTAATAAAAAAAAAACTACTTCAAGAATTTGATTAAGTTAGTTTAATTTTCACCTTACTAACTCCTCAAAATTGTATTTTGCTAGCATAACAATACCATGATTATACTTTAGTTTTTGAAAGAGGTCAAAGAAAATAAAATTCTAAAATAATATACTTTTTAATGAAGAAAAAAGAATTATATAATCCATTTATAGAATATCTATCATTTATCAATTTAAAAATAGTAATTAAAATTTTAATTATTTCATTTAACTGAGTTGATTAATAATGGTATATGGAAGTTCACATATCATGGTATGTGTTCAATTTCTACTTACAAAAAGTAAAAAAGTTTGTATAAGATAATTTTTAATCAATGCATAAAACGTTATTTTGTTCCACTTTCTGTAAAGTTTTATAAAAATTTAGTTTGACTATTTTTTTAATCTCTGAAAATTAAGTTGATTTTGGTTCTTATAAGTTTTGTTATATTTTCTGTCCTTCAAATATTGAAAATATTTTTTATCCCTAAGCAGTCATTAAGTGTATATATGTTGAATGTCAAAATTAATTGACTATTTTAAAATCATATCGACTATTTTTATATGATGTAATATTAGTATTTGATGTCTCCAAATAATGAATGTGAAAATAAATCAAGTAAAATATTGTAATGGTAATACGAATAAAAAAATTACATGAACTTACAACAAATTTTTCTCTCTTTAAATTTTATAAAACATAAAAAATTATTAAAAACTTTACAATAAAAAATGTTTTTAGTCCCTCTTTCAAAAACTAACACCATTAAAAATTTGGGGTCCTCATTTAGAACAAAATGAAGACTAAAACAAAAGTTTTGAGGACTAAAACGAACGTTTAGAAAAGAACAAGAATCAAATTATACCTTATTTTAAAAGAGGAACGAAAATCAGAAACGACCAATAGTTTAGGGACTAAAAACATATTTAACCCTAAAAAATAACCTTACAGATAAAGAAGCCAAAACTAAAAATGTACGCATAAAAACTAACAGTAACCATACATATTTTTAAAGCATGGAATACAATAAGTTGCTGGTGCATCATCGTTCTAACGGCTCTCTGGTTCCTTTCACAGCATGAAATGTCAGGAAAGCCCTTGGAAAATGGACAAACAGTGACCGTACGATGGTGCCGGAGAAATTGAACAGGATGAAACGCATGCGCGTGCACGGTGGCCTCCGTGAACTGGCAATGCAACAGATTTTGCAGTGTATAATAATTCAAAAAAAAAAAACCAAACTGAACTCAATAGTGACCAATCGAGATACTCTAGTGTTCCTTGGTCCCATTCCCTGTGGCTACGCTTCCCTCCTCAGATTAGAACGATATTTATTCATTAATTTTTTTTTCATCTTTTTCTTTGTTATATATTTTTAGTTTTTGATATGAAAATGAAATTGTGTAAAGGTTTAAAAATATGTTTTAAGAATTGATAGTACGTTAAAATGATAAAACTGGATTATTTTATATTTAATTTGTCTTTTTTTTTCTATTTTCGGTAGTTTGTCAAGTTGGTTTAATTTTTTTAAAGAAGTTTCAATTAGATTCATACTTAGTAAAATTTGTCTCAATTAAATTATTTTCATTAAATATGAACAAACATAGTTAATTGTTTTATGATGTGGGAAAAAAATATGATATCGTGACAAAACTAATTTTTTAAGGTTTTAACATGTCTGCTCTATGGTTTGGGGTTGCTTCACGAAGTTTGTTTGGACCTTGCATTCCAATTCAAAAATATTCAAATAATATAACAGAATTGTCCAAAATTAGAGAACAATTAAAATCCTAACTCACATAATCAAGAAATCCAAATTCCCAACTTCAAAAAACCCATATCTAAAGCGCAAATCAAAATGCATAAAACCCCAAAAACAGGAACCTAATTTGAATCCAGAAAGAAAAGGAAGAAATGGTTCTCCCCAAGGCTGAATCAAAATGCACAAAAAAACTCCAAATCGAAACCCTAAATCAAACGTGAAGCCTCTCCAATCCTGTGAAAACTAAGTCAGAACCGAAAATAAAAGAGGAAAGAAGAAACTGCATCTTCCTACTGCGAAATGGATCAGAAACGAAAGACGAAAATGAGTCTTTCTCCCTAAGAAAAGCAAACAGGGACAAGGAGAAGGAGGTCCCCTGCGAAGTCGAACAAAGGAGAGAAAGAAAATGGGTGTCTTGTGCGTCATCGCCTTCTCCAACAACCAAGGTCGCAAGCTCCTCAGTTAGCGCCACACCGCGAGATGAAGGACACCTAATGTTGGGTTGGTCCACGAGGAAGGAAAGACAGAGAATTGGGAAAATTTCTCTGATTAGGGTTCTTAAGTTTGAAATCTATATTTAGGAAAATTAATTAAGGAACAACTTATTTAGACATTAATTAGGGTTTGGAAAAGGACATTTAATAAAAGAACCCTAATTACACGTCACAACCAATATCTCAAGACAATGCCCCGTTACCATACCTTTTTGTCACATCATGAAAGTTTATGCATATTTAACGGAAGGGACTTGATTGAGACAAATTTTATTAGATGTAGACCAAACTGAAACTTTTTTAAAAGGTATGACCGACTTGACACACTACACCAAAAGTAGGGAAAAAAAGCAATTAAACCATTATTTTAATACTAAAAAATTTTAAGTATAAATTAAGTTTTTATAAACGAGTTTCATTATTTAAAAACATATTTTCTTTCTATAAATTTTTTCTTTAAGCTCCCTCTATTCTCTCTAGATTATCTAACATCTCACCTATTTATTTGAAAATTGAAGATCACTCGAGTGGTCCTTGTGGCGAGTTCTCCATTCTTGACTGATTAACTTCTCAGTTTGGGTAAGTTAGTTTTCTGTCTCTTTTATGGATTCAAGTTGGTTCTTCCTTTGCATGTGGGCAAAATCTAGCTTCTGTGTTTTTTTATAGTTATTTATAAGATTCTTTGTTGATAAGTAGTTCTAATGGCATTTTATGTTATTCCTGAGAGCATATATGGTTTCCTATGTGTTTAAAGGTGTTATAAGGATTTTGTGTTGTTTGGATTGGACAGTGTAGTTTTAGGTACATTTTAACTTAATTGTCAAGCTCTTAACATAGTGACGAATGACTTGGGTTTTACTTAGGGATCCATCACAAGGAGCATCGCTCGAAGGATTCAAGAAGGTTGGGAAGACTCCAAGACAAACAAAGGACAAGTTCACTTACTTTTGAAGTAGGAACACGAGACAACGACTTTTGTTTTACTCTTAGCAAGACATCACTCAGTTGCCTCTTGTGTCGCTCAGCTCAAATATCCAGAGAACCCTCATCTACACTTCTGACATGACTCGTGCTCAGCGTCATTTTGTTCACCCAGTGCCAACGTCTGGAAGCTACTACAACACGTTTTATTTGTTTTTTCTCACATGTTAAATATGTAATGTGTGCATCTAATAATGTAATCTTCTCTAATTATTTTCTAAATAATCTAATATCTTCCATATATGCTTGATTGTTGTTGAGATCTAATTTTATGAGATTTTCAATAAAATTGAGAGTTTTAAGTGAAATTTAGTGGTTTTGTTTTTATGGGCAAGTAAAATGGTGCAGACTTTTGAAGGTGTGCCATTTTAGCGGGGTGGATCAAGTCTTCACATAGGGTGCTTCAGATATTAGGTTACAATTTTCTATTTGTATTTTAGGTTGACCTTGGATTTTTCTCGAATAAATATCTTTTGGAAGAGTTTATTGAGTACAAGGTTTGTTTAGTTGACAGCTCTTCATGTTTGAGAAAGTAAAAATACTTAAAGTTTTAATAAAAGAAAATATTTTTTTATGAAAAAATAGGATTTAAAGTTTTAGTGAACTTTCCTATTTTTCATTCTTAGCGTGATCATTAGGTAGTCTCATATCTTTATAATGACAACTTGACAGGTTCATTGTGCCCAATGCAAAGGAATATCCTAAAGTTTAAATTTCTTCTGCTCCTCAAGTTTTAGAGTTTAACATGCAACACTTAACAAAATATTGTTTAGTAAGTAAAACATTTAAGAGAATTGTGTATTAAAATATATTTGTTAAATGTAAGCAAGATAAAAAATAACGAGTCAATTATAAAGTGCTAAAATATATTTGACAAAATAACATTTTTTAAGTTATATCGTCTAACAAACAATGTTTTACAAACAACATCTAACAAAAGAAAGTTTTTATATCAAGGCTTAGCAAGACATTGAAACTTAAAGTTTTATATCCATTAGGTGTTAAACATGGAAGCGGTTCATGTCATGAATCGTTTAAGAAAAGCTCGTTAAATGATATAACTCACAAACGACTTTTCAAAATAAACATCCAATGTCTTGTAGCGTCTAATAATCATATATTGAACGTTGTCGTAAACAATACATTTATTAATGAGTTAACATGTGACAAAATGTTTTGAACATGCAATATGACTTAACTCTTATCAACGTTTAAAACATTTAATGTAATTTAATACATGTACAAAAATGTGCTTCTATGTTTGTATGCTTTGCTCTTATTATCTATGCAGGTCATAAAAGTACATAAATTTACTCAAAAACCCCTGCACGAGATCAATAAAGACGTTAAGAGATAGAAAAAACATTTTGAAAATGTTTTCTCCTAAAGTTTTCTACTTTGACACTTCATACAAGCCACTTTTGATAAAGCTCTAATAAAGCATTGTATTTATGTAAAACATGCTTGAGTCTGACTTCTTACGTAAAAGGCTACCAACTCTACATGAAGTCAACTCTCTCTAGCATAAATTTATAAAATAATAATAAAGATCATATTGATTTAAATGAATTTATATCTTAATAAAAATATATTAACAATTTTAATGTTAAAAAGTGATGATGATAATAATAAAATAAAATACTAATATAAATATAAATATATTTACTTGATAATAATGAAAACTTAATAATATTAATAATATTAGTAATAAAGTTAATAATAATCGAATATGATAATAATTATATTAATAAATCCATATTAATAATACATAAATTAATTAAATAATATTAAGAATAATAGTAATAATTAAATTTTCATTCTAGGGATGATTTACTCTCCTTACAATTTTATTTATTAAAATATTTTTCTATCATCCTCAAAGTCAAAGAAAACATTAATAACAATTAATTAAATATCAATAATATATAATAATAATAATCAATAACCATTTAATTTAACTATTTTCATGTTAATCCATATCATACACTAATTTCATTATTATTATTATTATTATTATTATTATATATCTTATTATTCACAAATACCTTTAGAATTATATATTTAAAAATATTAAATGTTAAATGAAAAAACAATTTGCCTCTACCTTCTTGAGTGGGCTTAAGTTGTAAAAAATTTAAATGTAAGTGACACGACTGTCGCGGTCATACAAATTTGATGTGCAGAAATTAATGCAGTATAACTAGGATTTGACTCCTAGGTCGTCTCTCAGGGACCAATTTTGGTGGTTCAGTCTTAGATTAGTCACGAAGTGGGGGGGGTTTGTGATTTTTTGTGTGCGGAAATTGAAATTAAAAGTGAAAATTTAAACACAACTGAATTTAAAAACACTGAAATAAATTTTAAAGATTGTAAAACCAAATGGTAAAAACGGAACAGTAAATATGCAGAAACGGTAAAATTAAATGCACTGAAAATGAAATTCATCAAAAAGTTTTAACATTAAAAATAAAATTCTTGAATACTACACGTAAAAACTGAAAATAAAATAAGCAATATAATGTAACACACTCCTGCATTCAGAAATAAAATTACATTGCACTTGTTTAAAATGGAAATGAAAGAGCTTGCTACTGGAAAAGAAAAGGAAGAGGCAGAAGCCTCCTCCCAGACCGTGAGTTTCTTACACTTACACCTAAACTACACTAAAATCTCCCTTTCATTCTCCCTGCCTGCTGCCATTTTATAGTGTCAACACTTTTGGACATTCTCCTTCAATTTAGGATTTTGGGTTTTGTCTCACTTGCAGCCCGTCTGTGACCTTCCAACTTTAAGGTTTGTTGTCTCTAATAATCTGCAAATGTTCACGAGCTTCTTATATGTGCCAAATAGGTGGGGCCCTCACTTTCTCCAAGCTTCCAGCCGTGAATATGGTTACTCCTCTCAAGCTTGCTGCTGCTAGGCTTGCTTCTCTCCTAGGCCGTGACACTCCCAAGCTGGACCAAGTGTTACTCTTCTTGCTGGACCATGCGTTGCAGCTGCTGGATGGAAGTGCAGCGTGTTGCTGCCAATGTTACTGGATGTAGCACACCAAGGCTGCTGCCTTGCCCATGCACCGCTTTTATTCAAAGTCAAAACTGGTCCAGCAATGCTTCTTTTTTACGTCACAGCAGCTCCCTCAAGTGTGCACCTCCCATGCTTGTTAGATGATGATTTGGATGCTTCTTCTTCATGTGTGTGCCAGTTTGGACGTAGGCTTCCTCTCCATTTTGCTGGACATAACTGGTGCAGCCTTCTTCAAAGTGTTGGGCGTGAAGACCTTCCCAAGCCGTGACAGTGCTCTACGGTGGCAGCTGGATGGATCCGTCAGCTTTCAATTGTGGTGGCTGCCCCTGGAATGAAGAACACCACTGCTGGACCGAGTGCACCTCTTTGCTGGACGAAGCTGGACTGCTTCCGCTTCAAGCTGCTGGCCAAGACTCCACTCCAAGCTGTTGTCTGATGTGAACGCTGCTGCTGGTGCTGGTCCAAGCTGCTTCCATGGCTTTGCTGGAACGTTGTGTGCTTCCTGCAGGCCGTGTTCTTCTCTGTTGCCAGCTGCTGGATGCATTGAAGGACCGAGAACTGCTTCTATTTTTTTTTTGGTGGACGTGTGGGTCTCTTTTGCAAGAAAACTAATTCCCAGTGAGAGAACCCGTGAGCAATACTAAGGGGTCTCCATCATTTGGTGTTTTGCCAACATGGATTACATTGCAACAACATGGTGGTCCCCTTTTTATTCCAACTTGCTTTGGCAAATGAATTTTCCAGGATGTAGAGGCCGTGGAATGTTGTCTGCAAGCTAACAACGTGGGTGGTGGCTCCTACTCTTTTTATCTTCTTTCTTGAAAGATTCCAAGCAAATGTGGCAGCCGTGAGTTATGCTCTGTAACAGTTCCGAGAATGTTTCTCTCAAATCATTTGCAAATCACCAGCAAGAAAATGTGGAATGGCCCACTCGAATATTGACAAAATGAATTGTGGGGCTGTGTGCTATTGCTCTTTTCAGAGAGATGATACTTCAATAACTCAGCAATTTAGATTTTTCACAAGTGATTTTGTAAAATGGTGACACAATGAATTTTCCAAAACCGTGACATTACTCCAAGTCTCCTAAAAACAAAATGAAATTCACATCTCTTAACATTTTAGTTTAAAATATAATTGATGTCACATTTTAACTCTCCAAATATTATCCAACAATTTTCCCTGCAATTACTAATGCAAATATAGTTAGCTCAGATGATTCAAATTAAGTAAAATAAGAATTTCTCATCATATTAAGCATAATTAAGAAAAATGGGAAAATACTGGACCATTAAGCACAATTCCCTGATTAATTCGAGTACAATAAACTAAGTGAAGTGAAGAAAATAATGATTCATCAAAATAGACCACACTTAGTCTTTTGCACTCCTGGGCAAAATTAAGACACAAATCAGGGAATACGACATCAAAGGACTGACACAGATGTAACATACAGAAAATAAAAACTCGCAAGAAAATAAACAAAATTTACAAAGTTCTCAAGAATTCTGGAGAGATAAGAGAAGTAGAAATTATCCAACACAAATCAAATAAAGCAGATACTTATAGAAATCTTCCAAGCAATTCAATACACGGAAAAATAATCCATCAGCTCAAGAGGTGATTTGAAAATAACAAAACCTCACAGATGCACTCATAGTGTTTCTCTCAAGTGTTTAAGGTAAATCAATGTCACTCAATGCACTCAAGAAAACAAACACAAGCAGACTTGGCAAGCTTCTAATTATCAATACTTAAAACATATGCATCTTCAGATCAAAAGGTCTTTACTGGGTTGTAATGGGGCCAAGGACAGGGGAGGATAAAATATAGATAAGTAGCTACAGCTCAAAAGAAATAGAGGAGCAATGGGGAAAAAGTGTAAACACAGTGAAATCTCACCCAAACCTCTAATTCAATCCTCTTCTCGACTCCATTATTCACAAAATGATTTTTCAATTTTTTCTTTTTCTCATCAAAATTTTTTTTTTTTCATCCTGTCTTCTTCTCTTTTTTTTTTTTTTTTTTTTCACAACAGGATATAAATTATCATTTCAAAACATGATGAGGAACCAACTAGCCAATTCATCAGAATTCCCAAGGAGACCACACTTATTCTCAAAATACTTCTATAGCTTCAGACTTTCCTAAGGTTAAGGTAATCATTTGTTTTTCACTTAGGATCAGTGTATGAGCTTCAACACAAAGAAATATATACAGTATAGGCTCAAAGGGGTTATCAAAGGATAATAACAAGGTAGGCTTATTTGGCTAAAGAGGCTCAAGAACAAAAATGCCTTTATCACGTCTGAACATGCATATCAATCAATTATATCAAAAAGAATCAAGCCAAGGCATATGTGCAAGCATTCAAGAGACATATCACACACAAGAAAGAAAATTAAGTGGCTCAAATCTCACACAGGGTATTCGTCACAATCAAATCATCCTCTTAAACACATAATCATCTTTCCAGGCAAAGAAAAGCAAGGATTTTAAACCATAAGTATTAATGAAGTGAAGGAAAAATCTACAACTTAGACATCATCCAGAAATCAAGAGAAAAATGTAAAATTTATTGCACACAAAACTTGATAAAAATAACTTAAAAGAGAAAAAATTTAACACTCAAAAACAAAAAATTTAACACACAAAATACAATCTAACAGAAAAATCAGAATTTCTTCCCAGTAGACCACACTTAAATCACACAATGTCCTCAGTGTGTTACAATCATCAGATTATCAATTTCAGAGCAGCAAATAATATAGACAAGTGCAATAAAATGTTAGGAAATAGGAAGAAATTTTCAGTAACATCCATCAGTAGATGTTTTCAGTGACATCCATCAGTAGATGTCTAAATCACGTAGCACCCATCAGTAGATGCTAATTAATTTTTATTATATTTTTTTTATTTTTTTTATTTATTTTATTTTTTTTTATTTTTCTGAAAAAGGAGATGACCGGCACTGTGACAACAGTCTCGGTGGCAAAGACCGGAACTGTTGCTACAGTGGCAGAATTTTGGCTATAAATGAGCCACTCCTCCGCGTCCAGCGCCATTTCCTGACCTAGTCTCTCTCTCTAGTCCTCTCTTCGCCCTCTCTGCTCTCTTCTCTCTCTACTCTCTCTGCTCTACTCTCTCTCTCAACCTGAGCGTCTGGAATCTCTACGGAGCCTCTGCCCCGGTGCCATCTGAGGAGTGTGAGAACCCCGAGGAGCTTCTCTGCCAGCCTACTACTCCAGGTAAGTCATCTGCACCTTGGATCTCCTTCTTTCTGCCGTTTAAGCTTTCTGCTCTTTTCTTTGCTTTTCAGTTCTTCTCCTTTTACAGCTTTCAGATCTATCATTTTTTTTTCTTTTTCCTGCTTTCAGTTCCTTCTTTATTTTCAGCTCCTATTCGCTTTATTTTTCACCTGCTAAACACTTAAAACACATAAAACACAATTGTCTTAAAACTTAAGGGGTATATCGGCTGGAAACCAGACGTTAATCTCCCTTCGTTTGAAGGTATGGCAGAGACAATCGGGTAGAACAACGCCACGTACCCCACTTAAAACTAAAACACAGAAACTGAATATACAAGAACAATATGGACAAGGACACTGGACGTAGATCCGTTTAGGACCCTTTTGCAAGGACCGTGAAACAGATCTGAGACCAAAAACTGAAACATCAAAGCATGACTGGACAAAATAAATCTAAAAGGAAACAAGAACAAATAAAGAAAACACTGAATTAAGAATCTAATGTTTTTATGCCCCTTTTTTTTTTTATGTTATGCTTATTTTTCTTGTTTTTGTTCTTTTTATATGTATTTATTTTTTATTTATGTATTTGTATATTACGAGAGGAAGGATGAGTGATACGGAATCAGAGAGATATACCAGTCAACGGTGGCGTCCAACCGACGATCAAATCAAGATGATGACCAAAATATTCAACTATGGGGTCACACACCCAAGCCGAGCGCAAGTCGTCGAGATCGCGTCTCGACTAAGGGTTTTCGGCGAAGCCACTGAATACAACGTACACTGCTGGTTTAACAACCACGGCAATCGGGTCAAGCGCTGGCAAGCGGAGATAGACCCTACTGGCACTCTCTTTTCACAACTGCCGCTGTACATGTACGGTAAGACCTCTGATCACACCACCATTGAATTTTCCATTCCTCTTCTATTATTAACACAAGTTTTTTATTTTTTATTATTTTTTTTTTATTTTTTATTTTTTTGTTTGAAAGAAAACAACTGGGTGATAATGAGGGCACCGAGGCTGCTGAATTTGTTTCCAGTTCCGATAATTATCGATAACGACAGAAATGAACGAGAAATTCCTCCACCAAAGCCTCCGCTCGTGACTTTTCGAACCAGAGCTCCCTCAACGGAGCTCTCCCTTAGACCACCACAACCAGCTCGAGAATTCTTCCAGTTTTAGTGTTTTATGTTTTTTTTTTTATGTTTTTGTTGGCCGAGTGTGGCCAGAATATTAATGAGGACTGTAATATGAACAAATAATTTTTTTTTTATGTTTTTATTTATTATGGTGTGTAATATTAACGATCAGAAATGATCGACCCTCGAACATCTTATTTTATTTTAATAATCAATGTAAGACAGAATGTTTTCTGCGAACTTGGTAAGTTACAATAAATGCACTCAGATAGTTTCACCTCTCTGCCCTTTATTTGCAAATTCTGCTCTTACGATTATTTATGTTTTAACAAAAACTAAATAAATAAATAAAAACAGAACACATATTAACGAAACAAAATACCAAATAACGAACACAAAATATCAAAGCAGATAGAACACAAATGTCAAAAACAGCAGACAAAACATATATTTACAAAACATACATTAACAAAATAACATACTTGAAACACAACACAAATTTTTATTTTTTCATTTTTTTTTTTTTTTTGAATTTTCGAATTTTTTTTCTTTTTAGTACAAACACTAAAAATCACGAAGCAAATAAAACACAGAACACATTTTTTTAAATTGTTTTTTTTTTTTTTTTTTTAAAAAAAATAATTCGAAAACTAAAAAGAAAAGGAAAAACAAACTTAAAAGAAAAACAAAAATCAGAAACTTCCCGAGACCACACTTAAATTACACTGTCCTAAATGTTTTCTAAGCATAAGATCATCAATTAAAACACTAAACAGATAAAGGACAAGTGCACTAAAAATATGAAAACGGGGAAGAAAGAAAAAGAAAACTCCCCTGGTCAGGGTGGCAGTTGCCAATTTTGGACTTGTAGGGAGATGTCTTCTTCAGGATCCAAGACGGAAATTTTTAGGAAGAATTGCTTCATCCTCCAAATTTGATCAAGCAGGGAAATATCCTCCACCGCCGGATCTAAGCAGCAAATATTGTCACTGAGCAGATTCAGTAGGTGCCTTTTGATCTTCGAACTGCTGTATGTACTGGCACCTTTGTCTTCCAGCGTGGGTGCATGCTGATCAAATTTATATGTACCTCCTGCAATATGGTTAGTGCAAAATGGTTCCACAGAAATATCATGCAGAGGTATAACACCCAATCCCAATTCATCATACCGAGCCTTAGATACAACCTCATAACATGAATCCGTTTCAAATATAGAAACAATATCTATAACAGGTTCAGATTCATGTTCAGTGCATGGAGAACAAATATTTGAATGTGATAGTAAAAAGCGGTCCTCATCATGCACAGAGGAAAAATTAAAATCATGCTCAGCAACAATATAGTCATCAGCATACCTCTCAACAACATAATTATCAGTACAATCAAATTGAGGTATGCTTACCTCCTCTTCCTTGAAGATTGCTAAAGTGTGAGAAGATGAAGGTGGTCTACCTGGTTCAGGATTACTGCTTACTTCTGCCGGGTCCCCAAAATTTTCATCAGTCTCCTCAGGTGCAAGAGTGGTCATCTGCCTGATCTGATCACTCAGATTCTGAATGGCAGATTGAGTTTCCTGCTGGAACTCCATGCTCTCTTGCTTGAACTGCATGTTCCCTTTCTGAAACTGAATGTTCTGCATTGTCATCTGCTCTAGTAACTCCTTTAATGTAGGTTCAGAAGTAGAAGGCTGAGGAGTTATTTGAATAGGAGAATCATACTGCTGACTCTCATATTGTGGAACTGGCTCCCAAAGAGAGCTCTCAGAAATTGGATGATGGAACATATTGTTCTCATCATAAAAATCAGCAGATTTAAAATCAAAGTAATATGCAGAATAAGAATCATAATCACAGACATTGGCAGAATAAGCATTATTCACAACATTAAAATAGGTAGACATCGAAAAATAAAAATAAAACAAATAAAAAGTAAATACTAAAAATTACGAAACAGATAATTCACAACACATTTATACATGCTACAGGAACACACAACACATAAATTTTTTTTTTTTTTAATTTTTTTTTATTAATTTTTTTTTTAATTAACAAACAAAATACATATGACACGCATACAGAAAATAGAACATCACATCATAACGCAAGATAAAACACAACACAATTAAACATGCTACAGGCATAAACAAGACAGAACATCAACAGTAAAATATTTTTTTTTTTAAATATAGCAACTAAATACACAACACAGCACAATAAAATATAAAAGACAAAACATATATTAACACAACATAATCGAAAAACACAGCAAAAATCTAAAACAAAAAACCTGGAACTGAAGTGACAACGCCGCCAAAATTTGTTGAAGGTGTCGTTGCCGCCTACAAACATATACAACACAAAACACACAAAATACACATTTTAACAGAACAAAAATTTACACAACAAAAATCTAAAACCAAACCGTCTTTTGATTGGTCCCCGGCAACGGCGCCATTTTTTGACACGACTGTCGCGGTCATACAAATTTGATGTGCAGAAATTAATGCAGTATAACTAGGATTTGACTCCTAGGTCGTCTCTCAGGGACCAATTTTGGT
This sequence comes from Vigna nakashimae, assembly GCA_034642375.1. Taxonomy (NCBI): domain Eukaryota; kingdom Viridiplantae; phylum Streptophyta; class Magnoliopsida; order Fabales; family Fabaceae; genus Vigna; species Vigna nakashimae. The sequence continues at coordinate 1,360,019 of CM067766.1, forward strand.
GGTTCAGTCTTAGATTAGTCACGAAGTGGGGGGGTTTGTGATTTTTTGTGTGCGGAAATTGAAATTAAAAGTGAAAATTTAAACACAACTGAATTTAAAAACACTGAAATAAATTTTAAAGATTGTAAAACCAAATGGTAAAAACGGAACAGTAAATATGCAGAAACGGTAAAATTAAATGCACTGAAAATGAAATTCATCAAAAAGTTTTAACATTAAAAATAAAATTCTTGAATACTACACGTAAAAACTGAAAATAAAATAAGCAATATAATGTAACACACTCCTGCATTCAGAAATAAAATTACATTGCACTTGTTTAAAATGGAAATGAAAGAGCTTGCTACTGGAAAAGAAAAGGAAGAGGCAGAAGCCTCCTCCCAGACCGTGAGTTTCTTACACTTACACCTAAACTACACTAAAATCTCCCTTTCATTCTCCCTGCCTGCTGCCATTTTATAGTGTCAACACTTTTGGACATTCTCCTTCAATTTAGGATTTTGGGTTTTGTCTCACTTGCAGCCCGTCCGTGACCTTCCAACTTTAAGGTTTGTTGTCTCTAATAATCTGCAAATGTTCACGAGCTTCTTATATGTGCCAAATAGGTGGGGCCCTCACTTTCTCCAAGCTTCCAGCCGTGAATATGGTTACTCCTCTCAAGCTTGCTGCTGCTAGGCTTGCTTCTCTCCTAGGCCGTGACACTCCCAAGCTGGACCAAGTGTTACTCTTCTTGCTGGACCATGCGTTGCAGCTGCTGGATGGAAGTGCAGCGTGTTGCTGCCAATGTTACTGGATGTAGCACACCAAGGCTGCTGCCTTGCCCATGCACCGCTTTTATTCAAAGTCAAAACTGGTCCAGCAATGCTTCTTTTTTACGTCACAGCAGCTCCCTCAAGTGTGCACCTCCCATGCTTGTTAGATGATGATTTGGATGCTTCTTCTTCATGTGTGTGCCAGTTTGGACGTAGGCTTCCTCTCCATTTTGCTGGACATAACTGGTGCAGCCTTCTTCAAAGTGTTGGGCGTGAAGACCTTCCCAAGCCGTGACAGTGCTCTACGGTGGCAGCTGGATGGATCCGTCAGCTTTCAATTGTGGTGGCTGCCCCTGGAATGAAGAACACCACTGCTGGACCGAGTGCACCTCTTTGCTGGACGAAGCTGGACTGCTTCCGCTTCAAGCTGCTGGCCAAGACTCCACTCCAAGCTGTTGTCTGATGCGAACGCTGCTGGTGGTGCTGGTCCAAGCTGCTTCCATGGCTTTGCTGGAACGTTGTGTGCTTCCTGCAGGCCGTGTTCTTCTCTGTTGCCAGCTGCTGGATGCATTGAAGGACCGAGAACTGCTTCTATTTTTTTTTTGGTGGACGTGTGGGTCTCTTTTGCAAGAAAACTAATTCCCAGTGAGAGAACCCGTGAGCAATACTAAGGGGTCTCCATCATTTGGTGTTTTGCCAACATGGATTACATTGCAACAACATGGTGGTCCCCTTTTTATTCCAACTTGCTTTGGCAAATGAATTTTCCAGGATGTAGAGGCCGTGGAATGTTGTCTGCAAGCTAACAACGTGGGTGGTGGCTCCTACTCTTTTTATCTTCTTTCTTGAAAGATTCCAAGCAAATGTGGCAGCCGTGAGTTATGCTCTGTAACAGTTCCGAGAATGTTTCTCTCAAATCATTTGCAAATCACCAGCAAGAAAATGTGGAATGGCCCACTTGAATATTGACAAAATGAATTGTGGGGCTGTGTGCTATTGCTCTTTTCAGAGAGATGATACTTCAATAACTCAGCAATTTAGATTTTTCACAAGTGATTTTGTAAAATGGTGACACAATGAATTTTCCAAAACCGTGACATTACTCCAAGTCTCCTAAAAACAAAATGAAATTCACATCTCTTAACATTTTAGTTTAAAATATAATTGATGTCACATTTTAACTCTCCAAATATTATCCAACAATTTTCCCTGCAATTACTAATGCAAATATAGTTAGCTCAGATGATTCAAATTAAGTAAAATAAGAATTTCTCATCATATTAAGCATAATTAAGAAAAATGGGAAAATACTGGACCATTAAGCACAATTCCCCGATTAATTCGAGTACAATAAACTAAGTGAAGTGAAGAAAATAATGATTCATCAGTAAGTTAAACTAAATTTGGTACACTTATATTAAAAAATAAATTAATTTCTTTTATTAATTTGTTAATCTCTATAATTATATATAATGAGTATTTTCCTATACAATATTCACAACTACAAATTTATCAAATATATAATAATGCATACTTTCTAGAGTATATAGTTTCTAAATATGATATAATGTAATTGAAAAATTGAAACATCTTAATATCATCACGTTTAAGTTCATGCATCTACATAATAAATGTAAACTTCAGATTTGTTACACTGTTTTATAGTTTATATTTGTTATAGTAATTACATTTTTCATTATAATAATTATATCGATTATTATACTCAACTTCTATATTTCAAAAGCGTTTAATTTTTAATCACAAGAAATATTGATTTCAATTATTCATTTCTAAACATTTCTTTTATATATATTTTGTTTAGAAATTAAAGTTGATCCTTCCAAACATGGAAATTAAAAGAAATTAAGAGAAGCTATGTGACTTTCTCTGTAAAAAAAATGACTGCATTCGTCCTAATTGTAACATCCCAAAAATACAGCATAAAAATTATATAAGGGAATAATCACATATTAATAATATTCCAGATCAGTCTTACAAAAGATGAGACATACGCTTATGGCCGAACGATTTACAAGATAACGGGGAAATTAAAACTGTACAAATATGCAATCTAGACCGAACGATTTACAGAAGATGTACCGAACGGTCATACAAAAGAAGAAAACTACTGACCGAATGACTCTATTGTTCGGTCTTAACTTCTACCTCGACCAAACTTTCTTCTTCCAGCGCCTCTTCTAGCAAAGCTTCTCCTTATGTTCACATCCACACGGATGATCATTGCAACAGAAGGACAACCACCGAACGTACAAAATGGACAAGACAGGAAATAGGGTAAGCTTATGTAATTTAATTCTTAATTATCAACATATATCTCACTCAATCAATTTAAACAAGATAACTCATTAACTCTTTCATGCAAAGCCTAATACTAGACTTTAACTGTCCGGACTGTATGAATTCTGTGTAGCTAAGACGTTCGTGCACCCGAGTGATGTAATAACTGAGATACCCTCGACAGCTGCCACCCGAGGTTAGTCCGTTCTGTCCAAATTAACCATAAGGACGAGGACCCCCTGCCATTCCCACACATGACTTACCCTTCTCTACGTGAGAAACGAGTAATCATGGAACAATCTTCCATAACCAAAGTCATTTCATACTTTACCATTCCAATATCAAATCATGAGATATTCCTCCCCGGAACACTCTTCCATAACCAAAGTCATTTCATCCATATCGTATTCTATCATCTTTCATTATTAAAACCTCAACTGAACCAATTTGAATAATGATCCCTTAGGATACCAAATACCGCACGTTAGTTTTTAATCCAGAACAAGACTGACACTTGGAGTGAGACCGAGAGTCAAACATAATCAAATTGAGATAGTTACTCACTGGTTATGAAAAAGACCGAATATAATAATACTTCTCAGAGACTAATATAATCGAATGTTGTTTACCAAGTGAGCAAATTTAATGAACTGACTCTTGAGAGTTCAAACCAAACATCGTAAAGCCTAGGCCGAGTATTAGGACTCTAGGTCGAAACCAATTGAGACAGGTATTGTAGGACACCAAATAATAGTACTTGATGAAATCATATGAAGAAACCGATCGTCAATAAATACTTAGCTTCTTAATGAGCTAAACCTCAAGGAAACCGAATGTCAATTGAAGACTGAGCACTATAAAGAGCGAACTCTATGGAGTTTGGACGAACGCTCTTATTATAAAGATAGATTACGAAAACAAGAACGAGCGCCTGGTGTAAGACCGAACACTACTAAACTTATAGAAGAAAGACTTGATAAATATAATAAGATATCATTTAAATAGTGTTCACGAACGAACGAAATATACAAATACATATAGATATACTTAAGTTTACCATCAAACACCAAGGAACGAATATCCTTGGTTGAACGCTTATATATAGATATTACATAATGAAGACGCTCGGTCCTCAACTGGAATTCTTTCCAAATGAAAGAATCCAGTTCCAACCGAGTCCACAGGAAAACCCAACGGTCAAAGATCTTTAGTGACGAACATCAATTTTCACATAAAACTCTAGACTTAGAATTCATAATCTTATCAATACATTTCTCAACATCTATCTTCATACATTCATACATTCATATCATAGTAAATATTCACATTTTATGCAGTCAAAACATATCAACAATCATATTTCATATTCATTCAAAAATCAACGAACGTACATCAATTCAAAACAAAAATCTTAATCAAATTATATGAGTTTCCCTTATATATTATAATATTTTAATAATATTTTAATATATTATAATAATATATTAAATATTTTAATATATTATAATAATAATATAATTATTTAATTTTTTCATTAAAATATTAAATTTTCATTTTAATATTACATCTATTCATTATGTAAAACTATAATAATTGAATATATATCTAAAATTTATTTATTTAAATGTAATAATAGTTGTAATTATTTTATTGTAAAATATAAAAAAGAAAAAGATGCTGTTGGATAGGAGAAAACTGATGCGTGAAAGGCAACTGAATGCACAAACATTTGATTCAATCAGCAGTAAATGAACAGTTTATAAAACTGTTTTACGACCAAAAGAAAACCTCACTAAATCCCTAATTTATTGGAATAACAAAGTAAAACAGAACACTAATAAAACCTGACAGACATACAATGTCCTTGAATTGAAGGTCATTCTCCCTGCCACCATTGTCAATTTCAATTATAAATATATGTCAGGTTTTGGTGAACAAGACTCTAATATTCTAATTTTCTCAATTTCAGAACTAAAGCGAAAGTGTTGAACATTTTCGGAATTCGAAAGTACCTGCACTGGCAGAATAGTCAAAGTCTGGGAAGCGAGAGATGGATGCGATGAACCTTTGGAACAATTCATTCCATCGTTACAACCCTCTTTCTCTCTCTGTTTCACTTCTATATTCTCGTTGCGTTCGTCGATCACGAGAGAGATTAGACAGGGTTTCTTAAAAAACCTGCAACACAGGTTTCCGAAGCCATCTCTGCACAGAAGTTCAATTGAACTCAAAACACATAAAAGAAAGAAAATTGTTTGGGTGAGTTGAGGTCAACTCCTTTCTTAGTTCTTCTTGCTTGTCACCGTTCGATTAAATTAGGAAGTTATTTCCATAAAGTAATTCAATATCAAAATATCCTGATGATGTTAAAGTAACTAAAAATTTAGTAATATTAACAATAAATTCATAATAAATGTAATCAACTTATCTGAAATTTGTATTTATATATTTTGGAATAAGTTTCAAATTAACATCGGTCTATTTACGGTCCAATTTGTAATAATAGCACGTTTTAGATAGGGTGTCAGGATTTCTATGCAACCGATCGATGTAAAACGATTAACTACATGAACAATTATTTCCTAACTGTGTCAGTTGAGGGAAATTATAACCGAGGATAGTGAGACACATAATTTTCCAGGATTCAAGTGTCTATTGAAACGAAAGGTTACAAACTTTGAATCGTTGGATCTTGTTTGTTTCAACGATTGGGATTCGTCAATCTAAGCACTTATTTCAACTATAAATTGGGGGTGGGGTCAATGTCTTTTTTACCATTGCTATTTACCTTCTTTTCACGACCGAGTGCCATATTCCACCTTCTATCTAAGGTAATAATGTTAATTGTTATACTCTCTTCATTTAAGGAATTTGAGGAGGGTGAGGTTAGGGGTATGCTGATAGCGAGTCGGTGTCATCATCATCATCAGTCAGGTCTTCAATCCTGGGATCAACCAAGCAGGGAGTAGCGTCGGGAGATAGAGCGGCAGATGTGAACATAAATAATGTTATTGTTTGTGCCGAAGTGGGTGCGACAATCAATGTAGAGGTGGATGTTACTGGGGAGTGGACAGGGTTTTGTATGTCGGTACCATCCATTCCAAGGAATGATTGGGCTCCTCACCAGGTAGGGAATTATGTTTCCAATTTTAGTATTAGTCCGTCCTTGGAGAAATTCGTTAGTGTAGTTAACTTGGTTCGTAGAGTCGTGGACGCCGAACATTTCAAGCTCGTCGTATGCAAGAGGAACGAGTGGACCTTTCATGTGAAGGAAGGTTACCTGTTAGATTTTTTCTATGCCTACTCCACGATATTTCAATATATGGTCCTTTGTTTGCCCTTGACGAAGTTTCAAACGGGTGTTTTTAGGATGTTTATGACTATCATTGGGTTTGATTGAGGTGGAGATATTGTTATGGACATGTATGGTGATAATGTTAAAAGGATTTTAAGGAAAAAATTTTGGTGGGGATAATTTAGCTTATGCATTAATATAAGGAATTCAATACGAGGGTATTCTGATATTCTAATCATCATTCATACTCAAATAGAATAATGTATTATGTCGTGAAAAATAGTATAAGGTTCTAGTCTATGAATTTTGTTTGATCTTAGACCCAAAGGGAATTAACCTTATGTATTATTGGATGATAATTGCTTGTCATTATATATATATATATTATGATTTAGAAAATATTATGTTGTCTAATTTGAGAGAAAATTATTAACATTTCTCACTTTTAAAATTGTAACCCAAACTTCTAAAACAATTTTTACATAATTTAATTTTATAAAATTATATTTGTATTTATAAAACTAAAATTTAGATAAGGTAAGATACTTTTATCGTTAGTTTAAAGTAAGAGGCTATTAAGCGCAGTGTGGATAGTAAAATATTTTTTTTCATGTAAGAGAAAATTATTAGGAGTATATTTCATCTAACTCACTCTTATTATTAAATTTTACTAAAATAAAAATTATGAATGACATTCATTAGATATAATCTACAAAAATAAAAAAAAAAATTGTATAATGAATTTTTCCAACAATAAAAAGAATCCAACGTGTTAAAAATATAACATTTTTCTTTTTGTTTCGTTCTATGCACCATCAATTTACAAATAGGTAGAAATTCATGTTGCATCCACATGCATCATCGTCATGCATGCATTGACGCATAAAACAAAATATATCCACAACAACAAGAATCTAAATCTAACTGCTACCATTGTTCTTTTTCCTATTATTTTCTATGAGTATTTTCTCTTGGACACAATCCTGATCAAAACATGGTTGAACATTGATGTTATGTTTAAATTTGGATAATTTATGTCATAAATACATTTGAGAGAGGAAAATAATAAAAATGATGATTAATTGTTTGTTAAATTTAATTTTCTTTATAAGATACTTTGTAAAAACATATTTATCTAAAATATTTTTCTTTTGTCTTCAGTGCTTATAAAAATGCTATACAAGCAAATCGTGTGTGTATATATATAAATTTCTAGTGTATAATGTTATATGAAAAGTAAAAATATGAATGTAAGTGTTTGCTTCACATTAAATATAACATAAAGACTCATAAATTAAATTTGTTTATTTTTAAATAATATTAACTTTTTATGTAGATTATATTTTATTAGTGATGTATCCTTTTAATGAATCATTTCATAATCACGTGTTCCTTTGAGCAGATAACATTGTAGCTAATATTTGCATTGACTGTTCTTGAATCCATGTCTGCCAAACCTAATTTGTATGACAGTTGATGCAGATTCCTAACCTTGGAGAAATGTGCTGTGACGTTGATTTTTCTGATACCGTAGGGTACATTTTTCAGACACTTGGAATCTTTGGAAAGAAAGAAAGAATGTTAGTTAGGGTTTATCCATATTCTTACATCATCCCAATATCACAAACAACTAAATTGCAATTATATCAAAGCAAACAAGTTTTTACTCAAATAAAAGAAATAAAATGAAGCACATTAAATAAGTTCAAACTCAACGCATTTTAGTTTGTGGTATAACATCTTTTTGGCTAAATATATCAATAAAAGATTCTTTTCCAAAAGATACTAAGATCTAATTAAACTTAAATTTTCTATTCTGACATATCATAAATCATAATTTAACAAAGAGTTATATTTACTAATTATAAGGTTTAATACCTATTTTGGTATCTCAATTTGTAGAGTGTGTTGGGTTTATTGAGGAGGAAATTCATCCGAGAGATGTAAACACCAATAAGATATGAGTCTAACTATATAAGATATCGACTCCATTCTCTACCCAAAATCTTAAGACAATGAGTTAATGAGTCTTTCAACTTTATATATTGCTCTACTTTCTCATTTTTATCCAATATCTGTCTTAGACACACACTTAGATTCCCAACATAAATTTATCTTATCTTTCTTTAAAAAATTTACAAACGTCTTATATTTTGTAAAAATAATTCACATTAATTATTTTTCTTCTTTTTCTTACAATATTAAAAACGCTAACGGTAAAATTTTCCGCTAGCAAAGAAAACTCAATGACATGCTACCAAGAAATTCTTTAAAAAATAGTAAAGAACTAAAGTCCCTGTCATAATAATTCTAGGGTTACAAATCTCGATGAAACATAAAAGGTGCGTAAAAATTGAAGCCAACTTGGGTTAGACAATGAAAGAATGGTTGGTTGAACTATTAAAGAACAACATCTAACTATTTGCAAGGCCAAATACCAATATTCTTGGTTGGTTTCATCATCTGAAAATTTTCTTTTAATAACTATTCTTAGTTTTGATCAACATTTTAAATACTGTTAGCCACTTCTATCGTTTTGGTTTCTGAAATGTAATGTATTGTAGAAATGAGATGAAGAACAATATTAATGATTTTGTACTTATAGAAACTTTTACATTATTGTTACTATGTTAGAAACTTTTTTTGTTTAGATATTACTAAAAGGGTTAGACGTTATGTTTTAAAAAATTTTGTATAAGGTTGGATTTTATTTTTTATCTAATATAGTTTGATTACATAATATCTAAATATGAGCGCTAAATTTAGATAAATAACATTATATCTTAATTATTTGTTACTTTTAATTATATATTATAAAGAAATTTCTTCAAATCTGATAATCATATATGTGTCTTATTTACATACGGATTTTCGTATGTAATTACATACATAAATATTTATATAAGTAACAATAATTTTTCTTAAATACTAAAAAAACACATTTTTATAGGGAGATTATTTTAGTGAGAGAGAAAAATATAAATATAACTAAAATCACATTTTTCACTTGATGTATAACCAATTACGTGTCTTCAATAATTTTTATTTTAAAGATAATAATAAATATTTCAAATAAAAAAATTTATATAAATGCATATGGAACCATGGTAATAGGATAAAATTCAACTTTAGTATTTTGTAACCATAAATACGTAACCTTTTCCATTCATCCACTCACTTTCATTCATATGTGATGATATTGTTATGACTCTCTTTGTTTTTATCATTTTGTCATATTGATATTTTATATTTAAACTTAGAAACATGTATGTACGTAACATTTTCTTCGATTTTACATCGAAACTATATTATCTTATTAAAAAACTTTAAATCTCATGTCAATTGAATATGAAGTCTTGAACCAACATGTATAAACTAACCTTGTGAAATTAAATTAGAATTAAACTCAGAATAAGGTGATGAAGTTAGAGTTTATCTCCACTCATAATACTAATTGATGTGAGAATAACAAATTTATCATTTGAAAAATTAATTAACTCGAGATAATATATAATATATAGTAATAATAACATTGGAAAAAAAATACCGAAAAAAAAATAAATAGAGAGAGAGAATATTTTAGTGAGAGAAAAAAATGTATATATAAATATTATCTGGATCCAATTTTACAAATTAATTAATGTGTGGGTTTAAGATAAAAAATCTAAACCTAACAATAATTAGGGTTCAAATATATGAGAAGAGAACCTTCCACCATAAACGAATCTCAAACATATCAAGTCATAGTAGAAAAACTCTATTAGAGATAACAATTTTGGAAAAAATTATTTAAGAAGGCAAACCTTGTACATTTGTACCATTATATAAAGAAATTCTTTCTTTTTGTGTTTTCAATTTCATCTTTTAATTAATATTTTTTCAAAATTAAATTAATTATTTTATTATTTTAAGTGATTGTTAATTTAAATTTAATCCTTTCTTTAAATTTTTTTATCTTTTAAGTTACTGTTTTTTAAATTAAAATAGTATCTTATCGGTATCTTAAGTGGGTGTTTATTTATATTAAATTTTATTTTAAATTAAAATAATTATATTATCATTTTTTAATGAAAATTATTTTTTAAAATAAATCAATTACTTACTCTCAAAAAAACACACATACTTTCCCTAGTGTGAAATATAAATACAAAGTCATACAAATGGATCAAATCACAATATTAAAACCCTTATTTAAGAACTCATTTATTCTATTCGAATATTCCCCTTATGGTGTTCAACAATCAATCTCTAACCTAGAGTTTTTTTATATAACATAGTTAATGTATACTAGAATATTGCTAAGTTTGGCTAATTCAAATCCAAATTTTCCTAACTTTCCTTAGTTGGCACCTAAGAAAGACAGATTTGGACCATGCGAATCCAATGACCTATAATTATGGCATACTCAGTCAAGATCAAGATATATTGGTGAGAGATATTTGCAACATTAATTCCAAAATTGAAAATGATGCTAAGCATCATTGAAAGGAATTAGATAATTAAGAAAGATTTTGTTCAAACCAAGGGACTCAAATCCCATGAAGGCACTCACAAACACACACATAGTGATGAAAATGATTAACATAATATTTAATGACTTGAATGTCCACATTTTCCAAAAAGGAATAGGGCCATGTGATTCATTTTATGTGGGGTTTGCACTTTGTTGTTCCTTCTTGCTTTTGCAAAAGTTGGGAAATTGGAGAGTTGAAAAGTGAGTGGTTGAGGCATTGAAATGAGGGAAAGTGGGAAGACATTCAAAGGTGCCCTCTTTCATAATTCCTTTCTTAGATGGCATTTGGTCCACAAGGGAACCTTTTCTCACCTCTTGTGTGTTGCCATAACCTCATTTAATCACTTAATTAATCCCACATTAAACTTCCAACATAGGTTAATCTCTTTTTTCTTTTCTTTTTTTCTTATTTTGTTTTGCCTTTTGTTGTTTTTTTGGCCTCTTCTTGGTCAAAGAGACAAAAAGAACAAGAGTTGATAATTAGATCAAATTCTTTAATAAAGTTTCTGGAAGGTTGGTTGAAGAAGGTTGGGTGAGGCTATCGGCTAACAAATACGACTTTCAAATTTTACTACGTTATTATATATTTTCTATTTTTCATTAGTGTTCTTGAAATTTTATGGGGTGCAGGTGGAAATTATGGAGGTGCAGGAAGGAGATGTTACAGTTTATTGGTAAATCCCAGAACATTATCACACACACAAAAAGCATTCGTTCCAAACAAATGAGAAAACAAAGAAAAGGACTATTGCTTTATGCACCTCCAGAAACTCTTCTTGCACCTTGATTATATTGAAAGGATGAAATTAATCTTTAAAATTTCGTACAATTTAAAAATATTCAGAAAAGGAAATTTAGGAAAAAAGTATATTTCGGAACAGGAATTCTGGAATATATTGTCCCATATTTCTCGAATAAATAGTTTAGAATTTATGTTTCTTTATTCATTTTAGAATGTCTCTTCGTGAACTTTATCACTTTTTCTAAAACAATTTTAAATTTTAAATTAATTTCAAACTTTTTCTTATTTTTCATTGCAAATTCACTTTGTAAAATAATTTAAAATATATGGGTCAATTTTAGGAATGATTTTTACGAAATAATCCATTTTTTTAATACATTATAAATAACATGGTTTAGAAATTGGTGGGATTTTAAAATATCAATTATTTGATTCCACTATAGTAGGGGATGCAGACAGAAATTATGATGGTACAAAAGGTAGTTGACTGACCAAAAAGTCTAAAATGGCCCATTTTTGAAACTGGGCTCGTTACCCTGTTATATTCTTTTTGTTAAGTACACATCCCTTCTTGTTTTTGTGACCCTTCCCAAAATTAAAAATAAATTCAGAAAGTGTTGAACTCAGAACTTCAACAGATTAAATTCCAAAAATAAAAATAAAAATTATTATTTTTCCTTTTTGTTAGGTTTGCATAGTGTAAAAAACATGTTGAAAAGGCAAAGTCATATATTCCTTTTTGGTGTAATTTTGTTAGAAATAATATTTGTTATTATATTTTATATATAAGAAATACTCTATCAAAATTAATTTCTTGCTTGATATAGAATAGGGATATAGAAAAAAAAGACAGAGAGAAAAAATGTAGGAAAAGAGGTAGAAGATTCAATGATGATTAAACATGAAGTAGTCAAAATCTAAATTGATCAAGAAATAATATGCAATTGCATACAAACATATAAATTATTTAATCATTTATCAACTAGACTTTTTTAAGAAAATGTATCTCTTATTTTCTGTAACAGTTTTATTAATAAAGAAATAAAAGAATGACACACTTTTATATTTATTTTACATCTAATATAACAATAAAATAGTTATGAAAAAATTAACTTTTATATTTTTTAAAATAATATTAAATAATGTAAAAATATTTATATATAGAATGTAACATACCAAAAATATAGCTTTAAACTATACTTAAGAGTCCTTACATTTACAATAAGCTAAAACAGTTACAGGAAAAATAAAGTTAACTTACAGTTATCCAAAATAACCATAAAATAAAAACTTTACAGAAACCTATACTAAAACAAACTATAAGAATCAACCGAAAGGTCATACAAGTAGGGTATTACACCGAACGGCCCTACACTAATACAAAAATAAGCACAAGATCGACGGTCTTACTCTAACGGAAATCATCCTCTCCTGCCAGCGTCTGCTCCAGAGAACCTTCATCACCTTCTACTCATACCCACAGGGTGATCATTGCAATGACAAAGACGACCGAACGGACAACATGACAAGACAGGAAATAAGGGTAAGTTAATGTAATTTAATTAAATATGTTAACATACAATTCAAACAAACATATAACACAATCATACATATAAAAAATTCATACAAGCATGTTATAACCGACCATTTTTACTCTGACTGTTCGGACTATATGATTATGTAGCTATGGTCGTTCTTGCACTCGTGGAAAGGTAAATTGGAAAGCTCATGAATACCATAGCTGGAAACCCAAGCAGCCACACGAGGTTAGCCCTTCATCCCTCACTGTAGTTGGAAACTGCAAGCTACAACATGAGTTTAGTCCGTTAGCTGGAACCCCAAGCTATACGCGACCAAGCCTCCTACTATTCTCACCACATGCGTCACCATTCTCTACTTGAGACTCGTGACCATTAGAATGTCAGGATGAACACCAGCTTAGCCTATCCATATTCATACTTTTATCACATTGAAATCAACCACTTAGACATTCCTCCTTGGAATTCTCTTTCATATCCATATTATAAATATCTCATCATACCTTCACATTACATTAGAATTATCATACTTCCTTTTCCATAACATCCTTGAATAAAAATCACACAAAACAGTAAAACAACCCCCACCCTTGAGCACAACCGAATAAAAAAGATCAACACCACCTATAGACAAGGCCAAACGGGAGAAACTCTCCCTATATACGACCATGACCGAATGGTCATTTAAAAAGTAAGACTCAAACAGGAGTCGAACACTTGAACTTATACCGAGCACTTATGATTTAGAACGAACACTATTGGCTTAGACCGAACGTCATTGGCTTAGGCTGAACACTACTGGCTTAGGCCAAACATTATTGAAATAGACTGAACACTATTAGCTTAGGCCGCACTCTATTGGCTTATGCCGAATACTATTATCTTAAACCGAACACTAATGGCTTAGGCCGAACACTATTGACTTAGGCCGAACACTATTAGCTTAAGCCGAACACTATTAAAATCGAATACAAGAACAAGACTGAGTACTACGAAGAGACCGAGTGCTAGCACAAGACCGAGCACTTCTGAGACCGAGTGTTGGTATCTGACCGAGCACTACCAAGACAGTACATGACCGAGCGGTCATTAACAATTAAGGCCTATAACAGACCGAACGTAGTTAAAATAAAAAACCATGACTCGACCGAATGCTATGTTCAATTGAATATTAACACAAGACCGATCGGTCATTAACTGATAATCCACAATAGCAAAAATCTGTTAAGACCGAGCACTAGAAAAAACCGAACGGTCAATTAAAAACCCTCAGCGAACTACATAATTCTACAAAATAACTGCAGAATTATGATCAACACCAAACCTTACTAATTTCACTACATTCTCCCAACTTCTAATCCTCCAAACGTATATCATATACATCCCTACACATTAATTAAGAATATCTAAGTCTTTCTAACATCATTAAAAGAGTTTCATCACAGATTTGAGAGTCAATTCTTCAAAATCATGAACTCAATGACCGAGAATCAGATTTCCTAGTTTTTGGTACAATTCTGAGTTTCTTAAGGATTCTAACAAGTCTTTAAATAATTGACCCAGGTTTTCCATATAGATCAAACTCAGACCAAACACAAATCCCTCTATATTTACTAACACACTTCCTTCAAATTTCACTCGGTCACTGAATTAGAATGAAGCAGAAACACAATCATCATAAACGCATCATCAATATCTCATATCAACAACACCAAATACCAAATCATTCAATTTCATACACATGCATAATCATCAAACAACATATTCATACATCAATATCTCAAGAACCTATAGTTCGCTGATTTGCGGTAATGGACCAACCCAAAATACCAGAAAAAGTTATCAGAATCTAAGAAGAAGCTGATGAACACATGCAACCAAAGCTTGGCTTGCATGTGCCAGGAAACAAAATTTCTAAGGAGAGGATGAACTTACCGACTCTAAGCATGATTTTTGATCTGTGGAAAAAATGATCTTGACTCCTAAATTGCTTAAACGGTGATTGTTTGAGGAAAAATGAAAAGAGATAAAGAATTTCTAGAGAAAATGAGGACAAAAGTAGAAACTTGAGTTTTAGAGAAATACAGATTCTGAAAAAAATGAGATGACCAACGATTTGGAAATTTTTATAAAATGCTCGATTCTTTATTTGAGACATTTGTCTCTCCCTTCTACGTACCAAGGCTGACATAGAATAATAATTTTTTATATACACATTTTACAATGAGTTGTTTCTTTATCCATATAAATTATTTTATTATTTTATCATTTACGTTTTATAATTACTTTCTTAAATCAAATTATTTTATTTTAATGCTATTTATTTATTTTTAAAAATTAATGACAATAATCAATTTGCATGCATGTTTTTATGCATTCAATTAAAGCATATTAACTTTTGTTGAGTTAGAGAGTATTAATTGAAATTAAAAGTTGGCTTAATTACCTATTTAGTCCCCATGTTAGGAGGTAATTTTCTGTTTAGTACCCGGTTTTAAAAATGTAGGCATTTGGTACCTATGTTTTGAAATTTGTATCAATTCAATCCTATCCAGTTAACGGCGTTATAATTGATGCGAGAAATTAAGGACGTTAATGATAGCCTGGGTGGAATTGCTATCAAATGTTTGAATGCATGCCTGGGTGGAATTGCTATCAAATTAATTTCTCGCATCAATTATAACGCCGTTAACTGGATAGGATTGAATTGATACAAATTTCAAAACATAGGTACCAAATGCCTACATTTTTAAAACCGAGTACTAAACAAAAAATTACCTCCTAACATAGGGATTAAGTAGGTAATTAAGCCTTAAAAGTTTTACTCTGGGGTTTCGTTTCTGGGGTGACTTTGATTATGTTTTGTTTTCTTTTGGATTTCCAGTTTTGGGTAAAAATTGAAACTTCTTCCTTGCATTTTCTTTTTATGTCATTCACGCTGTGTGGGAAATTCATTTTCAATCATCAAATACAATTAACATTACATTAAAATTTAACAACTTATTTAATGGATTTAAGTAATACTTTTGGTTTAGACCTAAAACCCCCAGATATAAGAGATTCACTTATGGAAAAAAATTAATCTGACGAATGAAAACTATAAATATTAATAATTTCTAAAAGGTTAATGTGTTTTTCATAACTTTAACATAGATTTATGATGCATTTATTATTTTTTTAATACTTTTATAATAGATAATTGCCTTCAGATTATAATGGATAATATAATAACGATAACTCTAATAAAATAATTTCATATCCATCGTTCTAATATCATGTTTAAACTTTACAAAATTCAAAATAAAGTGAATTCTAAACATAACTTAACTTTACAAAATTCAAAATAAAGTTTAAACTTTACAAAATTCAAAATAAATTTTACACTTACTTGTATATTATAGTGATATAAGATTTCTAATATGAGAAATATTTGCTGTTTAAATTATTCAAAATTAAATAGTTAAATTTTATAATGTTTAAATTTTAAAAAACATAAAAATTATAAGAAAATATAATTTTAAAAAATAAATAAATTATAATTTTATTTTAATGTAGTCTTGGAGTCTATTTTTTTTTTCAAAATTACAATTTTTTATTGAAAAAAAGCGAGTAGACTTTTATGACTAATTTTTACTTTACTTATCAATTAAATTATGACATTCTATGCTGTATTATTCTATATTTTTATCTGACTTATTTTTATTTTGCTTATTCAATATTCCTATTTTTTTCCTAAACACTGTTTCATTTTTAACCAGCTTATTTCTCATGACAGATGGCAAATTCCGAAGAGAAGAAAAGTCACGTGTCGCAGGTCAACATCGCCATTGCACAGAGGATTGACCCTTTATTTATCCGTTCACCGACGTTGACTAAAAGCTCAACCCTTCTCCAAAACCATAACCAACACAACACTCTCAAATCAAATCATAAAAACAAAACGGTAATTTAATTTAACGACGCTTCCGCGGTACCGTCTCCGTTACTTAAAACCGTGTAAAACCCCCAACCACCGCCTCCTTCTAAATTTTCAGATCTACCCTTTTTTCTTTTCTCCCGTTCTCTTTCGCTCTAGCTCTTCGATGGCTTCCCCGGTTGTTGCCGCCGCCGCGAGGAGCGAACCGCCGTCGCGGTCGGTGGATCCTTCTCCGTTGTCCTCCCCCGACGTCGGTGATCGGAGCGATTCGTTCAATTCCTCGGCGAACAACTTCTCCGATAACGAAGTTCAGGTACTTCGCTAATCACCGTGGCTTTCGATTTCGTGCTTGGTGCATTTTGCTATTCTTCGAATTGATGCTATGAAGTGTCGTTTTTGACTTGATCGAGACTTAATTGAAATGTCGTTTGGCTTGAACGCGGAGTTAATCGAAACAGATAGTAAAATCTATGAATTATGGATTTTGGTGCTGTAGGATGCCTTTGTTCTCTGGAATCTTCTATTTTTTTGACATATTAACCTGAAATTATATTGCACTTAATTGAAACTTAAATGAAGTTTCGATTAGCTGGAGTGTGAAGCTTTTGAAATGATAGTTCAATTTATTGTTGAGGCTTCGGTGAGACCTATGAATTCTGGCTTTTGATTTTAAAGGATGCATTTTCTATCTGGAATCTCCTAATTTCGACACACTTCACTTGTTTAAAATTGATTTGTCGTTTAACCTGAGTATGGCATTGTTCGAAATAGGTCAATTTGGTGTCGGGGGTTCTGTGAAACTATGAATTCTGGCTTTTGATGTCACAAGATGTTTTTGCTCTCTGGAATCTTCTATTATTTATCACATTTAACTGAAATATATTTCTTGTTTGAAGTTCGATATGTTATTGATCAATCTATTTTTTAGTTGGCGACTCCGGACGCATTGAAGAGCGAAGAGTATCGTCAATTGTTCCATCTCCCCCCTGAGGAAGTGAGTGATACTCCATCTTTCATATAGATATCTAATGTATAATTTTATGCTTTGTAGTTGGTTTAGTGGTCATCACCTATAATGAAGTAGTTGGCAATCTCTATGTCTTTCACATTACCATGTTTTATTAATCAAACTCTTAAATACTCCATTTCCATACTACCTAAAACTGAAGTCTATATCAATCATATTTTACTTTGCCAATATCACACCAAGAAATAATTTTTCCTTGCACTATTTATGCATATGTAATTCTTACAACAATTTTAGATGAACCACATTGATAAAATGAGAGTTGTTAGGAATTTGGTCATTTTTTAGTTTTTTGGAGTTCAAACTTGAGAACGTACTGCGATTTGATTCCCCATTTGTTTTATTGTAATTAATTTTCTTTATTAAAGACACTTCTTTTGCATTCTTATTTTCCTTAGGTCCTTATTGAAGATTTTAACTGTGCCATCCAGGAAAACTTACTTATTCAGGTAATATTTTTCTCACAACTTTTTGGTATTAACTCACAAATAGTATGCATTATCCTTTAAATTTGAAGAATTCTACGTTATTTTTGCTTGGTTGAAAATAAGTTCAAATGCATCCACGGTTTGAACAAATAGCATTTTCATTTGTTTTCCTAATGATTTGTTCATTGCTTGTTGTAGGGTCATATGTATCTCTTTGTCAACTTCATTTGTTTCTACTCAAACATATTTGGATATGAGACAAAGGTAAAGTGCTTAATGCAAATCTTTGCATTTAAATATTCTTTTCTTCACGGGAGGAATTAAATTTCAATTTACCTATAATATGTTTATAAGTATAAGATATGTATCAAGCTTGTTCAATGTATATGCGTATTCTACTAAGTTGACTTTCTGCTAGTCTGATATATATGTATTTACTTTCCCTAACGTAATTTGTGTTTGTGGTGTTGATCTTTGTAATTTTCTCTTTAGTCATAGGAAGGATATCTAAAACACTTGAGACTACCTCAAATTGTTATACACTTAATTATGCTCACCTAAGTGGCTTCTGGTTTTAAATTGTGTGGCAGAATTTAGTTTTCTTCTTTAAGTTATTTTGGTAGTTGTTCACTTTCTACTACCCATTTATGTTACATTTAAGTAATAACTAACTAGTGGATGAAGGGTTGGATTTTTAGTAGATTCAATCAAATATGAATTTTAATGGGAAAACTATCTCATCTCATGACTTTTTTTATTATCACAAGTTTTTCATTTTCTTCTGCTTATTGGAAATATCAATGCTTTTCAGAAAGTAATCCCATTACCTGAAGTCACTAGTGTAAGGAGGGCAAAGACAGCTGGGATATTTCCCAATGCCATTGAAATTCATGCTGGAAACAGGAAGGTGTGTTGGACATGGAGTACATTTATGCAAGTTGTATTTCAATTAATTTATGTCCCTAATATGACTTTGCTATTTGTATTTTCTGTTGTACTGTGCTGCAATGTCTTAACCCATGTATTTATTTCGCAGCACTTCTTCGCATCCTTCCTATCGCGTGATGAAGCTTTTAAGATTATTAATGATGGATGGTCACGACACAGCAATGGAGCCATAATCATAGAGCAGAAGGTATTTGCTACAGAACTCTATCTTGATACTAGTTGTTTATTGATTTTTGTTCTGTTGTTAGTATATAAACATTATAAATTTGTATGTTGGCAATGAGGTCGATTTTAGGAAAGAATGGTGCCCCTCTACTGTAGTAAAATCTGGTGATGGGTAATGGGTCAGAGAGAAGCTACTAGTTTGAGAGTTAGTTTGGAAGCCAAGGAGATGCTTAGTCATTAATCAACAGCAGGATATTGTATGGAAAGTTTCTTGTAGGATTTTATATGTTGAATATCTGTTTTTTTAATTTTATTTTAGGTATCTCTCTTAGGTTTTCTACATTATCTGGATCAGTCTTTAGCTTATGGTCTTTTTGTTACTTTGTATTCAACAAAATTGTTCTGCATCCTATATTTGCCAAACTAGAGTAGTAACACGGATAATTAAATTTTTCTATTGTTTTCGTTGTTGTTTTCCTACTGGGAACATGAGTCTGTCTTTCACAGAATGCATTGCCTAGCTGTTATGTGTTGAAAAATATTGTTTCACTTATCATTTTCAGCATTCAGTTTCTTTGGAAAATTGCATCTTTTGAGCATAATAAGATCTTATAATGCAAATCCGTTGGTCAAAATTGCATTGCTTGTACTGTTACCCTCATTTATTTATTTTATTGCAGGAGGCAATGTCTGAGTTCAACAGCCAAGATAATGGAATTGTAGCTGTTGAAAATGTCAAAAGTTCTGATATACCTGACAATGCATCACTCCCCACTGACCTGTATGTCCATGACCATTTTGTCTGTTGCTTATATAATTAGATTATTTTTGGTGTGCAACTCACTTAGCATTTACTTGTATACGTGAACCAGGAGCAAAGATGCAGGGTCTCCATCCATTGTAGGAGACATCCCTGTATTGGGGGGAGATTCAGAGATGGAACAACAGGTTGGTGAACTTGAATTGAATAATGATGCTCCAAGTGAGAGTTGGAATTGGAACGAGGAGGATATTGATGCCCCATCAAGTGAGTTTGTAATATATGTTATATATATATATATATGTATATATATATATATATATATATATATATATATATCTATGTGTGCATGTGCGTGTATAATGATTTCATGTTAAAATCAAATGTTTGAAGTTATTTAGAAATTGCTCTAATGGGAAATAACTCTAATTTTGTTTCAAATTGTTCAAGGGATACCTGATATAGTGATAATGATTGTGGGAAAGGTGTTTGGGTTATAGATAAAAGGAACACTTTTACTGGGTTATAGATAAAAGGAACACCTTTACTTTGCTGTGGAACGGATTCAGAATTTAGACTGCCACTCTGCTATTGTCCTGTGGACACTTGGCTTGAATTGAACGAACAATATCATATCATTAGCTATTTAAAGAAGCTATGCAACTTTTAAAGAACAAAAGAGGTGGATATTGCAAACTTTACTTCTTTGGCGTTGTAACTTCTTCAGTATAATTTCAAATCTAGGCATGGTTAACCTTACTATTCTGGATTGTATCTGTAATAAACATCTCTTTTCTCTTCCCGTTTCTTTTTCTAACCCCTGTTTTTTCAACGTTTTACATAATTTGTGCACAATGGTTCTGTTTCCTTATTAGTCCGTTTTCAGTTTATGCTCTTATATACACATACATGTGTACACATGCACCCATAACATGAATCAATCTTATGTCAACATATAATTTTCTTTAGGCCAAATTTCTCACAATATAACCCATTGAAGTGAAGTTTCTTTTGTCCCATGTTTATAAAATTTAGAGCATGTTTGAACCTAAACTCGAACCTTAAAATATTTGTAGACAAAAGTACCAAAATATAGGAAAGTGTGAACGGTTTGATTACATAACTATTCTTATATAAAATTTTATTGACATTTGGTATGCAAGATCAATATGTGAATTACGAGTTGGACGGAAGTAAATTACATACTCTAGATTTGTTTAGTGGCGTGTGTAAACCCTCAAACATGACTTGTGCTTCTAGGATGTTGTTAAAGAGTGTTGAAAAACTTATGGTACCATGTTTAGAAGAGAGGAACCGAAAAGAAATATAATGAATTCTGTGTTTTATCTCCCCATTTAGTGTAATCTAGTAACATTTCTAATATAGTCAAATCATATGTCTAACACTCCCCATTTAAGCTAGAGCATATTTATCATGTGAGATGTGCTTGTTACAAATGCCATCAACCCAAGGTCCATTGAGAGATTGTTAGGAACTAAGAGAAAGGAAATGACAGAACAGGACTAAAAGAAGCAAAGATCTAACCCTCTCATTACTTCCATGCCTAACAGAGACTTAGTAAATATGTCAGCCAGTTGGTTGTGAAGCTGACAGAGTAAATCATGACATCTAGTAGATATATCCTAAACACGACTTTCTCTTTGTCAAAGTGACAATTAATCTTTAATATGCCTTTTCCTTTCAAATCACATCTTTAAGACTCCCCTCAAGGTGGAACATATGTAGCATACGGTTCAAGTTTGTCAAACATGGTTAGAGGACATAGTGTCTCCCGTATAGAAAAATCGGGTAGATGACACCACAGCTGCCGAATGTTCGGAGGATCTGGTGGCTGCTGAAAGAAAAAAAATGGTAATAGGACATGGCAGGTGCTGGAGAGCGAAAATGCTCAGAGTGTGATGAGTGTCAGAGAGCAAAAGTGATCATTGCACAACAAATTTAAAGAATGTAAAGAAAATTCTAATGAAAAATCTTTGCCCTTCCTCTGCCTCTGTTTTGTTGCTCATCCTTCTACTTTTGTTTATACTTTTTTTGGGGCCTATTCCCAAATCTGTATTCTGCTTTACCACTTACCCTGTATTTCTTGTGTTATGTTCTATTTTGAAAAACTTCACAGTCCTTGAAGCAGCTGGACTATTAAGAATGTGTCTTTGGTGTTATTGATTTCTATATTTAAGAATTTATCTTCTTTTAGTAATTATAGATATACATTTTTCTTGTGTATCCTTTTATTTGAGAATTTATAAATATGTAATATGAATTATTTAGCTTGATTTATTTTATTCAGAATAGTGGTCATCTTGCTATACATTTTTTAGGCCTCTATGTGCTGCTATTAGGGTTTGATAACCATTGTATGCATGTGAAAAGGAGAAACATCACATGTGTAGATGTCCACCACATTTATCTTGTGGCATACTCTGCTATTGGTTCACCTTATATGTGCAACTAATCTGATGGGATTTTGAACTTATTTTCTAATATGCAGTTGATGAAGCATTTACATGCGTTGCAGAAGCAGTGTTTCCGGTATAATCTTACTTGTAAATCATTAGATCTGTTTTTTACATTTTTAAGGTTTCCGTTGTTATATTGATAAATCTTAATTTTAAAATTTAGAGATTTTCTCAAAGTTTTGGTTTTACACATTGCAGATAAAGGTTGAAGACTTCTTTAGGTACTTTTTCTCAGATGATGCTGTAAATTTTCTTGAGTCTTTTCACAAAAAATGTGGTGATAAAGGTAACCTGCATGAAACTTCTAAACCTATGCATTTCAATTGACAATTTTCATTTTCTAGTATTCCTTACCATTCTCATTGTCATTTAATATTATTTTAGGCAAGGAGTAGAATTAACTGATGTATTTCTCCATACATCATTGTTTGATGAGTTTCTTTATCTTTTTATTTTTTTACTTTTTACTTGTTTTGCTTTCAGACTTTAAGTGTGGTTCGTGGCATCCTCAGGAGAAATTTGGGTATGCTCGGGAACTGTCATTTCAACATCCAATAAAAATTTATCTTGGTATGCTTCTGCTGTTTTAATTTTGACGTACATTGTATAATTTTTCCAACTTACTTTTCACATACGTGTAGCCCATCGTATTTATAGGTTGTTGATTACCCAAAGGTCATATAAACTAATTTACATTGACATACATGTTCATGAGTTATGGAGCTCTTCAATTTTATAGGAATAAGTTTAAGGATGGAATCTAAATTTTGCAACCAGCTATTAACATAGTTATTATTGACTGAATATGTTTAAGTAAAGCTATGAGAAGGAAAAGCTAATATGTCCACAAGGTCACATTTTTATAAAATGGTGGAAAAGTAGACCTAATGATAGTTAATGGGACGCAGATGAGTGTTCTGTGTGACTAATTGAAGAACATTGGAACTAAATGTTTAATGCTAGCTAAAAATGTTGGCATCCTACCTATGTGCCAGTGGACATGACTAGGTTTCTTTTTCAGGAGCAAAATTTGGTGGCTGCAATGAGGTCCAGAAATTTCGTATTTATAAGAACAGGTTTTTTCAATGACTTTTATCTCAGTCTATTCATCTTCCGCTCTCACTGCAATCTTTTAAGGTAAAGTTTTCAGGGAGCTTCTAACAAAAAATAAGCTAGCTAGAGGATAATTACGGGGATGGATGTTGTGGGTTGTGGGGTGGGTTGGATAACGTAATGAAGTGTAGCAATAGCATATCTTCCTGTTTTATTTGCATTGTAGCCTGGATAAAGCTGTGTGGTGCCAGAGTTTACACAGTTGATAGAAATGGAATTTTTGGGTCCTGCTAGTTGCTTGCTTTTTAAGAACTTGTGATTGGGAGGTGGGTGTATATTGGAGAGAGGGGGTATTTTTATTTAATTAACCAATTTAATTGTTTCAAATCAAGTATTATAAGTTTGGAATGGTGTAAGTAGCATACAAGTAGAAGCTTTTTGGTGGCTTGTTTACTTTGTTTTTATTTTTTTAATGTTGGATGATAAAAACTGGGTGGGACTTGGCATTGTTGATACTTATTATGTTATGTTTAAGAGTAAAAATGGTTGGTTTTTCTTCTCTTGTGCATTTTTATTATTCCTTCACTGTTTCAAACCGTGAACTAAGTTTGGAACGCAGCATACAAGTAGAAGCTTGTTGGTGGCTTGTTTACTTTGTTTTTACTTTTCTAGTCTCGGATTATATAAACTGCGTAGGACTTGGGAGTTTTGATACTTTTGTTATGTTATGTGGAAGAGTAAATAATTGCTTTTGCTTTGTGAATTTTATTATTCCCTTTATCTATTTTCTTGTGTTCTTTGTGATTTATTTGTCTAAAAGTTACCGCATTGAGTACATGAAATTGAAATGTAGTGTTTTTAAGGTGTTTATAATATGTTCTTATCTTGACATGTTTTTGTTATTTCATCCAGTCATTTGGTTATAGAGACATCTCAAGAAGTCAGTGATGTACCTTATGCAGATTATTTCCGTGTTGAGGTACGGATTTTCTTGAAACAATAATTCTCTAATGCACATTGGCTTTTAAGTAATTTAATTTTGACTTATACATTTTTAATTAAATATTTCTTGGGTTATATTGTTTGAAGAAAAGTAAAGTTTGTTAGAGGGGCAAATTTATTGAGATTAAGGACGAAATATCTCTTCAGCAGAGGAACAAAAAGAAAAAAAGGAAGTGAATAATATAATCAACACAAAATGTTTCAATCATAAACCAATTATCTCTCAAGGTTAATTTAGGGGAAGACAAATTAACGGTTTATATGGCATGGGCCCCACCTATTTTATATTGCTAGATACAACTACTTTTTTGGGGCTGCTTTTGGAAAATCATTTGCGCATTTTACTGGTAGTGGTACTCAGGGGGCTGTTATTGTGTCATTTTTAAATATAGTGGTCCCTTATGGCCTGTTCTTTTGAGGGGATTTGAGGAGATTTGAGAGGATTTGAAAATAATTTTTTTTATCATTTTTTTGACGAATTTGGAGGTAAATGAAAGTGAATTTAAAAATAATTTTTTTAATTTGTCACGTCAATACAATTCTATACTAATTATCACAAATTTTATTTTCAAATTCACTCTCATTTACCTCCAAATTCGCTCAAAAAAACGACACAAAAAATTATCTTCAAATCCTCTCAAATTCCCTCAAATCCACTCAAAAGGCCTTCAAACATTTGGACTGTTTTCCATTTCTGGATGTCTTACTGATTAATGAGTTTGATTAATGTTTGCTGTTACTGTTGCAGTATAATCTCTGGTATTGTATTTAATGTTGGATTATATACTCTTGACATCAGGGTACCTCAGCATGCATTGTTTTCACTTAATTAGTTACACAAGTTATAAATGAATTGCTTGTATCAATTTTGAGTAAATCAATCTACGTAGTTAAAAGATTACTATTTCATTACCCAACTTTGGGACTCCATGAGGTTGTTATTATTGAACTTTATTTTATTTATGAAGCAGTCTTCTTTTAGTTCTCTGTTTAGTAATTTCATTGTTAATTATGTTTCCCTTGAATTAAGAGTTTTTACTTATGCATGGTTCTTTGTGAATTATTAGGGGCTGTGGAGTGTAGATAGAGACAAGGATGAATCCAAAGAATGCTGCATCATGCGCGTATATGTGAATGTGGCATTTTCTAAAAAAACTATTTGGAAAGGTGTGGGTGGAATTCTGATGTCTGTAATAAAAGATATTCAATATTGATAATATAATTCCTTATATTTTTCTTCTTTTTTATTTTATTTTGATCTTCTAGTTTATTCCTAGTTATAGACATTAACATAACTGAATCATAGGAATTTTTTCAATAAAAAGCATCTGTCTCCCCCTAAACAATTTTAATTTCTTTTATATTATTTGTTTTCTATTTTGTCTTGTCGTCATGAGCTTGAAATTTCTTTAATTCCATGTCAATACAATCACAGGCAAAATTGTACAATCAACAATTGAAGAATGTCGAGATGCTTATGCGACATGGATGAACATGGTAATCTTGTGTTTGTGCTGTTTCTTTTATCATACAAATTTTGTTTTGCTGCCTGTGCAAGCTTTCTTTTGGATGTTTATTTGAAACTGTTTGATATTTTAGGCACATGAAAGGTTGAAGGAGAAGAACCTTGAAAAACAAGGTTTGGTTTTTAAAATTTCTATATCTCCAAAAAATTTGAAGTTCCTTCTGGGTTCCATACAACACTGTGTCCAGTAAAATGTCTAATTTTTTATGAGTTATGGTTTACTTTCGTGATTCTGAAAGTGGTTCTGCTGTTGTAGATCAAAACGGTGAAATAAATTTAGATAGAGAAGTGAAGACGGGAGAATCTTCAGAAGGATCAGAGGAACAAAGTAACCCTACAAAGATACTACCTACATCCAATGCCTTGGATGCTACTACTACTACCCACAATGTTGGCTCTCACTTGCAAGGGCATTTAGCTGAACCATCATCTGTTCCATTGTTCATACAGCTTATGACAAAGTTCAGATCATCCTTGAAAAGTCAAAGCAATCTTTCTCTGCTTCTTGTTACTATTATCGCCCTGATTTTCTTCATTCAGGTGTGTACTTTAAACATGAACTTTGACACATTTATGTTTTTTCTCTTTATATAAATAAAATTCTGTCAGGATTCTTAGACTAGCAGTACTTGTGTGTTTTCTTCAAACTTAAAGTGTTAAAAAAATTGCACTTGCTAGCATCAAAATGCTTGAGATCACATTCTGTCACTTCAGTTTGTGACTATATTTTTCACATGACAACTAAATTTCAGGAATCTAAAATTCGTATTTTAGCTGTTGAGTAACATTGATATAATAGAATCATCCAAGCCCTCAATTCTCATGTTTTCTCTGGAAGCATCTTTGTTGGGCTTTAATGCTTTGGTTACCAGTTCTTTTTTTTTTTTTTTTAATTTTGATTTTCTAATATCTGAGATTTAATGGTATGGTGTCTATAAAGATTTATCTTTCAGCATAATTCCAAGTCAACTAATACTGATAACCTTTTATTCTCTGCAGCAGTTTAGCATACTTTTGCTATTGGCAAGACCTCAACACATACATATGAACACTCCTGTAGGCTTCATGAATACTATGAACAATGACATGACTAGAAATCCTTCAGACATAGCATGGATGGAGAAAAGAATCCATCACCTTAAAGATGAGATGTACATGGTTGAGAGTAGGCTTGAAAGGATGCGGTATGAACATTCACTTTTAAAAAAACAACTAAAGGATCTAGAACAACACAAGTAGCTACCAAATTTCATCGGTGAATTATAATATATCTCTCTCCATAACATCCTTTTGTATATATGCATGTGTTATATGGATATGACATTTAATTTGGTAAATTCATTCTTCCTTGTTGTAAATGAGGACGTTGTGTTCTACCCAGAGTAAAAAAAATAATGTTACTTATGGGTTGTTTGCCAGCATCCAAAAATAAGATTAATGCAATGTATCATTATTATAATTTTAAGATTAAAATGCAACTTTCGTTTCTTAACAGTTTGATTGCCATTTTGGTCTGCTTGATATTTTTTCAGTTGTTAAAATCTAGTATCTGGCTTCAAATTAATTGAAGGGTAAAATGACATTGACCTGTATATATTATTAGTAAAGGAAAAAGTGTATAAAATATTTCACTGTAAATAAACAAGTAAAATAAAGCTGGAAATAAGAACTTAAACTGTTTGTTCGTTAATTTTTAAATAATAAATAAGTTCACGTTAAACATAATTGTCATTTAAAAAGGAAATAAAAACACGAAAATCACGACATAAAATTATATCATAATCATAAAAAAAAAACTTATGAAAAAAATGCATGATTTTTATATTGGAAATCATTACATAAGATAAAAAATTTCATCATATTAAAAAAATTATTCAATTCACCTTTCAAAAAATATTTTTAATTTTTTGTATATGCTTTCTCTGGTCTATTTATATTAGATTTTTTATTATTATTTGAACTGACTTATTTTATTGGTGTTAGAATATTTTCTCAAATCAAACAAATTACTTTAATTAAAAGCTAATTTTATTTATTTTTTAAAGAAAGTCTATGTAAATGTTAAAAATATCTTGAATTTAAATGTTATAAACTCTACAAATTATTCACGATAGAAGTGATATCATGAAAAACATATTAGTCAAAAAATTAGATTTTAGTAAAAAAAAATTAGATTTAACTTGTAGATTGCTATTTAGATTCTTAATGAAAGAATATCTATTAATAGTATATATATTATCATGATTAAACTTGTTAAATTAACTTATCTGAGGAAGTTTAACGGGATTTTGAAATTTTTTAAAATTTAAAAGAAAGTTTAATCAAATTTTAAAATTTAATGAGTTTTTAAAGAAGATTTTGTAATTTAACGAGTTCTTAAATAAAATTTTGAAATTCGATGAATTTTCTAATTTGAATTTCAAAATACTATAAATTTAAAAATTGAATTTAGAAATACGATAAGTTTCTAAATCAAATCTTAAAATATGATCAGTTTTTATATATGTTGAGTTTATCAATCAGATTTTGAAATTTAATGATCTGTAAATTGGATTTCAAAATCTTGTGTTTCTCTTGGATTCCAAAATTTAATTAAAATTGAAACTATTCATTCTATGACTCTCAAAATTCGGTAAATATTACAAACTGAATTTCAAAATATAATAAAAACAAAAACCAATTTGAAATGAAGATGAACGAAAAATATAACTAACAAAAATTAATAAAATACGTATACTTGAACAGAGATAAACAAAAATGAGTGAGTTTCAAACGAGACGAAAGAAAATAAAAAAAATTTGAAAGCAGAAGAAGTCGAACCCATAAAAAGAGAAGAAAACTCAAAAAGAGAGAAAGCATCTTTGGTTCAAAAATGACTTGGGAATGCAAAATCTCACTACGTATATTACTTCGTGCAGTAAATATGTTTGATAAACAATAATTACTGCTTATCTAATTTATTTAATATATATATATATATATATATATATATATATATATATATATATTTAACCCATATTAATATCACAGAAAAATTTGATGTAGAAAGAAACATTGGAAATAAAAGAAGAAAGTCCAATAATAAAAAAATACACTTTTAGAAAATAGAAATCTAACACTATCATTTTTTTTATAATTTCTTCCTGTATTCTATTTTTTGATTTTATTTTTCGGAAACATTAAATTAATTCCGGGAACTTTTTTTTAGCAGACACTCACCACTTTTAATCTGAAAAAATATTTCTGAAATTGATTTAGTGAATTCCGAATAATAAAATAAGAAATTATGGAGGGTTGGTAGAAATTTGACACGGGAAGAAATTGTCTATTTTTTCTATTTGGCCTAGTTCCTACCATTATTAAACAAACTACATTCATTAAATAATTATTATGATAGTTATGATCACACCAATAACATCTTTCCAAGTTTTCCAAGAAAGTGAAAACAACATTAAAAATGTATTAGAACTTAGAGTAGGTTATTCAATAATATGTTCTAGGGTTTGATAATAAAGGTGTGTACATTCTAGCTTGAACTTAATTAGTTTCAAAGTTATAAAAACTAATCTCATAAGAGGATTGTCCATATTATCCTTTAAAAACAATATTCTTTTTGAAACATGTGTCAAAGGAAAGAAGTTAAAATTTATTTTTAAGTTGTTAAGACTTGAATGATCTTATATATGACTATATTCATTATATTATCTTTCATTGAATTTTTTTTTATGTTATTAACATGTATTTGAAATTAACCTTTTAATTAGTTACAAACCTTTTTAACAAAGTTACAATTATACAGGGGTATTTACTATGGTGTAATTTATTTGTTTTTCTTTAAAAAGATTTCATTCAAACCAAATATAAAACTTACATGCAATTTGATTCGCTTTGAACATAAAAAAAAAAAAAATACAAGCCGTTTAGTTTTGCGAATTGATTTTTTTTTATCGATTTTGCAATTTTAACGTATTTTTTTTACATGTATTTAGTCTTATCTTTTATTTCTCATATGACATAATGTTATATCATAATTAATAGTTTCATTATTTGCTTCATTTTGTATAATATTTTTTTTTGTTCAACATTATGTATAGTATTAAATAATTTGTTTACACACATATTAGTAAGTGATAACAACCTCTTTAATAACTAGGTTGGACTAAAACTAAAAGAAACAAATGAGATGGTCCCTTCGAGTGTTATGGTGCAAAATATAGTGAGAATGAAGGTCCAAGGTTGCGCAAATGGTGGTGGACAATAGGTAGGCTCACGACCTTAGTTGAAAGGTTGGTGGTGGTATGATGTTTGGAGGCACAAAAAGAGGTTAGACCAACTCAATGAGGAAGGTGAGGTGACTAAAGGAAACTCTACGATTGCTTTAGTCTCGATCAAGGAGAAGTAATGTGGCCAAATTTGGATAACATAACCTTACTTAAATTCCAATATGATTACAAGAGTGAAAACACCTCTTTATACAGGCAAGGGTGTCTCTTACAACCCTAAAAAAAAGCTAACCCTAAGGAATAAGGTGTGGCCGAGAATTTGGAGAGGCTCTCTAGGGTTGAGACAAGTGTCCAAATCTTCTCTAATAGTGGAAGGACATGTGGCTACTTATAAAGCAAAACCTCTCCAATCCTAGAGTGTCATTTGACTACTATAAAAGACAAATCATCTCCAATAGAAGCATGATACATGACACACTTTTCACTTGGTTTAGATGTACACTAACTTAAAGAAAACCCTACACTAATTAGGCCTTAATACAAGCCTAAGGAAACCCTAACACTAAATGACCAAATACATGACCTAAAATCCTACACTACTTCTTCCTCTTCCAAGATGGTCAAAGTGAAGTAAAACTTTATTTTTCCTTCTAGAGATGATTCTTTTTGTAAGAGTTTGACCATACTTCTTCTGACAAGACCTTTGACTAGAAGTTTTCATCAATAGATTTTTTTATTTATTTATCACTAGATAAATTAGAACAAAAAGACATCAATGTTGTTTACCGTTTAACAATAAAATAAATACAATTTATTTTACAATAAAAAAAATTACAAGAACAAAGGTAGTTACAATGCATTTATAATTAATGGCACGAATACTAGATAGCCCTTAGGATCTATCTCTCATTGATCTAACAAATCCTAGTTCTAAACATAAACGTCAAAATCAGTCTATTTATATTATTTCATTATAGTAATATATTATTTTATTTTAACTCTTCTATTTCTAAGATTAATAATGTATTATTTAGACCATTCAAACAAATCTTCTTCCACCTCATTCACATGTTAAGCAAATTGACTATTCTTCTATCAAAAATTTATAAGTATGACATAAATTAGGCATATAAAGTTTTTTTCTCGCATAATCTCTCTTATACGAGTGAAATAATAGAAAATTTAATAATAATAAATAATTTATTTTGATTAAATTTGAGTTTATTATGAAAAAAAAATCTTAATCGATCCAAAAATTTATCTAGTTATTCATATATTTTTTTTAGTTTTTTATTATTTGTTTGGATTGGTTCGATCCTAAACACTTTTACAATTATATACACTAGACTTGTATTAATGAACATCAAATATAAAAAATATTTATATAAAAAATTCTCATAATTACACTATCAAATACAAGCACAGAGAAACACAATTTATATATATATATCAAACACATTATCAAGAAACAATTATATTTTTAAAGACCTAAATAAAGCACAAGTTGTTAAATGATCATTACAAATCAAGAAATATAAATTCCTTATAGTGTTAACAGATGTATGATTAAGGTTGATTTGATGTCACCAATTTTAGTTAATATCATTTGAAAATTGTAAAATATTAGTGGTAAAAGTTTTTAAAAAATATTTAATAACTACATAAAAAATATCTTCTTAAATAGGATAATGTATACTGTTTAACTAAAAAAAGTTAGATAAATCCACAGTATAGAAGCTAATTGTATAATAATGCTACTAAAAAATGAAATAAATAAAAACAACTAAAAATAGAAGGACAAAACTAAAACTAGAAACAGACAAAAACAAGTTCATTAGACAAAAAGTTAAAAAAAAAAAACAAACGAGTCTAAAAAAACAAACAGAAAAAAAAAACTTGATAATAGACTATACACAAAATACACAATACATGATATATATTTATCATACTCTTTAAAATGAAATACAATAAGAAAAAGTTAGCTTATATCATAAACTCAAATACAAACAAACTTAACTATATTTTTCAATAGCATCTATAAAAAAAAACTTTACTATTAATGGAATTGTCTATTTGTTTCTATTCAATTATTGACATCAAGAAAAAAAGAAAGTTATGCCAAAATTGAAATTAAAAAAAAAAAAAGAATTATACCAAGTTCTTATTTGTCTTAACACTACTTAAAGTAAATAGGACCCCATGAAGGATAGGCTCCCTTTGGAGCACCATGCACCCCAAAATGTAAACATATATAAAATGGAGGGCATCCATCATTATTAATTACTCAATTATTCAAACCATTTACAATGGTAAGATATAAAAGTCTTAAGTTGTGGTTCTCAAAAGAGAAACATCATCTACAATATCTAAAGCATATTGGAATTTTTCACAATTATATCACAATAGAAAATAGCCTTTTTTGTGTTCTAAATAGTTCTTTCAACTCATGAAGTCACCATTGTAAACTTCTTGTATTAAAGTTATAACATTGTATACTATATTGTATATTGTATGGTATGGGTGGAGAAACTTCATAATAATATATATATTACGGAAAAAAAAATATTTGTATTGGTTAAAAATATAGCTTATGAGCAAATTAAAGATAATAATTCAAAAAAAAATCCATATAAGATAATTAATTTTAATTTATTCATGCTTTGAAAATTTTGACATTTATAGTTAATGTGGTATGAGAATGATTTGATAACAATGACCTTAAGTGAATAGTTACATAGATTTTTTTAAGATTTCAGTCACATGTGACAACCTATTACATCATAAGCTTATGTCATCAAACACTTAAATGACTCATCAAATTACTAAATACTAATCGAGTGTTAATCTCACCTTATATTATTACATTCCTTATGCCATATTAATATTAATACTGTATGATAAAACGGTAATCATTTGAAAATAAAAATAAAAATGACTCATTAAAATAATTATATAGAATTTTTAGAAAACTATTGGCAACTTAGAAATCTCAATCTTATGTCGCCAATTACTAATCCAAAGTTAAAGATAATCTTAAATTATTATATTTCTCATATCTTATGCCTGTAGTATAGGAGAAAAGAAAAAGAAACTCTTATTATTTAAAAAATATTTCAACATATTAAAAGAAACAAAAAATAAAATATAGCTCAAATTTGAAAACAACAAGACTTAATTAAAATTTATGTAATTCATAATTAGATATAGGGAAAAAACGCAGTGGGGTGGGTATGGGTTTTATTATTTCATTTTCATTCCCCAATTCATATTTTTTTCTCATTTCCAAATTCAAAAATATATAATTACTGTCTCAATTTCATCTTTATCGGATAACATATATATACTTGTATAGTTACTCATTCTTATTTTTTTATTTTTTCAAATATCAATTAAATATAATATGATAAATAAAACTGAAAAATGTAAAACCTATTTGATTCAATGAGACTGAGAATATCCAATTGAGCATAACCAAACACAAAAGAAAAAAAAATTGTAATTAACGTTGTGATAAGAGGAAAAGTATAAACATCTAATTAAACTTTGTGAATATAAAACAAGCCAGAAATGAAAAAAAAATGTATATATATATATATATATATATATATATATATATATATATAAATAAGACTTTTATATTATAAATATTTTAGTAATTTAAACGAAGACATACTGAGGAGATGATGAATATAAAATGAATATTTAATTCCTATTTCTATCCACATAATTAAAAAAAAATCAAATATTACATGTATTTATATTTATATTCAATCAATTTGTGAAATTCTCGTAAATGAATTCAGATAATACTTATGGAGACAAATTTATTTGTCATAACCATATTTAGGTATTTTCACCCGAGTTCTTATTAAATTTTATATTTTTAATTAAATTTTTATTGTTTATTATTTTTCATTAACTAGATTATGTGATTGTAATATTATTTTATTTTACATATTAAAATATATAAATTTTTATATATATCTTATGATCATTCGTCAACCTTGAACCGGTCGGTTCAAACTGTTAACCATGTCACAACATGACCACAGACTACTCTTAAGATCATGTGATTGTTACCAATAAGTGGAACGATTAGCTTATAAAGAAATTATCTCTAATACTGATAAATTTAAAACAAAGTATGTTTATTATCAATTTGACCGTAATTAGGTTATCACTGATTCAAAGCCTATTCTAAAATTTATAAATTCAGATTTGAGATAAAGAAATAGGTGATGACATTTAATAAAGATTAATAGTTTGTGTTGCTAAATC
The DNA here is from genome assembly GCA_034642375.1 of Vigna nakashimae. NCBI lineage: Eukaryota > Viridiplantae > Streptophyta > Magnoliopsida > Fabales > Fabaceae > Vigna > Vigna nakashimae. The sequence continues at coordinate 1,394,959 of CM067766.1, forward strand.
TTTATTGATTTTAGCATTAGAGTATAGATAATCTTCAAGCACAACGAGTAAACGACAAAGACAAATGGTAACGCAAGAACAAACATTTGAATCACTAATAACTCTTATAATAATAGACTGTTGATTTCAACTCCACGCCTGAAATAATTTATAATTAATATAAGAACAATAATTAACCTTTATCATTTTCATTTTCATTTTCAATTTCATTATCTAATACATTTTGAATATTAAAACACAATAACACGTGAAACAAAAATAAATCAATTATTTTGATGCTCATAGACTATATTTCGAGTATATATGACAGTGGAAGGAAGGTGTGTCTGTACTCATTGTGCATGAACAGTGATGTATAGAGAAGAACAACAACATAAAAGTGGAGGAGCACGAAGATACCACTCAGCACTTACACTGTCATCATTTTCCTACATACCCATTGGCCATGTGTTGCCAAAGCAAACACGTGGAGAAAGTAAATAGGGACATTGAAAAAGACAAGACAAAATGTACCAAAATTCTCTACAGTTGTTTCCATCATGAAACGATAAAACAAATGCTGTTTCAAATGTAACAATCCATTAACCAAAAGAAACCATAACTGTCACTTATTTTTTCTTGGTTGTGTCACATCATTTCCATGGGTCGGTTAACGTGGTTTTTAAAAAATAAGGCAAGTTTTACTTCATTGCGTAAATAGGGCACATGCAAACCAACTTCTCGAAGATACAGGACAATAAAATAACAGGGAAAGAAAAAAATCTATATTTCTTTCTATGTTTTGTATTACTCACTAATACACTTTTTCATTACTGAAAAAACAAAAAAGTAGTTGGTTGCGAACTTTTACTTTTGATGTTTAAATTTTTGGATTGTCATCATATTTGTTAAGAATTTCAAATGGATCTTTGTTTTTTAAATTATTAAAATTGGTTTCATATATTTATAAAATTAAGATAATTAAGTTTTTTTTATTAAGTTTTCATAAATGGCGTTAAAATTTGTAGGAGATTTTTAATGAAATAGGATTCGAAGCATCGTGACCGGAAAGGACCCATCCGCTAACGACGACGGTGATGGTTGTTGAGGTGGTGAACAATTGAAACCAAGGGAAATTGAACTTGAAACAGAAACAACAAAAAGGGTAGGAAAAAAATTAAAATTTCGGGAGAAGGTGTTTTCAACACATGGTTCCAAAATCTTCTTCCACCCCATCATCTAGGGAACGAAACCCACTTTGAAAATCGAGTTTTGGGAAAAACGCAAAAAGGAAAACTGGGAAAGATCACGGTGGGGGTATCGAATTGTTGCGTATTCGGGCTTGTGGGAGAGGCTTGAGGATGACACTGTGAGGGAATAGTGAGAATAAGGTTTTGGAGGTGAGAAGAAGGGTTAGTGGCAGAAATAAATTTAAAGGGGAGTAATGGTGGTTTTCGAAGAAGTTTCTATGGCGCTGAAACCATGGAAACCAGTGAGAGAGATCTGTACCAAACAATAGAAGAAGCAGTGATGGTGTTTTGGTTATAATTTTCCAGGTTGAGCCCTACTCCCTTTTTCATTGAGCTAATTATTGTTGTGACTTTTGCTGAGAGTATTTTTAAATCGGTAAGTTTATTTACTTGTGTTTTCAGAATTTAAAAAATTTCACATAATATAACAGTTTTACATAAGTAGATTAAGTATATCACATCAGTAAATTTTAACGTGGTTTGTGAAAATTTGACAGACGAAGTTTAATTGACTCAATTTTTTAAATATTTGGATTTAATTGAGACAGTTTTACAAATATATCAACTTAATTGAGACAGTTAAAAAAATAAGAATTCACTTCAGATTTTCCAATAAATATAAAAATAATACGAAGATTTAAACCTATTTTTGAATAAACCATAGATAATAAGTAAGTAAACCCTACTTTTGAATATACCATACATACACTACAAAAAAGTAGGGCATTACCGATGTAAGAACCTTGTTTTTATCTTTATTTTATTTATTTAATTTTGAAAAAAAAAAATAATAAATAAAAATAAAAAATGAGAGCAGCCGTATTCTACTTAAAAGCTTATGTCCCACGTTCATGCAAGAGCATAGTGATATGCCACACCCGTGAACATTATTATAGTTCACATGCCACCATTATATTTTACTATTATCTTCTCTTCACGGGGGAACACTGTTTGATCATGGGATCACGTAGGAAAGGAACAAATATTCACATCCAACAACTTCTTTTCATTCCAGCATATACACGGTACATTCCATTCTTAAGCACACGCACACTTCACGGTTTGCATAGCAAAGACGCCCCAAAGCTAGCTGCACTGTCCACCGTCCAGACATCTCCAAGTCCAGCAGCAAAAGAGAAAGGTGTCTCGGTAAGAGGGAGCATCACGTGGAGCAACCTTCATTGTTCAGCAAACGGACCAGCTCCAAAAAGACACATTGCAGCTGGAGCAAAAAGAGTCACGGCTGGATGGAGGTGAGCACCACCGAGAAGACTTTTTCAATTTCTTTTGATGATCACACGACACTGGAGAAGGAAGCACCATGGAAGAAGCCGTCAGGCGTCCACACTACATCAGCTGGATGCTTTGAACTATCTTCACGGTGGGCAGCAGCTTGGAGCGAAAGTGGAGTCCAGCAGAGGAGCTTCATCCACTTTGGTTGGAACGTGAAGAGAAGCACAACTTGGATGGAAAGGTGCACTTCACGGCTGGATGCACTTGAGAGAAACAAAGCAAAGAAGTTTCACACCACCCGCTCCATGTTGTTCAATCCAGCAAACCAGCAACAACACCATCCATGAAGCAACATCACAGCAGTACCTCACGGCCATCCAGCACACAATCATCCAGGAGCTGGTGCACGAAAAGATGAAGCACTTGGTGCACGACTGCTTGGAGAGAAAGCACACTGTGGATTTCAATTAGCAGGAGAGGTTCACGGGATTCATGGAGGGACTCACGTTATCTATTTTTGGCACGTCCCAGGAACATAAAGGAATGAGCAAGAAGAGAGGATGGAAGGAGGAACGCAGTGCAGAGATTGATTCAAGAATTCACAAAGGAAGTCTTCAAGAGGTAAGGGGAGTTAGATATATCATTTGATTGTTGAGTTTTACTGTTTTTGAAATAAATCTGGAAATTTTGAGAATGAAAAATGAAGTTTCTGAAGTTTTTGGCCAATGGTGACCTGTGTTCACCTGACTGAGTACCTACGTTAGACTTTTTGTACAAATTGGCCATTTCTCTCGGGTAATCGTTTACAGGGGTCCTGTAAACGATTACCAGCCCGAACGTTCGTCCCAAATTCGAGCGTTCGTCCAATTTGAAATTTCAAATTGGACGTTCGTCCAAAATATGTAGCGTTCGTCCTTAAGTAACCAGTATGGGCGTTCGTCCTTAATTAATGGTTGAGCGTTCGTCCATGTCTTTGAGTAGCGTTCGTCCGTCCTCGTTCGAGTGGAGCGTTCGTCCAAGCGTTGTGTAGCGTTCGTCCATGAGCGTTCGACCTGAGTAGCGTTCGTCTTTGGTCTGCTGCGGAGCGTTCGCCCGGAGATGTGTAAGGCTTGAGCGTTCGTCCAAGTGTGTGGTTTAGCGTTCGTCCAAACTGTGAAAAGTGGACGTTCGTCCTAAATTTGAGCGTTCGTCCGTTTTTTTTTCTATAGCGTTCGTCCAATTTGGTGGTGAATAGTGTCCGTCCAAGAGTGTGCAAAAGGGTTAAATTGCTATTGTTTTGGATTGAATTAAATATGTAAAATGTTGAAAGTATGATACGATGTGATTTATTTGAAAATGTGAGCATGTATGAATTATGATAAATTACCGTGATTATATGATGAAAATGATGAATGTGAGTATGATTCGGAAATCTCAGGGAGAGATGGATGAAAGTGGTTATGTGAAATATTGTGGTTGTGTCTGTATAATTGTAGGGGCTTCGAAATGGTATGTCTATCCCTAAACTCAAAGCATTATTCACACTCAAGTAGAGAAGAATAATGTCAGTGGTGAGAGTAGAGGGAGATCCTCGTCTATAGTCTTTGAATTTAGACATAGGCAGCTTGGGGGATTTATATTGCTAGCGTTGGAGAAAGACCAGCAGAGCTAGCAAGTGTAGAGACGACCAATAGTCCGACAATTATACAAAAATCCGGATGAGTCATATGAATATGTGGATTGTGGTTTAATAAGCATGCATAAATATTTCTGTATTTAAATCTATGATGACATGAAATTATTGTGCTAGGAGATAACATGCTTTTTATATCTAGCTCACCCTTGCATTTGTTTGTGTTGTGTGCCAATTTTGGATTATGTTCTTCGGCGATGATCATCCACTTGGATGGGAGCAGATGTGGTCGAGGAGAATGTCGAGGAGAGTCCTCTGGAGCAAGAGCTTGAGAATAAAGTGGCTGTGGAGTAGTGTACTTAGGAAGTTTCCTATCTGAACACGTGTAGTGTTCTAATATATGAACTGTTTAAGTTTGAATTTCGTTTCTTTTATTTCTGGATGACTGTAATTTCGTAATTAAATTACACGTCATATTCTGACTGTTCTCTATATTGTAATGATGACATCTTTATTATGTAATATTTGTTATTATATAATCGGGATGTTACAACCGAAGGCCAGAAGCCCTCGGAAAATGCCAAAAGCCGTCGATAATGGGTGTTTACCGAAGGCCTATCGACGGCCAAAAATCCTTCGGTAAATCCCTTGTCGCTAACCATTACCGAGGGCTTTCGCCCTTCGGTAATTACCGAGGGCCACAAGCCTTCGGTAATTACCGAAGGCCACAAGCCTTCGGTAATTACCGAAGGGCGAAAGCCTTCGGTAATTACCGAAGGGCGAAAGCTCTCGGTAAAGCCTTCGGTACGGTGCAGAGAAACATCTGTTTTAATTGTTTTGCTGTTCTACCACACATACCTGCATATCATATTCACAACACACAGACTTGTATAACAGTTTCAATTTACAAACAAACAGACCTGCATATATATATATTGTCCATCCTAAAATTTGATATTCATTGATGGAAAAGCATAAAGTACTATAACTGTATTATCATAATGTACTAACATCAATTATATTCTAACAATATCATAATAACATTTAAATGTACTATGATCAATAACAAAATGAAACTAAAAATCTACATAGTCTTCAGAAATATGTTCATCCTCCTGGTCATCTGTAGATGGCTGGACTGGTATGGGCTGGACTGGTGTGGGCTGGACTGGTGTGGGCTGATGAGGGACGGCGGGTGACGGGGAGGGTCGTGGCTGGGTCGGAGGGACAATGGAAGGAGTGTCTGAAGTTTGAGGCAGCGCTCTCATGACCAGGGCCTTGAAGCTTGAGAACTCATCTCTCAAGTCACTGTATTCTTCTCTCAATGCACGGTTTTCCTGGTCACGTTGGTCCAGTAGCTGTGTCAAGCGCTGGATGGCCTCGTCAGCAGAAGAGGTGGTGGAAGAAGAAGGTTGATGCTTCAGTGTACCTCCTTTCGATGCTGTATAGTTTGCAGCAAGCTGTCCCGCACCATACACTCGTCCCTTTTTCTTTCCACCAACGGTGTCGATCCAGCACTGCGTCCTACGGATGTCATCATCTGCATTACTGGCATCATCCGGTGTAGGAGCTGACTCATGTTCAGATCTAACCTGTGAAAGTCTCGTCGAAAATTCTTCCTGTTGAAACATTAAAAGCAATGTTAGAGAACGATAGTATAACATAAATGAAAAATTAATTTTAATAGTGTTATTTGCTTACATGAGTCTTCCGAGATCTTTCATCAACAAATTGATTAGTTCCCTTCCGAACATGAGTCTGTGCAAAGACCTCATCAACATGGACCGCCCGTCCTAGAGCCTGTGCCTGTAACATAATTAAGAATTACAAGCGTACATATGAAATACAATATACATAACTTATTGAAGAAAGAAAAAGTTATGTAATGAGATTATACCATACGAATGGCATGCTCATGAATGGTGATCGACCCACCAGTATGCAGGGTGCCACCCCTTTCAGACGCTCTGTTCCGCTGGGCTTTGGCACACTTATTGCGGAACTCTACTGTATTCCAATGGGCCAGTAAAGAGTTCCAAATGTGCTCACCCAGCCAGTTAGGGCGCTGTCCTGCATTCCGGGCATCCCTAAACATCTCTGACAGCCGATGAGATGCTTTCATGTGGAAATTTCTGTGTATCTGAGTTTCATGTTCAGGTTTCCACTGCACCTTCATCTGTAACATTAAAGAGAACAAACATTGATTACAGAACATACTAAAATAAGACGGACATTAGTGTAATAGATTGCTCACCTGAAAGCGCTGCCAGAATGGCTTTCTGTCGTCATGAGGTATTGCTCCCCAAGTAGGCCATGGAGTTAAAAACTGTTGCTTTATTGAACGTGTGATGGCCTGGGAAGCAACCCTAGATGGAATAAACCTGCATAACAAAACTCATTTCAATTACAATATGGTTTAAACATCAAATGATATCAACAGATTATAAACTTACCCTTTACCATAGGGCTCAATCCATGGTCGATCATGGAGGGGCGGGTCAAGATCTTCAGCATCACCACTTGAATCTGGATCACCAAGTGGTGTGACAGTCTCAGAAGGAGGTACAGAAGATGAGGAAGGTATAGAAGTAGGGTCAGGGAGAGGAGTGGGGGTAATAATAGGGGGAGGAGTGGGGGTGGCAATAAGAGGAGGAGGAAGAGGGTCTGCTGCAGGGGTTGTAGAAGGGTGTGCTGCAGGAGGAGGAGAAGGGTCTACTGCAGTGGTAGTAGAAGGGTGTACTGCACGAGGAGGAGGAGTAGGGTCTACTGCTGGTGTAGGAGTCTGTATACTAGGGGTAGGAGGAGGCCCCACAGATGATGAACTACCGGGAGCAGGGGTAGGTAGTCTAGCAGGCACCCTAAGTACATACTTTGGTGCCTGCCGTTTCCTCTTTGTAGGCCTTGCTACCCCTTTTCCTTTATCAGGACGCTCTGTACCTTGTCCTGTCATTACTGCATTGAAATGGTTACAAACAAAGCGAATAAATATAAATAAATAAAGAAGGATGAATTGTTTTCAAAGTCAATGTACAAGTAATTGCATACAACTTAAAGATGGTATTTTAGATAATGGTAATGAAATGATAGTCCAATTTGCTACAATAGATGTTCAACATTCAATCATCGTCATCATGATCATCATCTTCATCTTCATCTTCATCTTCATCATCGTCTTCTTCTGCTTGTTCTTCTTCTTCATCGTCATCATCATCATCTTCTTCTTCTTCTTGTTCTTCTTCATCTTCTTCCTCTTCTTCTTGTTCTTCTTCTTCTTCTTCATCTTGTTCTTCATCACCTTGTACTGTTGCTTCTAATTCATCTCCATCACCATCAGGGTCGACCAATGCAGTTATACGTTCAACTTCGATAATTTCTCATGGTTGTGACATTTGGTCAAGTTGGTAGGCTACATCTTCCTCAACTTCATTTGAGTCTATGCGACCTCTAGGCTTCGTTTGTATTGCTACGGCCCAACCACGCTTGTCAATATTGCGAAATGGTGGATATGGCACATAATAAACCTGTCTCACATTAGATGGTAGAATGAAAGGATCAAAAGGCCCATATCTTAATCTCTGGTTCAGTTCGACAATATTAAAGCGTGGATCGACTCTAGTACCAGCTCTAGAAGGATCAAACCATTCACAATAGAAGAGTACCACTCTGTTTGGAGAAGTAGTGCTGTTGTACTCTAACTCATATATTTTATGAATGATGCCGTAGAAATCATCATAAGACCCCTCTGTTAGGCCCTTCACATACACACCACAATTTGATGTTTTCTTTCCTTTAGACCATTCATGTGTATGGAATTTGTAACCATTGATGAAGTAAGTGTGCCATTCTTTGACACATCTCATTGGCCAATTGGAGAGATGTCTTAACTCTTGAACCGTGGGAGTTAATGCCTAATTAAAAACCTACAAAGGTAGTAACAAAATTATAAAAGCAATACTCAAATTAACCTTGCTCTAAACGTAGGAAAAACTACGGACCTGATTTCTAAACCAATGCGGAAACTCTGAGTGTATTCTAGCAGAAGTATTTCCTTCTGCGACTTGCTCAGCCACAACAAATGAGCTGGTACAAATGAAATTCATTAGTGTATAACAATTAAACCGTTTGAAATATTAGAGATGGATGATGACATACTCAAGGTACGGCTTTACTTCACTGCAATTGATCAAGACATGGACATGAGCAGAGTTGAATTCAGCATCAGTTAACCAGTGAGTGAATTCTTTCCCTGCGTGACGGCCTGATTGTCGGAAAACTGATAATGCACCTTCACGTGGTTCAACTTGCCATTGCATTTCATTTCTGACATGAGTGGGAGACAACATGAAGTTCTTGAAATAATGTGAACAAAAATAAGTTGTCTCTCTGTGCAAGTAAGCTGCACAAATTGACCCTTCCACTCTAGCTTTATTTTTAACTGAGCGTTTGGATTCTCCCATAAACCTTTCAAAGGGATACATCCACCTGTACTGCACGGGTCCCCCAAGCCAAGCTTCATATGCAAGATGAATAGGAATGTGCTCCATTGAATCAAAGAATGCAGGAGGGAATATTCTTTCCAATTTGCAGAGAATAATCGGGATATTTTCATCCATCTTTTTAAGGGAATCTTCCTTCAGTGTCGTACAACACAAATCTTTGAAGAAGTTACTGATTTCTATCAGTGGATGTAACACGTGCATTGGCAAACAACTGAACGCAAGAGGGATGAAAGTCTCCATGAATACATGACAATCATGACTCTTCAACCCTTGAATAGTACCGTTCTGAACATTGGCACATCTGGACAAGTTAGAAGCATATCCATCTGGCATTCTAAGCTCCTTGATCCATCCACACACTATTCTTGTCTCGTCTTTTGACATGGTGTAATTTGCTTTTGGTTTAAATAATCGGCCGTTACCTTGTGCCTTCAACTCTAAGTCTTTTCGTCCACAATACAAAGGTAAATCTTTTCTTGCTTTCTCATTATCTTTTGTCTTACCTTTAACATCCATGACTGTGTTGAAGACATTGTCAAAGAAATTTTTTTCTGTGTGCATGACATCGATGTTGTGTCTTAGCAAGTTGTCCTTCCAATAGGGAAGTTCCCAGAATATGCTTCTTTTAGTCCAATTATGCCATTCCCCAAACCCTTCTAGCCTATTCTGACCAGATTCAGTCACTTTTGGATAGTCTTTCACTCTTCTCCACACGTGTGATCCAGTCAACTTTGGCGGGGGCATATCCGTTTCAACTTGTCCTTTTCGAAATGCCTTTTTGTTTCTTCTAAAGGGGTGATCAATGGGCAAGAACCGTCGATGGCAGTCAAACCAACTACTTTTCCGGCCATTACTCAATTGGAATGACTTTGTATGTTCCATGCAATGTGGACAAGCTAATCGATCATGTGTGCTCCAACCAGATAACATGCCGTACGCTGGGAAGTCATTAATAGTCCACATCAAGGCTGCCCTCATAAGGAAATTTTGCCTCCTTGAAACGTCATACGTCCAAACACCATTCCACAACTTCTTCAAATCATCAATCAAAGGCTCCAAGTAAACATCAATCAATGATTTGGGATTAGATGGACCTGGTATTATACACGATAAAAACATGTAAGGCTTTGTCATGCACATCTCAGGTGGTAGATTGTATGGGGTAACTATCACGGGCCAACATGAATACGGTGATGCAGACGCCTGAATGTACGGGGTAAACCCATCAGAGCATAGACCAAGTCTGACGTTACGAGGTTCACTACCAAAGGATGGATGTTTACGATTGAAGTGCTTCCAAGCTTCACCATCAGAAGGATGACGCAAAAGTCCCGGAGTTTTGTTACCATCATGCCATGTCATGTGTTCTGCTGTTTGCATTGAAGTAAACAATCTTTGTAATCTTGGAATTATAGGTAAGTAGAACATGGACTTTAATGGAATTGGTTTTTTTTGCCTCCGTCCAGCATGCATTGTCTGATATCGAGGTGAGCCACAAAACTTGCATTCAACCAACAGTGCATCATTTTTGCCACTGTCATTGTCATAGAATAACATACATCCATTAACACAACAATCAATCTTCTTCACATCCAATCCCAACTTTGAAACACATTTTTTGGCTTGGTAATAATTCTTCGGCATCAAATTGTTTGGTGGTGTCAAATCTAACATCAGTTTTGTATAGAAGTCCACTGCTTGAATGGGAACGTTCCAATTAGATTTCCCAGCCATGAGTCTAATGCACACTGACAATTTTGACTCAGACGAACCTTCAAATACAGGTAGATTTGCCTCTGTCAGTAAATTGTAAAACCTCTGCGTCGTTTCATTTGGAGGTTCTTCAACATGAATATCGTCTGGTTCTTGTTGAGCATGGTGACGAAGTGCATTGTCGACCATCTCTTGCATATAGGCAAATTGATCTGTCTCAGATGTATGTACAATAGTATTCGAACCTGATGCAATCCGCTTTTCAGCTGCGGTGGAGGTCGATGGAATTTCTTCACCATGATATGTCCAAACCGTGTAATTAGGCATGAACCCTTTTTGGTAAAGGTGAAGTTTGACCACTTCATCTTTCAAAATCTTTGTACATTCGCACTTGATGCATGGACATCGAATCCCTCCATCAAGGGCATTATATTGACATCGTCGGGCCGTCTCCACGAACTCTTCAACTCCGATGACAAAAGATTCCTTCAAACCTCTCCTTCCACTATAACAACGGTCATACATCCATCCACGATGGTTGGGAAAATGGGCCATGTTCTGTGACAAGCCAAAGAAATCAAAACTTAGCCAAAACAGCAACACTCCATGTGACATAAGTAATAAACCTAGTACTACTCAAGTCGAACATGGAAGGCAATTTCAACACTATTGTCAAAGGCATTCAATAAGGGCATGCAAAGACAAGTCCTCAGTATTGAACCGTCTTTGACATCCTAAGTGGTTGTGTATTAAATTTGGGGGAGTCAATTTTCTAACATTACTGAAGTTCTCTTTTACAGAGTACTTCCACATATTTTGTACATTGTAAGTGTTTAAGGTACTTTCACCCTTCTCATTCCATTGAGAATGTGTGTAGTACAATAGGACTTTAAAACACTGCTTAACTTAATCAAGTTCTAGCCTAATAAATGAGCATACAATATAGAGGAACAAATAATATATACATCAACATAAAACATATACATGAACATTCACTCATGGTCTAAAAGTGGTGCAGATAGTTAGTATACTGTTTTGGTTAGTACATTAATAGACTTTACATTCTTTGCACTTATAGTGTATTTTAGGTACTACTTTTAGGTTTCTAAGTTGAAAAATTTAGAGTTTTAGTTTTTTTTTTGTAGTGTGAGTTCTTAATTAGCTAGGTTATACTATTCTTAACTTGTTAGGATAGTTTACTTGTAGTAAATTTTCTTACTTTAATGCAGTTTGCAATTGTAGTACAATTATTTAGAGGTTTGACTAGTCATTTTTAGCTATTTCATGTACTTTGGTTCCTCCTTCTAGTTTGGCAACTTGGGGGATTCAAGATAGTGTATAACCAACATATATGCATGTTGGTTTGTCCTTGTACTCTACTTCATCCTTATAGTTACTCATTTTAAGTCTTACCCTGTATTGAAAGAAATTTTCAAGGGTGTTGTCATGGTCTTTTTCCAAGAGGGAATTTCGGTTGAAGGGTGGGGAACAAGGTGTGGAGATTATATATAAGGTGGGGAATTTCGGTCTTGCTTATTTTCATATTGGTATCCTAGCATTAAGAAAGTAGTTCTATATTCGTTGTCGAAATTTGTTTAATACAAAGTAAGAATTCAAAACATCTAACATCTATTTTATTAGAATGAGTTCCTAATACTTGGTGCTCTTCATCCATAAGAACAGAAATTAAATCATGAAAGTCTCTATTTTAAGAATTGTGATAGATACTCAATAATAACAAGAGCCTAGGTGAAGAGGAAAGAAAGGAAGTGATTAAGGACAATCATGAGTAACAAAGGTGAGATAAGATAGAATATGCAGGGGGGATTTCTTTGAATAGACTAGACATACAGATGGGATAAAGTGTAGAGAAAGAGTAAGGAAGGTCTGAAGTTTGCAAAGGTTACTAAACAAAGACATAGAATGAGCAGAAGGCAAGCAAAAATAAGCAAGAACAGTGAGACTCAGGAGGAAGCTAAGCAGCTGACCTAGTCACTGTAATGCCTCATTTCTCACTTCAATCAGAGATCTGTGGGTTAAGTTCCAGTTTACTGTATTACTTAATGGATTTTAATGATTATTCTTTTGGACTCAAGTCCACAAAGAGAGGCCAATAACAAAATAGCCTATCAGGTACAAAAAGTAGTAATTTGAGGTTCATAGGATTAGTTCTGTGTACAGTGATATAAAGAGTAAAGAATAATGTAATTATACAGCTCTAAAACAGAACATACCAGAGAAGTGAATTATACATTAAATTCCAGAGTATAAGCAAGTGTGCATCATAATGTAATTATACAGCTCTAAAACAGAACATACCTTCCAAGTGAAAGCAAATGAGTAAATGCTATTGCAAACTTGATTGGCTTGAAGAAAACAAGCATACACTGTAACATGGGAGAGAGAAATGTCATTTATTAGTGCTTATTCTTGTCTGTCAAAATAAATGAGTTATTATACAGTAAAGTAGAAAGAATAACAGTTGTAAGTCAAGTTTTCAGAAAGAAGTGAAAATAACTATAGTCCCATCAAAATTTTCATAAAAAAGGCAACAGAAGCCATTACCCTCATAAAATAGGAGTTTCTTGTTGATTCTCTATAACTATAATATAATGATGAACACATTTCAATGGCATTGTTGCTGCCTTGGGTTTTGACTCTACTGGTCCAATGTTACAGTTATACTGGACATACAAACATTATCAACATTCACAGGGGTATAAGGTGCATCATTATCCACTTCATATTATATATATTGATATATATATATATATATATATATATATATATCATGGTGGCTAATATTACTTGACTGTCATATGCAGAGATTTCTAGACCAACAAAATGAGACTTGTAGTCCACCATTTCAAATCATAATAATATGGTAGTGAAAGTGGATTTAAAAAGCAAGAAACAATTAGAAGTTGCAATGTCAATTCACTCATTCACTTCCATTTTAAAGCCAATTTTGATGGTTTAAGAGATGATTATGCATTTAGGCATAAAAATGAGCATTTCAATACTGCACACAACATTAAAATGGAAAAATAAACTTGCTCAAACTTTGCTTATGCACAAACACAACCAGATTCAACAAATCATTCCACACATTGCCAAATATGCATGAAAATGTTACCAAAACTACACTAGAATTCAGAATTCAGTGAAATTAAATGAAGACAACACTTGCAATGACTCTAACAACTCCTAAAACACTTGATATAACTGCAGAGAATCAACTGGAAGCATTTAAACACCTAAGACACAAGCAATGATATGAAACACGGTGAAAAGATTGATCAAAAAAGCAATAATAGCACCTTCTTTCAGGATTTATTACCAACTCAAATATGGTTTTTGCAGTTTTGTGATTAATACAGGTTTCTATTAATTGGAAAATGTTTAATATCATTATACAAACTTGCACATTGCTTAATAAACAAAAGAGTTACACTGAAACATATTTATGAGATTGCACCAGATTGATTCCATTTTGTGCAGAATTTTTGAAACATATTCATGTTTTAAGTGATGTAGCACATATAATCAAGGCTAGACATTGTCTCATTCCCTTATATCATTCATAAATGACTACCAATGCACTGCAACTAGAGAAAAGAATGAAACCTTAGCTGGAAAAAATATTCTGCACTACAAAAGGTCCCTAGTTTGGTGGTTTGATGCTAAAAAACATATGCAACTGATTTAAACACACAACTGAATGTTCAGGTAACTTTATTTGATGATTTTAATTGTCTTTAAACTCTAAAATGAGTTATAAACAGCCTGTAACTCAAAATCACCACTCCACTTCTATTTTAACTCAAAAAGTGATGGTTTTCACCTTCTTAAATGTCCTTGCAATGTCCAGTTCGAGTTTCATCATGCATAGTTGTTGTTTTCAAGCTTAGTTTAGTGTATTTACACTTTCTACAGTCATTTGCATTGATAGCTACCTGTTTGAATCATTATAACTTAGAATGAGGTGTGTAGTTGTTTAATTTGCTACATTATTAGTTGTTATAAGATCAAATTTTGGAATCTACTATTTCTATGCCAAATAATACCTCAAAAGACTTTGTTTTGATGATTTAAAGTTGTTGTAAAATTCTAATTTGACTTATAACCAATGTTGTGCAGTTTCACAACTCAAAACCTGAATTTACAGGTCATTTTTTCTAGTGAAAGTTGAATCCAACTCTGATTTTTGAATTAGTGCATTTGTAATTGCTTTGGGTTGTAACAAAAGCTAGGTTGTGATTTGAATTGAAACATGTGAAAAAGAAACATTATACAGGTGCTAAAAGGCATTTACTCCAATGGTTTCATCCTGAGCACACTATTTTTGGCAAAAAAAATTTGATTGTAATGCTTTAGACAAGTGTATTTCATACATTCATACATGTTTGAAGTGCTAACAATAAGAAATTATCACTGAATCTCAAAAATACTAGTTCAGTTGATCATTTTGGGAACTGCCACCCTTGACTCTGCTGTTTCTCCATTCTGCAACAATTATTAGTGAAATTTTCTGTATTTATGGGAACTGCCACTATCAATTGGTGATTCTATGTGTTTCTGTGTTGTTTCAATGTTTGTGCACATTTATTTAACCATTTCAAACTTCTGTGCACTGTTTATTTGGTCTTTTTCCAGCCAATATGCAAAATCACTTCTTAAACCATCAATTTTCACTACTTCATGTATTGTGTCATGTTTCTTAGCTTTCTTTAACAACTTCAAACTTGTTAGGATGTTTAGAATACACAGACTTAGGTAACTTTAGATCAATTCCCATTTTGTAACCTACTAAGTACACTTTTTAGGTCTAAGTAGCAAAATTTTGGGAAGCTATAGTGATTTTGATGGCCAAACAGATCAGAATTTAAGTTTAAGTATGGCTGATCTTGTTGTCTTCAAAGATTTGAAGAGTCTGAACTTGAGCTATAGTGATTGGGCATTACATTATGCGCACAGTGAAGGTTATTCTACACATTCTATTTCTTGATCACTATGTTAAAGATGAATAATTATTTCCATTTAATTTTAATACTTTGCAGGGTTGGAAAATCTGGAAGTCCTTCACTTGAGTGTCAAGACAGAGCTGGATAGTTTCACTGTTATCCTAGTTTTTTTTAATTTCCTTCCATCTCTCAAGTCTTTATATTTATCATCCAACAGGTATTTATCACACAACAGGTTCAATGTATTCAACGGTAAGGATATGTATTATAATGATGATGATGTGTGATAAGCATCTTTTTTAATTTTAACTTCAAAATTGGTTGGCTTCTTCTACTACTTTTGAGTACTAACACATCTTGAGGTCCTTCACTTGTCTTACAACAACTTCAATGACACTGATATTGCATTATCAGTGGACTTTCATCTCTAAAGTCTTTAAATTTAGGATATAGTGAATTGACTCCAACATAAATTCTTAGTATGTTACACTTCCTACATTTCAAATCTTCATCATGCTTGTTTGGAATATGAAAGAAATTGGCTTTGAATGGAATTGTACTGGTGCTAACAACAACAAATGAAATAAAGGGTTTGGAAGCAGTGGAAAGATTGAAACAGTGTCGACCATCACACTTTGTGGTTTTTCATCAACTTCATGTGACACACACTTACAATGTTACATACTTAGCATATTTCATCACAACCAGATTTAGAAAACTTTATTTATTGGTCAGTGTTACTATCTCCTTCCCTCCTTTTCAATTTTTGATCATAAAGTTTTAACACATGTAAACCTCAGTGTTGCAGGTGGATTTCAATGTTTTTTAAAGCTTCATTCCTTTGCTTCTTATATATGACAAGTTCTATGTGGTTGAAAGTTGAAACTGTATATCAGGACTATTGGACCATCCATGTTTGAAGCAAAGGCTCTTGGTTTAGGAGCTATGTATGAAACCGAGACTATTTGTTTACCTAAGCCATATAAGGTGACTTGCTGCTAGGACTTGTAGTTTGGACCGCTACCTACTGGTGGTTCTTTCATCATCATGGAATTTATACAATTTGGTGCATCTTGAGGTTATCAGGTCAAAAACCTAGAAATTACTTTTGATTACGAAAGTTATAGTATCAACCATTTACAATATATAACATGATGTGTACGTTGATTGGAAGTAGGTCAAGGGGAAGTTAGAGGTTCAAAGCTTCACTTCGTAGTTGAAGTTTAGAGCACACAGTTGCACGCATTAAAAGCAAAGGCAACAAACCAATAAAATTTCTCAATCAAACAACATCATACACTCCTGCCACAAGAACATCAAACAGATTCAACAACATTGTAACTCATAATGAATTATTAAAAGCACAACTTACCTCAACCAAGAAAGCACATGACGATGGCAAGCCTTCTACAGCAGACAGCCACACAAGACCACAACGACCCTCTAAGGAAGTCCCTCCACCTACTTCCTTCAACTTCTGAGCACACTGTCCTGAGGTCGCCACAAGCTAAACGTCACGCCGCGACCACCACCTTCGAACAGCCCCCTCGGAATAATGTACTCCCTCAACCACCACCCTCCTCACCGGCCTTATCCTAGCGTCGACACAACAATTGCAGCAAAAAAGGGGTTAATTTTTATTTCAGAACGAAAGAGGAAGTTGCTTGGGGGTTCAGAGGTGAGACACAAAAAATTGGGGGAAAGCTTCTGTGGAAACTAAAATTTGCAGAATGGGAGAGGGAAATCCCAAATTTTCAATTCATTAGGTCCATGCTTATACCGACGGCCTACGGGGCCTTCGGTAAACTTAAAAAGCCTTCGGTAATCAACCACTTCCATGACCGTCGGTACATCCTTCGGTAAATTAAATTTACCGAAGGCCGCAAAGGCCGTCGGTATTATTCCTTCGGAAATTAACGATTTTCCTGTAGTGATAGTAAGTAAGAAAACCCTAATAAGCCATATTAAGTAAGTTACCAATCATGCATTGTTGTTCTGAAAAACATGTTTTTTGTTCTTACATTATGATTGATGAAACTTCTTGAAAAAAAATCGAAATTCAGAATCAATGATAGTGCTCTTATTGAAAACGAATACGACCTAAGATTGTAGATCACAAAACCAAGTGGGTAATTAACCTATCAATGGATGAAGAAACACTCTCCAACAACAACGATGAACAAGAAATTTATTGAGTCAAGAATTTCATTATTATATATCATCATTATTTATTTGGCCAAAAAAAAATCTAACTTTATATATGCTAAATGAAAATGAAGGTATAAAGATACTGTAAGGAATCGTAAAAACAAAAAAAAAAAAAAAAAAAAAAAAAAAAAACAAAAGAGAACGGGGAGGAAGGAACGTGCGCTGCCACAAAGGGACAGTGAACGTTGCTTCCCCCTTTGAAAACCAAAACCAAAAGAAAACAAGAAAGGAAAGAGAAGAAGAGGGGAAGAGGGAAGAGTTTGGGAAGTTAAAAAGGGAAGCTATGGGTCTGCTGGGAGGAGAAATGATTGCTGCCAAATTTTTGTGAGAGAGGAGAAGTTCTTGCTGCAAGTTCTGGGAAAGAGGAGAAGTGGAGAACTTTTGAAGTTTTGGAGGAGATATACTCAAAGAATTCACAAAGGAAGTCTTCAAGAGGTAAGGAGTGCTAGAATTTTCGTTTTGATTAGTTAATCTTACTGTTTTTGTAGAAATCCAAAAGCTTTAAAGTTAAAAATGGAGGTTTTTATGGTTTTCTGGAAAACCTGTGATTCTGCAGAATCTGCAGAATCGCGTTCGTCCAATTTGGTTTCAAATTGGACGTTCGTCCAAATTGAGACGAATCGAACGTTCGTCCACTTTGATTTGAACGCTCGTTTTTCTTTAGCCGACGAGCGTTCGCTCATGCGTTCGTCCCGTAGCGTTCGTTCTTAAAACTTCTGAACGTTCGTCCTAACAGTGTATGTCCAAATAGGTGGGTTTCTGAACGTTCGTTCAGATATCGGATTAACGAGCGTTGGTGATAAGGATTTGAGTAGAGAGCGTCTGTGTGCGCCTGTGAACGTTCGTCCAATTCCGGGTAAGGGAAGCTCACTTAATTTAACTGTTTTGTTGCATGTGTGTGTGTGAACGTTCGTTATTTCACTGTATGATGTTGCCATGACTGATTTGCATGAACGTTCGTTATTTTGAAAATATGAGAATATTATATGTTGATTTGGATGTGATTTAGATGCATGAACGTTCGTTGCTTGGATGAAATGAAATATATGAAAGTACATGATATGATTCGTATGAAAAATGAGATTTTCTTTATGTGAATGAGTGGAACTATGAGAAATGAACTGGAAATGAAAAATGAATTGTAAGAGGACTTTATGAACATGTATGTTCATACTGAACAGTCATTTACCGTTCGGTTTTTCCCAAATAAAAGGTTTGAAATGTTGATCCTGTCATTTTGATAAATCACTGTTTAAGGACGAACGTCCTCGTCCTAAATTTGACATGCTTGAGCGTTCGGCCAAGCACTGTTTGTGTATTAATAGTCTTTTACAAATTTCTATCCTTTTACTTCCTATAATGTTATACGTGCGTTATTGAGACGGTCTCTGACCGTTCGGTTATATTGGCCAACATGGTGGAAATAGGATTCTGTCATTCGGGTAGAATTCTGGTTGAGGACGAGCGTCCTCATACCAAAATGCTTTGCTTGAACGTTCGGTCTCATACCGAACGTTCGCCCTAATTGCTGTTCAGTCTTATACTGAACGCTCGTTCTGTTTGGCGTTCCGTTTTATGTTGAACGTCCGTTCAAAGTGGATTTCGGTCTCATACCGAACGTCCGTTCAAATTGGTGTTCGGTCTCAGATTGAGAGTTCGCTCTAATTGGTGCTCGGTCTCACACTGAGCGTTCGTCCTGATGATGCTCGGTTTTGAACTGAGCGTTCGTCCTAAAATGGGGCTCGGTCTTAGATTGAACGCTCGCTCAAAATGGCGCTCGATCATATATCTAGCGTTCGTTCTCCAATTCTTAACGAGCGTTCTCTTGGTCAAGTCTGCAACGTTCGTCCTCGTATTCTTGGCGAGGGTAGAACATTTGGTTTTTTATGCTCATCCTTATAAATGATGAAATTGGATATGAATTGATGAGTAATGAATGATGAACAGTATACGAGATGAAAATGAAACTATGATTATTGAACGAGCGTTCCAGGTAGGAACGACTCAGATGATTGTTGAAATTCGTAAAGTATGACTGTGGGAAGTTAATGCTGGCTGTTCAATCCTGATATTCCGTGAGTGATCGTCCTCAAGTAGAGGCGCACGTCATGCGTGGGAATGGCAGGAGGTCGTCGTCCTTAGAGGTACTTTGGACGGACGTACTAACCTCGGGTGGCAGCTGATGAGAATGCCAGTTACCACACCACCCGGGTGCGTGAACGCCTGTAACTACACAGATTTCATACAGTCCGGACAGTCAGTCGTGTTTAGTTTTATTTTGTGCATGTGTTATAATGCCTTGATATGTGATGAATTATGTAATGAATTGTATGACTGATGCATGAGTTAAATTAAGTAAGCTTACCCTTTCGTTTCCTTGTGTTGTCTATTGTCCTTGTACGTCCGTCTTGTCATTGCAATGATCATCCGTGTGGATGTGAGCAGAGGGAGACGAGCGTTTGGAAGAGGCGCTGAATGAAGAGAACCTGGTTGATGTCGAAGTGAAGACCGAGCAGTGAGGCGCTAGACCAGTTATGTACCTATATTAGAGTGGTCGTTCGACCATCTTTTGTTTTCTTTTAAGTTAATTCGACCGTTCGGTAATTATCCTGTGTAAACCGTTCGGTTAGGTTTCTGGTACGTTTGGCTTTAATTTGTAAACTCTTATGTGTGACGTGCGACTTTTGCACATTCGTCCGTTATGTTGGATTCGTACTCAAGGACGTTCGTCCTTGAGCGCTCGTTGGTTTCGCATTTCTTTAACTTTTAGTGTAAAACTGTTTGAGATTATTATTAAATGTGATTTTCTAAATTTATAGTTATATCTGTATTTTTGGGATGTCACATTAGTGGTATCAGAGCAGTTTTGTTCTTTTAAGGACACTGTAGGTTATGAGTACACTGTGTTTTTACTGTGTGCTTAAATTGCGTTTAATGAGTTATTTTCAACTCTTTAAACAGGACTAACGTTCGTTTCTTTTCTCTGTTCTCAGAGAATCAATGGCACCTAGACTTCCTCCTCCCCCTCCACCGCAGACCAATGAACATGATGTGCCCAACAACACCAGATTGTTGGAATCAGTAATTGAAAGGCTACAAGAGCAGAACGCTGTTTTGACGCAGCAAAATGCGGCTGCCTTACAGAGTTTGGAGGCCGCTCGTGCAAATTCTGAAGTGACTCAGAGACAGCTTATGGAGATTCTTGCAGCTACCAGGGGTACACCGGGAGCATCTGCTTCAAACACTACTCATCAGACTGAGTGGAGTTTGGAGAACTTTTTACAACATCGCCCTGCAAAGTTTGATGGGAAATGCCTTCCTGACGGCGCTGATCAGTGGATACGAGACATGGAACAGATCTATGATGCCAAGGATTGTCCAGATGATCGAAGACTGGCATTCACTGAATATCTATTGACTGGAGAGGCCAGTCATTGGTGGTCGACTGCGAAGATGTTGCTAACGGAATCTCACAGCCCTATTTCCTGGAAAGTCTTCAAGGAAAAGTTTTATGAGGAGTATTTCCCGGATAGTGTTCGTTTCGGCAAAGAAGTGGAATTTCTCCAGTTGGTACAAGGTAATATGTCTGTTTCTGAGTACACCAACAGGTTCAAACATCTGGTTCGTTTTCATACCCTGGCGACCAGTGAAGTGTGGCAGTGTAGGAAATTCGAGAATGGGCTAAGAAGCGATCTGAAGGTACTAATCTCCAGCCTTTGCATTAAGTCTTTTCCTGCCATGGTTGAGAGAGCAAAAGTGTTAGAGAAAAATGTGGCTGAAGTAGAACGACTGAAGAAACAGCAACAACCAACTAGAGGGCCAATCATGTCCAGGCCTAATCTGAATCGGAACAGGTTGTCATATGCTCACCCAGCACAACCATCTAATTCCCAGGCTATGGTTGTTGGCGGACAGTCTGGACAGCACGGATCAGTCAAGTGTTTCCAATGCGGAGGACCACACTACCGGTCGTCATGCCCTCAGTTATTGGGAGTAAAGTCCTGCACTCGTTGTGGAAGGAATGGTCACATAGAGCGCGACTGTAATATGGGCGGACGAGCGCCAATGAGGCCGCCAAATGCTGGAAGAATGCAACAGGGAAGGGGTGGACGAGCACAGGCTGTTGGTAGAGTTTATGCGATCACGGCCGCGGAAGCTGCCAGTTCAGGTACGCTCGTCACTGGTACTTGCTTATTACATGGAATGCCTGTTTGTGTGTTGTATGATTCGGGGGCAACACACTCCTTCATTTCGAAGGCGTGTGTTGGGAAATTGGGATTAGCCGAACGCGAAATGCAGTTCGACTTGGTAGTATCAACCCCAGCGGCTGGTGAGGTTAGGACGTCTACTGTATGTGTTAAATGTCCTATAGAGGTTGAAGGGCATAATTACAAGGTAAATCTCATCTGTCTACCCTTGAAAGATCTTGAAGTAATCTTAGGAATGGATTGGCTGGCTACCAATCGCATTCTCATAGATTGTGGTGCAAAAAAATTGGTGTTTCCGGACGAGTACAAAGTGGATCTATCTGTGACGCTCGGTCAACTGAAAGAAGACATCGTGGATGGCGCCAGTTGCTATCTGATCATGACGCATTCGGACGAACAACTTGAAGATTTAAATCATGAGCGATCGTCCGGTAAACTGAATGGAGGACGATCAGTCGTGGATGAATTCCCTGATGTATTTCCTGATGAAGTGCCTGGATTACCTCCTCCACGCGAGGTGGAATTTACTATCGACTTAGTGTCCAATGCTGGACCTATCTCTATTGCACCTTATCGGATGTCGCCAGCAGAGTTAGCTGAACTCAAGGAACAGATTGAAGAGTTAATGGATAAGCAGTTTATCAGACCTAGTGCATCACCTTGGGGAGCGCCGGTACTCTTAGTGAAGAAGAAGGATGGAAGCTCTCGTCTCTGCATTTATTATAGGCAGTTAAACAAACTGACTATCAAGAACAAGTACCCTTTGCCTCGGATAGACGACCTGCTAGATCAATTGCATGGCGCAGTCATATTTTCAAAGATTGATTTACGGTCGGGATATCATCAGATTCGGGTGAAGGAAGAAGACATCCAGAAGACAGCCTTCCGATCTCGATACGGACACTACGAGTATGTAGTAATGTCGTTCGGTGTGACAAACGCCCCAGCAATATTTATGGACTACATGAATCGTATCTTCAGACCGTATCTAGACAAGTTCGTAGTCGTCTTCATTGATGACATTCTTGTCTACTCCAAAAGCTATGAAGAGCATGAGGATCACTTGAGGATCGTTCTAGGCGTGCTAAGAGAAAAGGAGTTATATGCCAAATTCTCTAAATGTGAATTCTGGATGAAGGAAGTACCATTCTTGGGACATGTTGTTTCAGCTGAAGGAATCTCAGTAGATCCGGCTAAAGTAAGAGCAGTACTGGAATGGGAGAGTCCACGCTCAGTTACCGAGGTTCGTAGTTTTGTGGGACTCGCGGGATACTATAGACGGTTCATTGAAGGATTTTCCAAAATAGTAGCTCCGCTTACTCAGCTGACCAGAAAAGATCAACCGTTCGTTTGGACCGATCGGTGTGAAAGAAGTTTCCAGGAATTGAAGAATAAGTTAACAAGCGCCCCAGTACTGGTCATACCTGACACGGCTAAACCCTTCGTGTTATATTGTGACGCGTCTCATCAGGGTTTAGGCTGTGTACTCATGCAAGAAAAGAGGGTGGTTGCTTACGCTTCTCGACAACTGAAGGTTCACGAGAGGAACTACCCAACTCACGACCTGGAATTAGCAGCGGTCGTCTTTGCTTTGAAGATTTGGAGGCACTACTTGTATGGATCAACTTTCCAAGTGTTCAGTGATCATAAGAGTCTCAAGTACCTCTTTGATCAAAAGGAATTAAATATGAGACAGAGACGTTGGCTAGAGTTCTTGAAGGACTATGACTTTGAACTACTTTACCATCCGGGAAAAGCAAATGTTGTAGCAGACGCTTTAAGCAGAAAGGTAGTTCACGTCTCCTCCATGATGGTCCGAGAGTTAAGTTTGGTAGAGAGCTTTAGAGATCTGAGGTTACAGTTCGACTTGGAACCGAATGTTATTAAATGCTGTACTCTTAGAATCTCCAGTGACGTATTTGACCAGATCAGAATGAAGCAGCGAAAAGACGAAGAGTTGGTGAAGATCTTGAATGCACTCGGTACAGATCAAGCTCAACATTTTAACACTGGAACTGATGGTATGCTACGCTACATGGGTAGGACGTGCATTCCGAATGATGGCGAGTTGAAAAGGATCATTCTTGAGGAAGGACATCACAGCCGTCTTAGTATACACCCCGGTATGACTAAGATGTATCAAGACCTCAGGAAATCTTTCTGGTGGCCGGGAATGAAGAGTGATGTTGCACGTTTTGTGGCATCGTGTTTAACGTGTCAACGAGCCAAGGCTGAACATCAGAGGCCAGGCGGTCTACTTCAGCAGTTAGAGATTCCGGAATGGAAGTGGGACGGCATTGCAATGGACTTCGTGACTCACTTACCTCGTACGGTCAGGAATCATGATTCCATATGGGTAATCGTGGATCGTCTGACGAAGAGTGCTCACTTTCTAGCGGTCAACCTGAAAATGTCAATGACGAACCTTGCTAAACTTTACATCAAGGAAATTGTTCGTCTACATGGAGTTCCGTCTAGCATTGTTTCAGACCGAGACACGAGATTTACTTCTCGGTTCTGGCGATCATTACAAAGTGAGCTCGGTAGCAAACTCCATATGAGTTCGGCCTATCATCCTCAGACGGACGGTCAGTCCGAGAGAACCATCCAGACGCTTGAAGACTTATTGAGGACGTGTGTTCTAGATCACATGGGCGTTTGGGATGAAGTCTTACCTTTAGTAGAGTTCACCTACAACAACAGTTTCCAAGCCAGCATAGGAATGGCTCCCTTTGAAGCTCTGTATGGGAGAAAGTGTCGAACGCCATTGTGTTGGTTTCAAGAAGGAGAAAAGGTCTTAACCGGACCAGAGCTCATTCAGCAGACGACTGAGAAGGTGAAATTGATCCAAGAAAGGCTGAAGGCATCTCGGAGCAGACAGAAGTCATACGCTGACAAAAGAAGAAGGCCATTGGAGTTCGATGCTGGAGATCACGTCTTCCTTAGACTACATCCGACTACTGGAGTTGGGAGAGCCATTCGACCCAAGAAGTTGTCCCCCAAATTCATCGGACCTTATCAGATCTTGAGGAAGATCGGGCTAGTTGCGTACGAGTTATCTTTGCCACCTCAGTTATCAAACTTGCATCCAGTCTTCCACGTTTCTCAACTTCGGAAGTACGTATCCGACCCTTCTCACATATTAGAGTTAGAAGATATTCGTCTTCGTCAAGATCGTACATTGGAGATGCAGCCGGTACGCATTGAAGATAGCAACACCAAATACTACAAGAGGAAAGCAGTCAGATTGGTGAAGGTCGTCTGGGATGAAAAGACGGGCGACTCTACATGGGAAGTGGAAGATGCTATGAGGGATTTGTATCCTCATCTGTTCGAGACTCCGTTATAATTTTCGAGGACGAAAATTTTTGTTGTTGGGGAGAATGTAAGGAATCGTAAAAAAAAAAAAAAAAAAAAAAAACAAAAGAGAACGGGGAGGAAGGAACGTGCGCTGCCACAAAGGGACAGCGAACGTTGCTTCCCCCTTTGAAAACCAAAACCAAAAGAAAACAAGAAAGGAAAGAGAAGAAGAGGGGAAGAGGGAAGAGTTTGGGAAGTTAAAAAGGGAAGCTATGGGTCTGCTAGGAGGAGAAATGATTGCTGCCAAATTTTTGTGAGAGAGGAGAAGTTCTTGCTGCAAGTTCTGGGAAAGAGGAGAAGTGGAGAACTTTTGAAGTTTTGGAGGAGATATACTCAAAGAATTCACAAAGGAAGTCTTCAAGAGGTAAGGAGTGCTAGAATTTTCGTTTTGATTAGTTAATCTTACTGTTTTTGTAGAAATCCAAAAGCTTTAAAGTTAAAAATGGAGGTTTTTATGGTTTTCTGGAAAACCTGTGATTCTGCAGAATCTGCAGAATCGCGTTCGTCCAATTTGGTTTCAAATTGGACGTTCGTCCAAATTGAGACGAATCGAACGTTCGTCCACTTTGATTTGAACGCTCGTTTTTCTTTAGCCGACGAGCGTTCGCTCATGCGTTCGTCCCGTAGCGTTCGTTCTTAAAACTTCTGAACGTTCGTCCTAACAGTGTATGTCCAAATAGGTGGGTTTCTGAACGTTCGTTCAGATATCGGATTAACGAGCGTTGGTGATAAGGATTTGAGTAGAGAGCGTCTGTGTGCGCCTGTGAACGTTCGTCCAATTCCGGGTAAGGGAAGCTCACTTAATTTAACTGTTTTGTTGCATGTGTGTGTGTGAACGTTCGTTATTTCACTGTATGATGTTGCCATGACTGATTTGCATGAACGTTCGTTATTTTGAAAATATGAGAATATTATATGTTGATTTGGATGTGATTTAGATGCATGAACGTTCGTTGCTTGGATGAAATGAAATATATGAAAGTACATGATATGATTCGTATGAAAAATGAGATTTTCTTTATGTGAATGAGTGGAACTATGAGAAATGAACTGGAAATGAAAAATGAATTGTAAGAGGACTTTATGAACATGTATGTTCGTACTGAACAGTCATTTACCGTTCGGTTTTTCCCAAATAAAAGGTTTGAAATGTTGATCCTGTCATTTTGATAAATCACTGTTTAAGGACGAACGTCCTCGTCCTAAATTTGACATGCTTGAGCGTTCGGCCAAGCACTGTTTGTGTATTAATAGTCTTTTACAAATTTCTATCCTTTTACTTCCTATAATGTTATACGTGCGTTATTGAGACGGTCTCTGACCGTTCGGTTATATTGGCCAACATGGTGGAAATAGGATTCTGTCATTCGGGTAGAATTCTGGTTGAGGACGAGCGTCCTCATACCAAAATGCTTTGCTTGAACATTCGGTCTCATACCGAACGTTCGCCCTAATTGCTGTTCAGTCTTATACTGAACGCTCGTTTTGTTTGGCGTTCCGTTTTATGTTGAACGTCCGTTCAAAGTGGATTTCGGTCTCATACCGAACGTCCGTTCAAATTGGTGTTCGGTCTCAGATTGAGAGTTCGCTCTAATTGGTGCTCGGTCTCACACTGAGCGTTCGTCCTGATGATGCTCGGTTTTGAACTGAGCGTTCGTCCTAAAATGGGGCTCGGTCTTAGATTGAACGCTCGCTCAAAATGGCGCTCGATCATATATCTAGCGTTCGTTCTCCAATTCTTAACGAGCGTTCTCTTGGTCAAGTCTGCAACGTTCGTCCTCGTATTCTTGGCGAGGGTAGAACATTTGGTTTTTTATGCTCATCCTTATAAATGATGAAATTGGATATGAATTGATGAGTAATGAATGATGAACAGTATACGAGATGAAAATGAAACTATGATTATTGAACGAGCGTTCCAGGTAGGAACGACTCAGATGATTGTTGAAATTCGTAAAGTATGACTGTGGGAAGTTAATGTTGGCTGTTCAATCCTGATATTCCGTGAGTGATCGTCCTCAAGTAGAGGCGCACGTCATGCGTGGGAATGGCAGGAGGTCGTCGTCCTTAGAGGTACTTTGGACGGACGTACTAACATCGGGTGGCAGCTGATAAGAATGCCAGTTACCACACCACCCGGGTGCGTGAACGCCTGTAACTACACAGATTTCATACAGTCCGGACAGTCAGTCGTGTCTAGTTTTATTTTGTGCATGTGTTATAATGCCTTGATATGTGATGAATTATGTAATGAATTGTATGACTGATGCATGAGTTAAATTAAGTAAGCTTACCCTTTCGTTTCCTTGTGTTGTCTATTGTCCTTGTACGTCCGTCTTGTCATTGCAATGATCATCCGTGTGGATGTGAGCAGAGGGAGACGAGCGTTTGGAAGAGGCGCTGAATGAAGAGAACCTGGTTGATGTCGAAGTGAAGACCGAGCAGTGAGGCGCTAGACCAGTTATGTACCTATATTAGAGTGGTCGTTCGACCATCTTTTGTTT
Source organism: Vigna nakashimae (assembly GCA_034642375.1). Classification (NCBI taxonomy): domain Eukaryota; kingdom Viridiplantae; phylum Streptophyta; class Magnoliopsida; order Fabales; family Fabaceae; genus Vigna; species Vigna nakashimae. Next base: position 1,422,489 of record CM067766.1, read on the forward strand.
TCTTTTAAGTTAATTCGACCGTTCGGTAATTATCCTGTGTAAACCGTTCGGTTAGGTTTCTGGTACGTTTGGCTTTAATTTGTAAACTCTTATGTGTGACGTGCGACTTTTGCACATTCGTCCGTTATGTTGGATTCGTACTCAAGGACGTTCGTCCTTGAGCGCTCGTTGGTTTCGCATTTCTTTAACTTTTAGTGTAAAACTGTTTGAGATTATTATTAAATGTGATTTTCTAAATTTATAGTTATATCTGTATTTTTGGGATGTCACAGATACCAATGTTACAATCTACTACATCTCACCAATTGAACTTTCTCTCTACATATTTTTCCCTTTAGATTTTTCACCAAAGCATTCACAAATAGTTTAACTAATTACTCAAATAATTTTCAAGAAAAAATTTTAATTAATTATTCACTTAAGATAATTGATAAAAAAAAATCACTCACATTATCTCCATTCTATGTCTCCGTCCATTGCTATCTAAAATAATAAAAGTATCCGGGTGTGGTTAAGATTTGAAATAAATTTGTAACATAATATACGTGTTAATATAGTATGTATGGTTAAATCATAAAATAATATTAATATGACACTTAAATTAGGCTGGATTTTACAATTGATGTTTTAGAATAATACATTTCTTATCTAAAAATATTATCATGTGACAAAAAATATTGTTTATCAAACAAAACAAAAATAAAGTAATACATTATTATTCACAAAAATTATACTTTTGTAAGAAATATTAATTCTGAAAAATATTGAAAAGATTATTTTAAATACAAATCAAATATATCTTAAAGGGTATATTGATCTACTTTTAAAAGTTGAATATGTTTATAACAGTGTGTATATCAATAACAATACAAGGAATGATCGTAACAAGCTCACAAATTAATCAAAATTTATTAACATTTACTAACTAATATAAGAGAATAGAATATAAGTTTATTAGAAAAAGACAAGTTTCATGATGAAATGATATGGCTAGCATTTCTGTAATAAATAATTATTAAAAAATGTTATCAATTATTACTTTTTTATTGTGAGACACGATGTGTGAGGATTTGATTTGATATTGCACCATTTGTAATATTCTTCTTCCAAGTGCTGAATCCATACTCAACAAAGAGAATATGTAGAATATGCTATTAAAATGAAATAATTCATTTGTTTCAAAAAAAAAAAAGAGGAGATTTTAGTGGCATTGGTCATACCCTATTCCATTGTGTATTACACTATTATCACTACTAAATATCATGACACTGACTACACTACTCACATCAATACCCACAAAAAAAAACATTACAAACAAATGCATAAAAATAGGACTGCTAAAAATATGTTATATTTTGTTTGATGTGTTCTCCCAAAGCACTAGCAATGTATATATGTATTTAACTATGAGATCTTATAAAAAAAATTCATTTCAATGAATTGATGTGTCATGGAGAAACTAATAATTACAGTAAATAAAAATAATCTTGAAAAGGTATAAACTAAATTTTAAAATATTAATAATAGTTCATAATAACTTAAAAAGAATCTTAAAAACTATAAAATTAAACATTTAACCATATTTAAAACTATAATTACATCAAATACTTTGTCAATATAATAAACCATCATATCAAATATGTTCTATTTTATATTTTCTAATATAAGATGAATCGTATTAAATACATGTCATGTGGTATTCAATAGTCGTTTTGTATCTATGTATTATAGGTGTAAAGAATTATACTTAGAAGGAAAAAAATAAAAAGTAAACCTTCACACAAATAAACTTAAACTTGACAAGTTCTCTTTCAAAAAATACTTCAAATTTTAGAAGAAGAAAAAATTAAGACAGAGATATGTTTATCTTTTTTTCTTTGCTTATTTTTGTATATATCTATGTGCTTTCATAAAGGAACATGCAACCTCAGGTATACTCCTAAATAGAAAATATTTACCAACAATCTTAATGAAAATTCATTCCTTATGTTTTATAAGTTCATCACTTTTCAGATATTAAATTTCTCTCTTCTCATAATTGTAAGTTAATCCTAGTTTTTTCAACAATTTTTTTTCTATAAGGTAATATAAGTAGTCTCATTCATTAAATTCAATATTTAAAAACTATATTGATCATACATACGAACATCTGAACCAAACAAAAAAAAAATCAACTATCAAATCCAAAATAACACCACCAAATTTCACTTGCATGAAAATTGTGTTGTCTTGTCTTTTTCATAAACAATTAGAGAAGACACACATGTGTATAAGATTAAATCAATAAAACAAGAAGTTATTACAACACATAAAGTAAACATAAATATTTTACCAAAACCAAAAGGTGATCAATCATATTTCAAAAATAGTCAACCTCATTATCATTCTCCACTTTCTTCTTTTCCCATATATAAAGGTCATGCAAATACATAAATTGCAATAGCCATAGTTACAATAATGAAGCTTGCTATGAGAGTAGCTTCAATCCAGCCACGTGCATCATCCTCTATTTCTCAATACAACCCTACTTGTCCATTTTTTGAATCTAACATAAGCTCACAATTCAGCAAGTCTTTGCCATCATGGAACCAACTCAAACCCCCCTCAACCAAATGCAACTTTCCCAAACTTAGACACAAATGGAAGCAATACCAAGGAATTGACCATTGGGAAGGTTTGTTGGATCCTCTTGATGATAATCTACGTTTGGAAATTTTAAGATATGGTCACTTTGTAGATGCTACATATAACTCTTTTGATTTTGACCCTACTTCTCTTACCTATGCTACCTCTCTTTATTCAAAAAAGTCACTTTTGAAAAAGTGTGGTCTGGAAAATTATGGGTATAAGATATCAAAATATTTATATGTCACATGTGGAATTCATGTGCCAACATGCATAAATAAAATTTTCAAAAGGTTGTGTATCAAATCTAGTTTAGTCGGATACATAGCAGTATGTGTAAATGAGAAAGAAATTGTTCGACTCGGTCGACGAGACATTGTTATTGCTTTTAGAGGAACAGTTACATGTTTGGAGTGGTTGGAAAACTTAAGAGTCTCCTTAACACACTTGCCAAGTCTTGTCACAGGAGAAGATGGTCTTGATCCCATGGTGCAAAAAGGGTTTTTGAGTCTTTACACGTCCAAAACCTCTGCATGTGCAAGTTTACAAGAGATGATAAGAAAAGAGATTGGAAGAGTGATTCAGAGATACACTAACGAACCCCTTAGTTTAACCCTAACGGGTCATAGTCTTGGAGCTGCACTTGCGATTTTGAGCGCATATGACATAACCACCACTTTCAAGAATGCACCCATGGTTACCGTCATTTCATTTGGTGGACCTCGTGTGGGAAATGAGAATTTTAGGAAGCAATTGGAACAAAAAGGAATTAAGATACTAAGAATAGTAAACTCTGATGATGTTGTTACAAAAGTTCCAGGGTTTATTGTGAACTTAGATGAATTGGTAAATAATGAAAATGTTGGTGTGGGAATTTGGTCAAAATGGTTGTACAAGTACATAAAAAACATGCAATTGGAATATGTTGACATTGGACAAGAGTTGAGACTAAGTAGTAGAGAGTTTCCATGTCTAGATAAGAGAGATGTTGTTATGTGTCATGACCTTAAAACATATCTTCATTTGGTCAAAAACTTTGTAAGCTCCTCTTGTGCTTGCAAACATAAAAAGATTCACTCCATTCAGCCATGAACTTTTGGATCATCTCCATGTATTGAAGAGAAGAAATTGTAATTAGTAATATCTCTTCTCTCTTAGTTATGTAATTTTCTTATCTTTTTTGTGAAAAAAAACTCATGTTTATATAATTTATACCATCCATGTTCTTTAATTTTCTTTCTTTTTGTAAGATAAGGTGGGATTTTTATTTGAAACTTGAACCACTTGAGAGGTTTTTGAAACTTATTTTATAATCAAACCCTATTCATTGTATTATTGTATTAAGATGACTAGTTTGTTGAAATAAAAGAAAGATGATAGTTACATAGATCACATAGTCTAAAAATTATGAAATTGCTTTAATAAGTTCATGTTTCTTTCTGATAAAAAAAATATATTAATATTTTATAAATACTTTGCACAAAATTGTACAAATGTTAATGTAGATTATATATATATATATATATATATATATATATATATATATATATTGTCAAAAAAAAAACTTTGATAACATATTTATTCTAAAATATTTTTTCATGCTAAGAATAAACTTATAATATTATAAGTAAGCTTAGATTATAATATTATAAATAAGTTAAGAAGACTTATATGCCATAACTAACATATGTTGTATTATACCATTAATAAACATGCAAACCCAATAAAGATTATGTGAATAATAATAATATGCACATACCTAGTATGTTTGAAGTTGTGTATGTGTCACATGATTTTGTAATTAACCAAAAAAATCACATTAACTAAACATGATCTCACTTATAATCAAATAAAATTATTTTTTGATAACATTATTTTTTTTATATAATAAAATCATGTATATAACTAGCTTTTTAAAATCTATTTATTTTGATAAAATATAAACATAAGTACCATATTTTAAATTTGCCACATGTAGTTATAAGAGTCATCCCCTAGACATTGCTATCATTAAAACTTGCAAAAGTCAAAGGTTTTAGACCAGTTATTTCTACTAGGAATATAACCAATCAAGAGAGAGAGAGAAATGTATGATTATGAAAAAATGACCATAGATTGTGTGTTCTTAGAATTTGATAGCTTGAGAATGATGGTTGTGAATTATAAAGAGAAAAATATAATTTAGTTAACTATTTATATGTAAAATATTTAAAAAGAAGTACAAGATTTATAAATTATGAATAAAGTGTTAAAACATTAAATACAAACACTACGATTTAGGCGTAAAAGATAATAGAGTAAAGTAAATATCTATCTTGTCTAATAAAAAATTAAATAATTTAAAACAGGATAATAATAGCAATTCGGGAAGAACTCCACATGGGAAAATAATATCATGGTGAAAGCAGAAATATGAAAAAAATAGAAAATTAATATAATGAAGTTTAAATGTAACAATAGTGATAAAAATGATAAACAAACACCTCCTTGGTACTTTTATTCCACGCTCTCACATGTTTAAACTAATATAATATTCTGGTTAAATTAGTATAATTGTTGGTTAACTTTATATCTAAACTAATATGACAATTATAACACATTTAAATATTAGGTAACTATTAAAAAGTCTTTTAAATCTCCATGATCATCACATAACTTTGTAATAAGGTCAGAATCATTAAAAACGCACTCAAAATCCTCTAAACGGACGCGAGTTGTCAAGTAATTAGGATTCTGAAATCAGATAGCGGAAGACAAGTGTCGGCAGAAGAGCGAATGCTCATTTGGACGTGGGAAGAAAATGATTGTTTCTGAAACTTCCGTCCCACTCTCTTCTGCATGCACCCTTCTTCCCAAACTCTGATTTTTCATCTTCTCCTCCTTCTCACTAAAAATCTCATCTTCTCTCTAAGGAAACTCATCATTTATCTTCTCCGATCATAATTCAGAGACCGTAGAAGCGTTCCCGGTGTCCTAAGCTTCATTCTGAACCAAACAGCTTCGAGTTCTGAACTGGTAAGTTTTCTCGCCTTTAGCTGTCCGTTCTCTGGTACATGCAACTCAAGTCCCGTTTGTAAGCTGTCATCTTGTCTGAACAAATCCTGGTTTCTATTATTTGTTTTAGTTTGAAGAATTGGTTGAGCGTTGAGGGTAGAGGGAATTGTATTTCAACGAACTGAGTTTTGGTCTGTAGGACGTACGTTCACACTAGAGATAAGGGAAGCTTATTTAATTTAATTTGTATAATTGTTGTGCTGCATGGACGTTCTTTGAATTACAATGGAGCATGATTTTGTGATGTTTGATTATATGATATAGGAAGATTCTTATGATATGATGTATGAGGAATATGAAATATGCTAAGATAGGAATGTATGAAATTCCCCTATGATATTGTACGTTCGGCACTGAACGGTCCTTGACCATTCGGTGTTTCTAGTCAACTTCTTTGAAATTGAATTCTTTCATTTGGAAAGAATTCTAGTTGAGGACGAGCGCATTCTTGTAATAGTGCTATGTTTGAGCGTTCGGCCAAACGTAGATATATTTGAGTATTCTGTGATGAACTGAAAATTTTGTAAACATGTATTTGTATATTTAGTTATTCTTAAACACTATCTCCATCGTATCTTACTATATTTATTATTATTAATGTTTATAGGATAAGTTTAATTAGTAATCTGTCTCACTCCAAGCTCTCGTAATGAGTAGCGCTCGGTCTTATATCAAGCGCTTGTACTCATTCATAATTGATCAATCTTGATGAAATAGCGTTCGTCCAATTTCAGTAGAATGTCCTTTACCGTGATCGGTCACTGACCGACATTAGATTTCTGTATGTAAATTATTCTACCTATGGTTCTTTAACGTCTTGACACATCTACATTCATTGTCTCTGATCTAGAGTTCTCGTGCTTAATGTATTCTTCGAGTGTTGGTTGGAGTTATGAGAGTCAGTTCATTTAACTGATTCCTGTTGTAAGTAATGTTCGTCATATATTTCATAATTATACCTGATTTATTTTCTAAATCTAACAGTAACCCTTTCGGTCTTATTCTATTCTGGAACAAGAGATTTCTCGATCTCGTTCCTATTGTTCATCCTCGATTCGGAAGACGGTTGAACATTCGGTATTTGAAGTTCTTAGAATTTGGGATAAAAATGACATTAAAGTAATGAATTATAAAAGATGAAGAGTATATGAGATGAATGAAAGGTTGTGGATTTTGAATGAGCGTTCCACGAAGGAACGACTCTTGGATGAATATTGAAATTTGTAAAGTATGAAAGTGGTAATGCTTAGCTGGCGGTTCATCCTGATGTTTCGTGAGTACTCGTCCTCACGTAGAGGAGGGTAGGTCATGTGTGGGAACGACAGGAGGTCCTAGTCCTTAGGGGTACTTTGGACAGATAGGATTAACCTCGGGTAGCAGCTGATGAGAGTATTCCAGTTACTACATCACCCGGGTGCACTACACAGATTTCATACAGTCCGGACAGTTAGTCTAGTAGTAGGCCTTGATTGAAATGTATGTTGAAATGTATCTTATGTGTTTGAATGTGAGAAATGTTTGTGTATACTTGAATTAAATTACATAAGTTTACCCTGTGTTTTCCTTGTGTTGTCTCGTATTGTACGTTCGTCTTGTCGTTGCAATGATCATCCGTGTGGATGTGAGCAGAAGGAGACACGCTTTTGGAAGATACTCTGGAAGAAGAAAAGTTGGTGGACGTTGAAGTTAAGACCGAACAGTAGGACATTCGGTCGATAGTTTATCTTGTTCATAGTGTGATCGTTCGATCATTTTCATTTGGGGCTATATTTGACCGTTCGGTAATTCTTTTGTAAACCACTCGGCTATGTTTTCCCGTTAGATGGTACAGTGTTAAGTGTAAACTTTCTGTAAGGCCGTTCGGCCGTAACCGTGTGCTTTCTTAGTGTAAGACTGAAATGAAATATTATTATATGTGATTATTCTATGATATGGTTTATTACTGTATTTTTGGGATGTTATAGATAACTTGAAAAATAGAATTATTATACTAGAAATACATCACATTCTAAATTAATTAGTCCTTTATTTATAATACAAATACATGACTTTCTAAATAGTTTTTCAAATACCACAACAATTCGATTAAACTATTAAAATATTTTAATTAAATTAATACTTTTTGTTAAAGCTTAAATAAATAATGAAACCATTAAAATATTTTAATTAAATTAATACTTTTTGTTAAAGCTTAAATAAATAAAGTAAAGTTGTTGTATATATTTAAGTGGATGTATATCTATCAACTGTAAAAGTAATTGTGTTGACTTATGAAATATTGCTTAATTAATAATGAATAACATGTTTTTCTGACAGAAGAAGGAGTGACACTGTTGTAACTAAGTATAATGTTATAATGACGATTTTAAGGATAGCCGTTGTTATACTTTCAAATTGATTAATGGATAGTAATGTATTTTTAAATTATTATTATTATATTAAAAGGTAGAGATAGTTTGTTTAGTTAGAAGTGTTGTATTGAAGGGTGAGGTCTTGGCTTCAAATTTTACTCATAATATTTTTATTTATTGGTAAAAAGTAGAGAGTAGAAGTAAATCTTATAAAAATTATAAGTAAAGAGAAAAACCACAAATTACACAAAGAAGAGAAGAGTGTTGATGTGCTGATTCATTCTGCAAGAACTGCAACACGAGGCATAAAATTCAGTTAGGCTCAATGGCCATTCCTTTAATAGAATTAAAAGTAGAATTCAAAACTCCATATCAAAACAAAAAATCTCCGATTAAGAAAATATTATGAGAAAAGGCAGAATGTCAAATCATAACTTGATTGCAAAATCAATCATAAAAGCAAAAACAGAAAACACAGCAATTTGCTTGTCTTTCCTTTCCTCGCTTCTGTTTCTCCAGCACCCCTTTAGCTGAAAAAGGGAAAAAAGAGGCACATATGTCTGTCTTTTTCTACTATCTATACTTTGTTTTTCACCATTTTTGAACATATATTTGATATAAAACCTAAAGTATGTTTGTTTTCTCTTCAAATAAAGCAAAATCTACTTCCAATTTCCACATCCACATCTCTAAACCAAACACACTGCTATACCAGTGAGAGACATCACTTCTATTGCTTATTGCTGGGAGTATCTCTTCTTACCCACTGTTGAACTGGTTTTCTTGGATTTCTTACAGTTGAACTAGAGTGGTTATCACTTCTTGCTCTTTGCCTCCTTTGACCGAAATTCCTCTGCCTGCTAGAACTAGGTCCATTGGATGTCCCACCGGCATGTTTTGCTGACACAACTGCAGGTGGTTCATTTTCTGTCTGCTCATCAGATTCCTTGGTTGATGTTGAGCTCGGCATTGCAACTGGTTGTGGAAGATACATACCAGGTAATATGAATATATCTTTTTTGGGTTCAATCAGGCCACTGTTCTCCTTCTGTAAATTTAGGATGGCTTCAAATTTTTGTCTCCTAATGATCTCATTCTCTGATTGAAGGAGCGTATCTTCACCGTTGAGTTCTTCATTGTCTGAAGTCTGAAATCCAATGGAAAACAATTACCAACCTCAAGATCAACATATAAGTAACTAACATTCAAAACAAGATTGTTGTTATTCAACCAATTTTTTGGGAGTAATATCAAGTTTGAAGTGTTGACACAGTCCATCAAAATGTTGACCCTATAAAGGCTACCACTGAAATTGATTCCTGGTATTGAGAGCTCGTTCTACAATCAGTAACTGGTGGATAAAACTTCACTTCTATTTTACAAGATTAAAACTAACAAAGGGCAAGAGTCACAACAAGCATCTAATAGTGTACCACAAACAGCGAGTTGGTTGAAATATATATTTCTGAAAAAAATTCAATTCTTCTATTCCACAGCCTAAATATCAGATTCAATTCAACATATCAAACAATCTAAAACAAATCCATTCTTGAAATGCATATGAAATAACTATTTATGAAAACTATCTGAGATTGAGAATAGGATGGTAGTGAAAATCTACATAGCGAAACTGAGCATTTTACAGATATGAGAAACAAGTTTGCTGACGGGTAAGATTGGCTGCAAGTATGCCACTTGATGCCCTAGGGGTACAGCAGGAAATTTCCAACGGAAAGTAGTGTGGTGTGCAGACCAACTGGATGTGGAGAGATTTGACATAAACACAACTAGTATGTTGGATGCCTAAGAAGTAAAAAGCAGATTGAAAAAGTTTGTCGGAGACTTCCATCTTTGAAAAGTGTAAATAGGTTTTCAGTCTCACTGGTTCTAGTCCGTTGAACATTGCTTTTAATGCTACAAAATGGAATTGAGGTTGTCAATGACTGTCAAAAGCTTAATACATAATCTACGTTTTCTTTTCATGTATCTTATAATTGTGAGTATCAATAGAATAAAGTTGAGCACATCATGCGTTAATTTAAACTTCCAACTCATTTCTTAACCATTAAATTATCATCGGGTTCTCCTCAATAAAGGAAAAAAATTGTTTTCTGCAAGCGGCAAGAAAAATTCTATCAGATTGAATGTATTGACCCAAAGGCAATTCATCCATGTCCCAACTAGGCCTATCATCTAACTCCAAGCCATTTAGGCAAACAAATATAAACCAATAATGAAATTCTCATTTACAGTCCATGCAGTAGAGTTGAAACAAATAACGTACCGATTGGGAAGAGTATGATCCAACTAGGGCAAGCACATGGTCCAAATCCTTGGCAAGAAAAGGTTTGCGACAGACAGGGCAGTTTCCGACACTCTCTTCCATTTTCTTATGATTGTCTAACAATAAAAAACATAAATTCCATGAGAATATACAATACTACGAATTTTCATGGCTTTTTATTAGGACTGCATTAAAGCAGGACAAATGAGGTATGCATTTCATGCAATAAAAAATAGAATAGACGTTAATATGCTACCTAAATACAATCTCTAAACTAAAATATCAAATTGTGGATATTTAAAATAATTATATAAAGAATCCATGACTAAAGAAGCTGAATCATCTAACCTAAACGGATTGTCTTAAAAAAATATAAATATCATCAACACTAAAAAACATAAATTCCTCGGCAAGAAAAGGTTTGTAACAAACAGGGCAGTCTCCGACACTCTTACATGCTATGTATTTCTACTTCTACTATGGAATCAAATACCGTGAAGAAAGCTTAGGCATTACTCATTGGAAAGCAGCAATGCGAGCTGAATTTGTTGCCTTGGTAACTAACAACTCTAGGTCTCTTGTGCCTTAACCTCTTCACAGGACCACCATTGGATGTATATACAGTTTGTCATGTGAAGGAAAATTCAGATGATTCTATGAATAACTATAAAGCATGGGTTGTTGCTAAACTTTTTAATAAAAAAATGGGTGTGATTACACAGAGGCTTAACGATGAGAATAATTTCACATAGAAGACCACATGTAAACTTATGTGAAACATTCAGACTGTGAATGAAACAACTATTTTCAAGCAAAAGATTATTGAAAAACAATATCAAGGAGTTATGATGGGATCTTATCCATTTAACAAGATTCTGAACGACAAAAATTAAACATGAATTTACTCTAATTGAAATAATGTTCATTAAACCCAATTAGAAACTGAAAATTATTGACCTACTTCAGAAGCTAATTGCAATTTTCTACAGAATATATTAGCTCTCCAAGCTTCTATGTTTTGGTCGCACACAAGAAAATTTTCATATTGAAAACTATGTTTAATCTTGTCAAAATGCCTTCCAATTATCCATACCATGGTTCCGATGTGCAGCTGCACTGTCTGTATTGGCAGAGTCGGGTTCTTTAGAACTTTGAAGCCATTTCCACCATCTAATGATACATTCACTGCCAATTATAGACAATTACTAATTACATATGGAAATCTAATGCTAAGTCATGAAAAAATATAAAGCCATAAAACTTCTAAAAATCTAATGTTATACATGTGCGAACAGAAGGGAAAAATCAGAATTATAAAATTATTAGACGCACCTGTGGAAGCAATGAAAACAAGACATTAACTTCATAAAAGGCAAAGTTTCGCTTTGCTGATCTTCTGGGACCAAAGGGAATAAACACAATGGACAATCACCATCAGGATGATTCATAGCTGACAGTTTCTCAACAGCTTCCTTCAGATACATTTCAACAATCAATTATCAATTATTATTGTATGAAAAACTATATTTGATATGACACGTGTATCTTCATGCTATGCAACTATCATGTTATCCAAAGCTGTTAGAAACTACAAAGCAATACATTAACGTGTTATCAACAAAAACAATAGCAAAAAATGCGAGGAGTAATTTTTAATGAATAAGTCTGCAGTCCTACATTATTAAGCAATATTTTAACCATTAGTATTACTCATTTTTCATTTTGTTTGGCAAGACAATACGATAGCTTCTAGGTTATTTTACTAGCTTTCAAAAACACCAAAAAGAGATCTTTTTATAAAAGAACTTATATCACTACTTTATAGAATTTTTTAAAACACTACTTTGTATTGCATTTGAACCTTTAACCTCAGCTTATTCTTTTTCCAACTTTTACCCTTTTTCTAAGGATTCCAACTTTTATCCTTCTAATCTTCAAAATTCCTTAACACACTCTCTCCCTCACTCTCATCAAATATAATTCCTTATAATCTCATTTTATTGGATAAAATATTTAACAAAAGAATAAAACTATAAAAAAAAAACTTCTTAAGAAAGTAGAATTTAAACGTAATTTAACCTCACAAAACCAATTTAGTAAGGTAAGTTTTACATTCACTCATATAGTATAATTTGCCTTTATGTTTAGTTGATATAAAATCTCTAACACATTTTCGAATGTCAAGAACTAGACACCTCGAGCTGGGGATTAGGGGGAATCTGATAACAACTAACAAGATAAGCTCAACAAACTTAACTAAGATAGACTCTAAATTGCATCCTAATATTTAAGATAATAAATTATTTGAATTGAAATAAACAAACCATTAAAAATTATAATTATTTGAAAATATATATAGTTTACAATTTTTTAAAATTATGGATAAATAATCAAATAATGTTATTTTATTCCATGTTATATTTATCAAATAATTCAACAATTACTTTTCTTAAACATTGTAATTCAATCAACTAACATATTAGCTTAAAGATTCAAACTTGATAACATTTTAAATTTAGCTTACTTTACAGCACTGAGCTAGCTTATCCACTAATTTTGTCAAACCCTTTATCTTCTAAAACTTAGGTAACCAAATATTACAAGACAAAGATATAAACAACTGCCGTTATCTAAACAAATATGTTGCTTAATTAATGATTTACCTACAAACTCAATGGAACTATAAGTTTAAAATAGTATTCTCATGAAATTTTAGGCTTATAGACCTCATATGACTAAATATAACCCCAAGGAAGCAAGGTACAAAGCAGCTTATCTTTCCTAAGGCACAATGAGGAAATCAATGCAGCAGACTACTGCAATCTGATGCATAACATGTGTACGTGATAGAGAGGAATGGGCCACAGGTAGTTTCAGGGGGAGTAGATGAAAAAGGGAGGGTAAGCTGGAGCTGGAACTAAATGAGTCACTCGAGTACAAGGAAGCATGCCCCCAAAGCAGTTGCGGAATATGGAGACCCTTGTTTGACAATAGAATATGTAATTCAAGGCAACATTGTGCCCAATTTCTACTGTAACAGTATGGCTAGGTTGGCTACCTGAAGCTTCTCATACACCAGCCTAACTCCCTTATCCCGAGCTTAGTTATTCTGTACCACTGATTTGGTCTTATCATCAAGTCTCAATCTGCCCATAAGTTTAAATTATTGGCCAAGAACCCAAAAACACTGACTGAGGTATCTCCTATCACTTTATTTTAAACTAACACAGATCTTCACCCTGTTTTTCAGAACTTTCCACATTTGCTATTAGCCTCATTACTTTAAAGCACTTAAATTCAAGATTCTTCCCCGATATCAAGGACTTGAGTGCATATAAAACTAATCTACTGATAAATATCACCAGATAAAAATAGTTTGGGGGAAAGGGACCTTATTTTTATTAAATATTTTCATCTCAACCAGAACAAAAGCAAAAATGAGATCGAAGTAGATGCTATAGAGTTTACTAACTAAATGCTTAACAAACAAGGGACATATATGTATGGAGCAAAACCATCACTATTCTTGTTTTAAAATTTGCAGCTAGATCAATGATGCAATTGTTACCTCACAAAGAGCTACAAGCATTAAACAAGGGGAGATCTCACAGGCTTTACTTTGTATGTAATTTAATAGATGTTTCTGTCTCTGTTCATCCAGACCCTTGCAATCCACAAGCTCAATAGAAGGTGGTTCTTTTGGATACTACAACAAGAAAGGAAACAAAAGTCAATTTTCTAAGGCACTTTACTACTTGTAAGGGAAACCCATTTAAAATACTAGGTGCATGTGTTTTACACTGTGTAGAAGTCAAACTCCCTCGAAGAAAACTACACAGTCCATACATATACAAAGTGAATGTGATACTTTACTCGGATCACATGCATATTTACAGCCAAAATGTACCTGTGAGGTAGCTTTTATCTCCAGAACAGCTTCCACAAACTGCAAAGAAAATGAACATAAGAAACTACTAAAAATCAGACACTTGCTCCAGTGGCAGAGCTCCACATCTAAAACCAACACCAACAGATTAAGGGGGATATAACTTTAAATCAACACCAACAATCATACACTTGTATTTAATTTTTAATACATCAGAAATCTAACTTGTTGTTACATTGTCATGTGTGTCCAATCACATGCAGTAAGATCACAGATTATTGTAACAACTACTTCAAAAGTCATACTTGTGATTTCTAACTGATTAACAATATAAAAATCTTTACACTGAAATTGCTTAAAATTAATCTCAAAAACAAAATTAGCAAACCAAACCCCCATTCCAATCACTTAAATTACAAGCATTCATCACGATAGTCATTAATTTTACAAAAAATCCGCTTTAGTCCCCAACTTTACAAAAGTCACTCATTTCTGTCATTTTAATTCTACTGTCCTTTTGCCCTAACAATAAACACCAAAGTGAGAATTCCGTAAAGTCTCAGAACTTATAATTTCAGATAGAAGGGAGGAATACAAAAATTTGATAACACAAATAACCACACTCTTTGAGCTGAAGACATTATTAAATGGTCCAAGGCTACCATGTATCCATGATCCCAGCCAGTTTTCACATGACATGGAATTTTCAACTGACAAGAAAAAGTTAAATTCAGTATGTGTTAAGTGATTGGAAAGGGACTATGATGATTCTCTGGATAATCTAATAATTTCCTCCACTACTGTTAAACCTTCCAGCGTATTAAATTAACACAACTCTATACAAATTTTTATGATAGTAACATCGGTACAAAGTATCAATCAACTTTACTACTGATTGATTTCTGCCGACAAATCCGGCATGCCACATTTAGTATGGTATCCTTCCGATCACGTTTTTCACCTTAACTAAACCGAGTCTAGTTTCCCTCCAACCAATGACTTAAGGTCTCTCATTTCAACCACCCTCTTTTATGATTTCTTTTCATCAACGGATCTCAAGTTTAAAAATCTTCATTAAGTTATCCGAATCTAGTTCAATTTTACGTGCAAGAATTACTTTTAGGGGGTTGGTAAAATAACAGGAAAATGGACTACAGTTAAATTGAAGGGAAAAGAATGAAAAAGAGAAGGGGAAGACCTGTTGGGAGGAAACATCAGCAGTTCTGGGTTTGAGAAAGAGGTGAAAATGGGGAGGAAATGAACTGAGAACGGTGCAATCGGTTCCATACACGGCTTCCACTGCTTCAACTTCAGCCACCAATTCCTCTTCTTCTTCGTTCCCCATTCTCTGATCTTCCTTTTGGGTTCCAATTAGATTGTGAGATGAAGTTCGAATTTGATTTTGATGTGATAGCCACAGATCAAAACATTGATTTGATCATCACCTTTATGGAGAAGGGTTTGGGCTTTGTGGTTTTCTTTGATTTTTTCTTTTTCATTTTCTAAAAAAACTTCAACATGATTTTAGCAAAATTGTCTTTTAGTTCTGAAAACAATTTATATTGTGTTTCATCAAATTTCAAATAAAACAAATTTGAAGTTTATTTTCTTCTACATATTTAACAGCCTCTTTTTATCAAGTGATGCACAAGGATGAAATAATATATTTTTGAAGGATTAAATTTTACATATTTATTTAAAGGTTAAAGAAAATAATTAACATATTTATATATTTTAAAATATTCCTTAAAAGTTATCTCACAATATTCTATAATTGAATTTAATAATCATGAAATTCAAAATGCTATATAATAAAATATATTTATCTTTTATTTGCATAGTTCCAACCCTGGAGAATGAGTTAGATAAATGGGAAATGGTATCTTATTACTCACTTGATGCTCTTTATAATAATAAAATATTTATTTTAAATGATAAATGTGTGTATTGTTATATATATATATATATATATATATATATATATATATATATATATATATATATATATATATATATATCGATTGTTACATAGAATTATAAATCCTGATCCTAATAAAAAACTCACGAAGAAATTTATAAATATAGCTTAAATATATGGTTGTTGAAACTTGTAAAGAGACATTTATTATAATATTAATTGTTAAATTAATCGAACATTAAATTGACTTAAACATTAAAATACTTTTAATAGATACATTCCCATTGATTGGAGTATTTGAACAACAAGGGAGCTCAAAAGTAAGGAAGACTGCTTGAAGTGAACACTCAATCTCATACACCTAAAACATTTTGGTGGACACCATAGAGTCGAGCAAAAACTTTTAAGCTCACATTCTAACCACAAGAAATGTGATGAGCAATAAAGCATAAGAGAAAATTGTTAACAATTAAATGAACTCGATGGAGATAATGAGGAGAATGTAGTGGCAGATGGACGAAATGCAAAGGAAATACAAGGAGGAATATAAGGATGTCAATAGTTAAGACTAAGATCATTTGATAAGAGAAGGATGTCAAAGGTCTTATGTCGTCCCGTGTATAGAAGAAAGGGACAAACAAAAAACCGCCAGGGGAAAAGATAAATCGAAAAGCCCCCACTTTAGTAACTATACCCCTCTTAGTGTTCCACAAGCCAAGAAATTATAATAGGCCCTCAACATCAATTTGTTGTCGAGCGGAAAGGAGCCATCCTAGACGAGAGAGTTCTGCACGAAGCCTTAGGCGAGCTAAACATAAAACCAAGCGGAGGAGAGAAACTTCTCAATGTAGAAGTAAATGCAAAAGTCGTAGCAAGGTCCACCAGTTAAGGGGTTATATCAACATGATCTCTGGAAGATTCACAGGTAGGGGATCATCGGTGTCAACATGCAAAAGGCATGTTAGAGCGCTCAAGTTGGTACACTTAGTGGAATGAATGATCATGAGCATGTCGCCTATCATCTTCAACGACCAGGACTTCAAGTCATTAGACCCCTATTAGGGTGATGTTTTGATTATCTCCATCGAGTTGGCCGACTATGGGATCGGGAAGGTCCTAGTCGATCAGGGAAATTCAATCAATATCTTTACTATAAAACTTTCCAGAAGATGGATATTTTTTAAGACCTGATTGTACCTTATAACGAGTAGATCGTCGGTCCCTTCGGCGAGCAATGGATACATGTGGGTACCTTATGAATCAGGACCAGATTAAGGAAGGATAGTAAAGAGGTTGAAGTATGTTAGTGTTGTCAAAACGACATGGCCCAGCCCACCACGGGTTGGTCACTTAGTGAGCCAACCCAACTCGACTCATTTATTAGTGAGCTAGAAAAATTCGAACCAGCCCGGCCCACCATGAGTTGGTGGGTTAAACGGGTTGGCTCACTAACTCACTTAATTACAATTTTTTTAAATAAAAGAAATTAAAATTACAAACTTTTTGTAATTTAAATCTAAATAAAGAGACGATTTGTTAAGCTTGATTCTGGTCATAATGGTGTGGTATTTGTTCAAATGAGGAAGAAAGATGGAGATAGAAGCCCCAAGGATATAGTTCATTGGATAGTGACATCAGCAACATCAACAAGGAAACATATGTCTAGATTTATTTTGAAAATTTTGCCAATTGAAGTCTCATGTTACGCTTCAAAGGAGGAAACTTCAAAAGTAATAAAGCCTCTCGTGGAACATTACTTCCTCGTAGAAACTCAAAATTTGTATGAGGCTTAGGCGAATACATGTGTTGACAGGATGGAAATCATTGATGTTGTGGAAAGGTCAGTTCCCCCTATAAAGTTGATCTAAAAAATCCTGATAAAACTATAGTAGTTGACATTGCTAAGATTGTGTGCTTGATCGGGGTCATTGAGAAATACAAAGAGTTTTCCAAATACAACCTAAGGTAGTTAACAACAACTAACCTAGGTTGGAGGTTGGGGATGATCAAAAGTAAAGTGAGAGCACCATGAGAGCAAAACATATTTGCGAGAGTAACATGAGGTTTCTTTTTTGGTATACAGTCACGGTGAGTGATGAGAGTATTTTTTATGGTTTCATAAGATAATAAATTAGTAAAATAAAGTTAAGTGGGTTGGTGAACCAACCCAGCTCACCGTGGGTTCAACTTGGATAAGCTAAGTTTAAATGAACTTGGTTGAAATTCGACCTACATAAACAAAAGTACATTTTTTCAAACCTAACTCGACCCGAACCTGTAGTAGGCCTGGTTGACCTGTGGGTTGTAACTCTTTTGATAGCTCTAAAGTATGTTACTTGTTGGTCGAGACCAACACGTCTTACAACGTGCTAATAAGATAACCATGCTTGAATGTGTTCGGCCCAACAGTATCAACCCCACATCTGGTCATGAAGTTTCCTTTAGATAAAAGAGGAATTGGCCCCATACACGTCGATCAACAAATTGCCTGAGAATGCTACACTGCAAGGTTAATATATGGTGTCTTATTAATTATCAAGGAAGGCCAGATGATCGTAAGTGGCAATGGCTGACCTGGACCCCGTACCAATACAAATGACCAAATGGAGCATCTTAAGGAAACTAAGGACTTCAAGATAGGTCAATTAAACAACCAAGTCACCAATCTCAATAGTGACTTAAGCCGAGAGCATAAACAAAAATTAGTGAAGGTGTTCGTGGAGAACAAAAACTTGTATGCATGGACATCAACTGATATGTCACCCAGGGGTAATGTTGCGTCAGTTGACTATCTCCAAGGAGGCTAGGTTGATCGCTTGGAAGAAGCATAAATTTGGATATGAAAGGAGGAAGATGACGGAGACCAAGGTGAAAAAGTTGTGGAAGACGAACCTTATCAAGAAGGTAAAATACACTACATGACTTGCTAATATGGTGTTGGTGAAGAAGTCGAGCAACCAAAGAAAAATGTGCACAAAGTTCATCGATCTAAACAAGACATATCCTAAAGACACGCACCCCTCCCCAACAACGAAATGTTGAAACCACCAAGTATTAAGCTTCATGTATGTGTACTTAAGATATAAACATATACTAATGTACCATTTTGACAAGGAGAATACCACATTCATCACCAAATGGACAAATTACTACTAGGAGGTAATATCATTCTATCTGAATGCGAGACTCCTCTTTACTACTCATATGATTAAATTGACCAAAACATTTTGACATAAAATTATAATGTTATATTATAACTTTTTTAATACATTTTAGTCTCGAAATTTACAAATAAATGAATATAATTTTTATAACTTAATTACATTAATTTTCTTAAACTTATTAATCAATATTTTAAACAACCTAAATAACTCAAACACCAATCTTTTAAATATTTGATAAGTTAGAAAAAAAATTAATTTAATATAATTAGAGTATAAGTTTAGTAAAAAAAATTATTTAATGGAGTGAACTTAACTTTTAATTCTGAAAAGATATTTTATGGCCACCCAAGCTTAGGTGTAGTAACGGTTTTGTTCTTCGGTTCTATTTTCAAATAGTAATTTTGGAGAACAGGTACTGCTAATGGAACGAACAGCTTAAACTTGATAAACCCTATCTTATCCCCCATTTGTGGAACAACCACCCGTGGTCGCGCCATGGGAATCCTCGCTTTGCCCTTAGTCATTTCCCTTCTCAAACCCAACGCCACCACTCGCCTCCGCCTCTCCCACTCCCTCCTCCGCCGCCGCCACTTCGCCACCACCGTCTCCGCCACCACCACTCCTCATTCTCCTTCTTCACCGTCACCTTCACCTTCACCTTCTCTCTCACGCCACTCTTCTGCTTCAACTCACTCTGACAATCGTTCCGTTAACCCCCCAAGCCTCACCTTCCAACAAGCCATTCAGCGCCTTCAGGTATTTGCATCAACTGAATCACATTATCCTTCAGTTTTTTTCTTTTAAATTTATTATGAAGATTGTTCAACGGTTCAATTATTTTATCTTGTTTGGGAAATTGCAGGAATACTGGGCCTCTGTTGGATGTTCCATAATGCAATGTAGCAACACAGAGGTAGTTAAACTAGCTTGCTGCATTTTTCACTCACCATTTGCTTCAATTATCTTATAAACCCACCGATGCTATTTTATTGAGTATATTGTAATGACATCGCCTGAGTTTTTTTTTCTTCTTGAGATTGGACATGGCACCTCTCCTCTCTCTATCCTTACACTGGCACAGACACCTCACATAACATTACATTAACCTTTTCTAATTGTTTAATAAACATTGCATCCTGTACCCGATGAAGGAGGTTATTGTGAATGTTAAAGAAGGAGGGGTTACGTGCATCTCAAAAAACCTCAGGAGTGTTAGTGTAATTTACTCTATATTTCTTAGTCCAATAGGAAAACATGTTAGGTATGACTTTTAAGTTATTTAGTAGTGTAAGTCAACCAATTTGTACATACACGGCAATATGTAATTGGATGATAGTGTATACACTCTTCACTCTGTCAATGACTCAATGCACTTTCTCTTATCATATAATATTATTATTGTTGTTGTTGTTAATACTTTTAGGGTTGGCTTCAAGTAGTGAGGTTCAGTTTGAACTTGGAATGTGCTTTGAATCTTCTTTGATACCATTTTTTTTTTCATTTTGCTGTATTGAGCAGGTTGGAGCTGGGACTATGAATCCTCTTACGTATTTAAGGGTTCTTGGCCCTGAACCATGGAATGTCGCGTAAGTATGTTTTAGATGTAAGTTATTGCTTTATGCGTTGGTTTCTAAAATATTCATTTTGTTTGATCACTGAAATTTTTGTAATGTTTTTGAAATTAATGAATTTATCTTTTCCTCAATGAAAAGAAGTTAGTAGTGGCATGTCCTTCCCTTCCCTGAAGCAGCAAATATAATGATCACCGAGTTCTGTTGTTGTATTCTACTAGAAGTGTGTTTTGTTTTTTCAGAAAATACGTATGATTTTAAGTATACTTGTGTTGAGTGGAAGCTATTTGTTCTTGTACCATCAGTTGGGCCGGGACCGATCTATGTCGAGCTATGTTGTTGGGCTTGGGATGGAGTGTCTATTTTTACATAGGAGGCATAGTGGTTTTATGAACTTAGGATTGAAGTATTTGTGTTTAGTAAGCTTGAGACTGGGGGACTGTGTTCCTTCCCTCAGGCTGTGTTTGATCTATGTCGAGCTATGTGATCAGTCTTAGAATGGAGTCTTTATTTAGGTCTCTGCAACTAGTTAACTCAAAACTGAGGGTTTGTGTACCCTCTAGTAGATTATTATTACTGATTTTATTTAGCATGAATGATCAGTCATGGAGTGAGGTATCCTGAACTAACTTAGTTTGGTCTGACATTGAGGTTATTGAAATCAGCTGTGGCTATTACCAAATATGTAATGTTTAATTGCTCTCTGGACATTACAAAATCCCTCCCCGTTTAGCCGAAATATCTAGGAACCAAAATGACAACAAATTAACAACTTGATTATGTGGATAATATACTGCAACAACTTGAGTACTGATGGCAACCTCCGAGAATGATTATGTGGATAATATACTGCAACAACTTGAGTACTGATGGCAACCTCCGAGAAGCTAAATGGAAAAAATTATCTATCATGGTCTGTTGCCGTTGAAATGTGGTTCCTTGGCCAAGGGCATTATGACCACCTTGAGCGAGATGGAAGCCATGTGCCTATTGAAAAAGCTGATAAGTGGAAACAAGCAGATTTCCAGTTTTGTGCCCTGTTATGGCAATCAGTGGAACCCAAACTTCTTGTATCTTTGAGGGCTTTCAAAACTTGTTACTCCTTTTGGAAGAAAGCCCAAAGCATTTATGCCAATGATATTCAACGTCTCTATGACACTACGAACAAGCTTGTATCTCTTAAAATGGCAGACCATGATATGGTGTCCTTCATGGCTGAAGCCCAATCTGCTGTCGAAGAACTCAGGATGTTTTTGGAAGCGGACCCATTAGAGGACATCAAAAAGAAACTAGACAAATTTTACATGGTGTTGATCCTTTGTTCCCTACATCCCGATTTTGATCATCTCAAAGATCAACTTCTAACTAGTCATGAGGTCCCCTCCATGGAAACATTGACCACTCGCCTTCTGCGTGTCCCGGTACCTCAAACTCAAGAAGCGCATGAACTAGTGGAACCATCTGTCATGGTTGCCACACGAGGAAGAGGAGGACATTGCACTAGAGGAGGTGGACGAGGAGGTCGGGGACGTCCTCAATGCACATACTGTAAAAGGATGGGTCAGACTCAAGAGAATTGCTACTCCTTATATGGTTTCCCTTCCAAAACCGCCAATATTTCGAAGACTGAAACTTCCACTTCGAAGACTGAAACTTCCACTTCTATGTTTTCTGAGGATGAATATCAAGAGTATTTAAGGTTAAAGTCTAACAGCTTGGCACAACCATCTCAATCTCCCAGTACATCAACAACTTGTGTTTCTCAATCTATGGAAGGTCAAAATTCATGGGTAGTTGACTCAGGTGCTTCTGATCACATTTCTGGTAATACCTCTTTGTTTTCATCTATTTCCTTTCGAAGAAAACACAATATCCTGTAGTAGACCGTCTATCAATAGGTGAACCTGTGCAATCTGCATCGCAATACCTAGAACCTGAATGCTTCCTTTATCTTCATATAATAATCCTTGCCCGGGAACCTTCTTTACATACCTTAGAATGCGAACGAGAGCATTCCAATGGTCAACACATGGAGCCTGCATGAACTGACTAACCACTCCAACTGCAAAGGATAGATCTGGCCTTGTAATAGTGAGATAAATCAGTTTTCCAACCAACCTTCTATAACATATCCTATCATATTATATCCTATCAGACACACTTGAATGATCTAGTTAAGACCTCAAAAGATTTTGACTAGAACATTTCTTAATACATATTTATTAATATTCATTAATTTTATTTGAGTATGAATGCGGAGTGCGAGGAGGGTTTTGAATCTGAAATCAATGGTGTTTTTTTATTTTTTTGATGTTAGGTATGTGGAACCTAGCATCCGCCCCGATGATAGTCGATATGGAGAAAACCCAAATAGGCTCCAAAGACATACTCAATTTCAGGTAAAGTTTGATGACATGATCAAATTCATACACTTATAGTTAAGCTTGTTTATCTTGAATGACTTGTGTTCATTTCTAGCATTGAATTCTTGGTTGTTTTATGATCTCAGGTGATATTGAAGCCTGATCCTGGAAATTCTCAGGATCTATTTATCCGCAGCCTCTCTGCTTTAGGTTGTAACTGAGTCTGATATTCTTTGATTCACTTGAAATAGATTGTATTTTTTTGTTCAGCTGTTGACTTATGAGCATTAAGCATACACATAGAAAACTCACATGACAATGAAAGAGAAACTTACAAAAGAAGTAAGAAAACTTTGTTTTAAGAAAGCTAAGAGGCTTTGGTGGGAACAAAGACATGTTCCTTTCTATTTATTATGATTTCGGGCTGATGTTTCACTAGTTATTTCAATTTCTTCAGTGTACATTCTAAAATTACTAAAGGTGATATTCTATTTGGATTTAGGATTTGTGTTTTTGGAGCTGTGACTTTAGGTTAGAAGGGTTAATTCGTGATGGGAGTTAGGGTGAGTTTGTTGATGTTTATTGACTGTATGAATTTCAGTGTAGATTCATTTACATAGTTGGCACTAGTTAGAATATTACTTAAGTATAGATCTTAATGTTGTAAATGGTGGCCGATTAGCTATGTATTACTAATTATCTCTTGTTTAACATGATGCACTCATAATACTTCTATAAACACTTATTCTGCAAGACAAAAAAGGCAGGGGAGATAAATGATCTCCTTGTCTATCACCTCTAGAGCACGAGAAGTTTAGCAGATATAATATTAACAGAACCAATTACAAGAATATCATTGAAATCTCATGCTTTTATTTTATAGATAAATTATTTTTATTACATCTGTTTTACTTTGAATTTTCATATATTCTATTAATCTTACATTATACCTTTTGATATTTCTATTCAAATTTAAAATAAAGTAAAACAACATATTTTTAAATAGACATAATAACACTTTCATTATGTTAATTAATGTAATAGTTGAAATATCTTGAAGTATATTGCTAAAAATAATATAATAGTCATGGTAAAAACAGACAATGTATTATGCAAAGTATTTAATAAAAATAGAACAAAATATCATCTATCATATCAATGTCTCAAATTATAATCTACCACCTCAAATTAATAAATATTTTACCTTTGCGAATGCTTTAAAGCTTAAAAATAAGTAAAATCCTACTTTATCTTAAAAAAGGTAAAAATAATGAAGTCATGTCTTATGAATGAATGAAGAAAAAAGTGTAATAAATTCATTCATGTCTTATACAAAAAAGAGTAAAGAGAAAATTTTATAAATATTTTAAGTACAAAATGGGAATAAATGTAAAAAGTTTGAAGTTAGTTTTTTGAAAAACGTGACATCAAGTAGCATTTCAAAAAATGCTACAAGCTACTAAAAATAGCTTATTTACCAAACATTACTAATAAGGTCAAACAAAGTACAAAAGGCTAGAAACTAGTTGAAGTGATGCCAAACATGATCCTTGTTAATGGGAAAACCTGTGTTATGTGTCTTGTACTGAAATTGGGGACTAAAACCAGATATTTTTTGGGTAACAAAATGCAGAATTCAGTGTGCTTACTCTTGAGTTTAACACCTCTGCTCTTTCTAATCCCAATAAGGGAGGTGAAAATGGTCTTACTGTTTCACTGTATACGCCTCTTGAAATTAAGTTACTGATATTCCTTAACCATTGCAAATAAGGTGAAAGAAGTTTAGATTAATTAGCTACTAAAAACGAGATAACAGTTTGAAATTTGTGCAGTTCTTATTATACCCTATTTTATCCATTTTCCACTTTAAAAATTCTGAATATGAACTTGTGGAGTGCATAAATCTTTGATAGGTATTGATGTTACTGCACATGATATACGATTTGTGGAAGATAACTGGGAGAGTCCGGTAATATTTATTGTTTTGATGCTGCTTACTTAAAGGAAATTTAAACCTTTTTTTTTTTTTTTTTTACCTTTTTGTGTGTTTTAAATCTAATTAACTTGTGATGTCATCCATATGGGAATTGAAAACGTATATAGGTTCTTGGTGCTTGGGGTTTGGGCTGGGAAATTTGGATGGATGGTATGGAGATTACGCAATTCACCTACTTTCAGCAGGTATGTTTTCTTGCCATGACAGAATTTTTATTATTATTTTGTAACGGAGAAGAAAAATTATAAGAGAGAAGAATATTCTGCTAAAGAGAGACACAGGGGCTTTTTTCTATAAAAAGAGGGGAAGAAAACAGATATTTTATTTTCGGTCATTTTCCATTATACAACCTTTGAATGCTTTTTTCTTTTATTGGAACAAAAAAGATATGCCAATTTACTTTCATGATCTCAACTCTCTCCCTCCAGGCTGGAAGTCTCCAGTTATCACCTGTATCTGTGGAAATTACTTATGGCCTTGAGCGTATCCTTATGTTACTGCAAGTAAGTTGGCTAATTTTCTTTTTCTTCAACCAATCTCTATCACCCATTAAATTAATTAAGTTTCATAAATTTTGTGATAGGGGGTTGATCACTTCAAGAAGATAAAGTATTCTGATGGAATTACATATGGAGAGTTGTTCTTGGAGAATGAGTACTTGATCACTCTATCCACTGGCTTTTGAATTGCATTTCATTTTATTTATTGTAGTAAAATATTTTGGAGATATAATAAAATAGTAAATTGTTCCTTTTTATTTGTTATATTTTATTTTACATTTTTTCTTATACCATATTCTTAGAAAGTAAAATTTAAGCTTGCTAAGATAAGGTTTGCGTCACTTATGTATTATAATTTGATCGTATCTCTAGTTGATGTAGGATCTCCAACACACCCACTCACGTTGAGTACAAGACATCTTGAGCATGGGAGTAGAGGGGGTTGATAGCGGGTGGAACGATAGGTCTAATAAATCTCATTAGGATATACTCTTGTAGGTTTTGATACCTTTTTAGAAAGTGGACTTTAAGTTTAACTTAATTTCAAAAAATTAGCTTAAGGTGAGGTTTGCATCCTTCTTGTTTAGTATAGTTTGGTCATATCTTTAGTCAATGTAAGATCTCTAACACACTCTCTCTCATTGAGGACTTGATATCTCGAGCTTGGCAATAGAGGGGACTTAAGAGGGGTGATATGATAAACTTAACAAACTGTTAGGATAAATTCTAATATCAATTTAGAGAGCGAACTTTAAGTTATGCTTAACCTCACAAATTTGACTTGTAAGATGAGATGTTCATCAACTTATATATTTATAATTTCTTCGTATTTTTAGTTGATATGAGATCTTTAACACATATCAAAAACATTTTGATGAGAGAAAAATGCTTCTGGTTAGATGGCCATTTTCTTGGGTTGAATTGAGTGGGGAAATTTAAAGAAGGTCAAGGAAAGTTAAAAGGACAGTTGAAATGCTATAAAGTAGGAAAGTACTTTTTTCAACTAAGAGTTCATGTTTTGAAATGAGAGTTCCGAGAAGGACAAAACATCCTATTAAGACAACCAAAGCACTGGAAGACAAGTAAAACAAAGTTGAACACATTAGGTCAAAAGACTTATAGTTTGGGAATGGAAGAAGAGAGGAATACAAGTGAAAAAGGCAAATCCTGCATTAACGACCTAGGACATCTTTCTCAATTTTGTAGTTCCCCACTTATTATAATTGGGAAAACAGAGAAAAACAATTGAACTGTGTTATGCTTCCTCTTTCATATTCCTCATCTTAATTATTTCATTTTTCACTGAAGAACAACAGAGTTTTGGTTGTACAATGGATGAATGCAAATGCCTTGTTCTTGAACAGCCTTTGCCAAAGTGCTTAGAAAGATACAGGAAGATTGGAATAGAAACCCCAGTAATTGGATAGATGAAAATATTGAAGACTCTGGCAAGGGTTCACTAAACTTGAGCATTAGGTAATATATTGGGGTATCACAAAATGTTAAGATCTCTTGTAAAAAATTGGGGATGGATACAAATTGTTTATCAGCCACGAAATAGATGTGAGAGGTGCTTAGTAGATAATTCTGATTTAAGATGATTAAAGTATATTAATTTTAGATGCCATGTTGATACATGAGCCATGTTCATCCTAAATTATGAATACTGGTTATCCTAACTATCGGGAAAAAAATTAGGCGACAGGCACCCAATGTCTAGCAAAGGAAAAAGTTAAGCATGGTTTTCTTGTTTCCCTTTTTGTGAGTGTCCCCCTTTTTTTGTTACAATCTCCCCCTCCTCATTGATATATTTGTATTCTTTTAAATAAAAAATTATGACATTTAAACAACTATCACACTCAATCTTCCAAGAATATTGTCCTCCTCAGTGTATGTGATTTTGACTTTGGTTATGCAAAATGGGTTGTTTTAATGTTTTTCATTACGCATACATTTCATTGCGGTTGATCTTTATAAATTCTTATAAAGTTGAATTTTGAAATAATGCACAATTATATCGTATTTCAATTTGAATTTTGTTAGAGAGATTAATGATGTCAATTTATATGATTTCTTGAATTTGGCTTGGCATAACTCAACCAGAAGCTCTATTTTGATGATACTTATAGTCAATAGTGGATCTCAACATTTATAATCTACAAAACTCAGTTTTTCTCATATTTATTTTTATTCTTATGGGTCGCTAATTTGTATTTTAGTAATATTGACTTTGTTGTTAATTAGTGGTGACAATACTTTTTCTCCTTTCTAGGAAGGAAATGAGTGCATACTACTTGGAGCATGCTAGTGTTGATCACGTTCAAAAACATTTTAATTTCTTTGAGGAGGAAGCTCGTAGCTTACTTTCTTCTGGCTTTGCAATCCCTGCGTATGTTTATGACTTAAATATTCTATTTGTTGGATTTCTTTCCTCTCATTATCTATTCAATATGCTTTCTGTTTCTTCTGTCTCTGCTTCTGATGTATATTTTACCACTACATGCTAGGTATGATCAGCTTCTGAAAACATCTCATGCTTTTAATATCCTAGACTCCAGAGGCTTTGTTGGAGTAACAGAGCGTGCTCGCTATTTTGGTCGCATGCGTAGGTAGTGCTTGTTGCCTGACCTGTGAAGCATCTATATATATTTGTATCACTTTGGTACTTTGGTAAAGTCATAATCACAATTGAAAATTAATCCTTGAGATTGTCTAGATATTGTCATGTGAAAATCTCTCTAATCAAAAGTTGGATATATTGGTGATTTTTTGTCCAAAGTTCTTGTCTTTAGTGTTATCATCTATGGCATTCTTATTCAAATGCTGAGACAATTCCGTTCTTGACCTTTTTTTTTGTCTAGTGCAAAATTGTTGAAATGTAATATGTTTTTAGATATAGGCTCTGTAGGAGCCTACTGTTTACTGTTTATTGTTGATTACTGTTTTTCATTATTGTATAAGTATGTGTTTAGTGTGAAGATAATAATATGAAGAAAGAGAGTTTCTTTCTCTTAATTCTCCAAAATGGTATCAAGAGCCAAGCACTGGGGCTCTCTTCTGTAGACGCCATCAACCACCAGCCGTCGCCGCCGCCGTCGCCGCCGCCGCCGGTACCCCATTTTCTCAGGAAAATTTAGGGGTTTTGTGCGCCTCCGTGAGCGCGACCCAACCCTGGTGGTCGCCGTCCCTGCATCGCCCTCACGCGCCGTCACGCGCCGCCGCAGCCCGCCAGATCTCGCGCGCGTACTGTTCACGCGCCGCCCTACGCTGGTCGGAATTTCACCGCGCATCTAGGGTTCCGCTCGCCTCACTCTCCTGAGTCTATATCTGACCTTACTTCCCTGTTTCAGTGGGTGTAATTGATACCTAGGGTTTTCTCTCTCCCAATAGTTGAATATCTCTCCAAGTCTGGTTCATTTTCCGATCTGTAATGGCATCTACTGCAATTAATTCCTCTCTATCTGCAACTCCTATCATCACATCTGCAAAACTCAACTGGAAAAATTATTTATCTTGGTCTTCGGCAGTGGAATTATGGTTTCTTGGTCAAGGACACCATGATCATCTAGAACAAGATATCTCTATGGTTCCAGATGAAGAAAAATCTCAATGGCAAAAATTGGATTTTCAGTTATGCGCAATTTTATGGCAGTCAGTGGAGCAAGAGGTTTTAGATATCTTGAGACCCTATAAAACATGTTCATCATTCTGGAAAAGGGCAGAAGATATTTTTGCTAATGATGTACAACGTCTTTTTGATGCAACCCAAAGAGTAGCTTCTCTAAAACAAGTCAACCATGACATGGTTTCTCATATAGCAAAGGCTCGGGCTGCTGTAGAAGAATTAAAGAACTTCTTTGTAGCTGATTCATTAGAAGGGATCAATAAAAAGCTTGACAAGTTTTACATGGTCTTAATTCTGAGAAGCTTACACTCCGATTATGATCATGTACGTGATCAAGTTTTAGCTGGTGATCAAATCCCTTCAATGGATGGTTTGGTTACTCGACTTCTTCGAGTACCTCCATTGGTGAAAGATGAGAATTCAATCGATGTTATTGGAACATCAGCTATGATAATGCCACAAGGAAGAGGAGTGCCACAAGGAAGAGGAGGAGGCAGAAGCAACCGAGGACGTGGTGGTCGTAGCATACGTCCTCCTCCTCAATGCACATACTGTAAGAAACTAGGCCATACTCGAGACAAATGTTATGTTCTACATGGATATCCAGACAAAGTTGCTCATGTGTCTAAATCTGGTGATCTAGAATCCAGAATTTCAAATGAAGAATATGAAGAATTTTTACGTTACAAGTCTGGAAAACCGTCTAATCCTGGCCAATCCTCTGTCATGACTAGTGTGCCTACAGCCAGCTTATCTCAATCTGTGGAAGGTCATAATCCATGGATTCTGGACTCAGGTGCCTCAGACCATATCTCTGGTAACATTCCTTCATTTTCTTCATTGTCTTCTCCAAGAATTCCTCATCTCATTACCGTTGCCAATGGATCAAAAGTGAAATCTCAGGGAATTGGAACAGTTTCC
This sequence comes from Vigna nakashimae, assembly GCA_034642375.1. Lineage (NCBI taxonomy): Eukaryota > Viridiplantae > Streptophyta > Magnoliopsida > Fabales > Fabaceae > Vigna > Vigna nakashimae. The sequence goes on from CM067766.1 coordinate 1,452,747, forward strand.
TTATCTCCTTCACTGAGTTTAAATTTTGTGTTATATGTTCCCAATTGTCCATACAATTTAATCTCTTTGAGTCAGTTGACTCGTACCTTAAATTGTTCCATAACCTTTACGGCCAATTCTTTTGTTATACAGGAACATGGGACAGGTCGTCTGATTGGAGAAGGACATGAGTCTCAAGGACTTTATTTCTTAAAACCTCATTCCTCAGTTTCCTGCTTTACCACTTCATCCCCCAAACTTCTGCATGATCGTCTAGGCCATCCAAGTTTGTTCAAGTTGAAGATGATGGTTCCAAGTCTCAAAAACATCCAAGTCTTAGATTGTGAATCTTGTCAATTAGGAAAACATGTTAGATCTTCCTATCCTAAAAGATCTGAGACACAGTGTGATTTTCCTTTTTCAATAATTCATTCATATATTTGGGGACCAAGTCGTGTTACTTCATTTGGTTTTAATTATTTTGTAACCTTTATTGATGAATTCTCTCGATGTACTTGGGTTTATTTAATGAAAGAGAGATCTGAACTTTTGTCCATATTCAAGTCCTTTTTTATTGAAATTAAGAACCAATTTGGGAAGACAATTAAAATTCTTCGAAGTGATAATGCTAAGGAATACTTCTCTCTAGCATTTTCTTCATTCTTATCTTCCCAAGGAATTTTACACCAGTCAACCTGTCCTCACACTCCACACCAAAATGGCATTGCAGAAAGAAAGAATAGACATCTCATTGAAACTGCACGTTCCTTAATGTTGAATACTAATGTTCCTGTACATCATTGGGGCGATGCAGTCCTCACTGCCTGTTTTCTTATCAATAGGATGCCTTCTTCCTCTCTTAATAATAAAATTCCTCACTCTGTCATTTTTCCCAACGACACTTTATACCATGTTTCCCCACGTGTATTTGGGTGTATGTGTTTTGTTCATAATGTTTCTCCAGGTCTTGATAAGCTCTCAGCAAAAGCTATCAAGTGTGTTTTCTTAGGATACTCTCGTCTTCAGAAAGGGTATAGATGTTATTCTCCCTCCACAAAGAGATATTATATGTCAGCTGATGTCACATTCTTTGAGGATACACCTTTTTTTTCTTCCTCTATGGAGGATCGTTCCTCTGTTCAACAAATGTTTCCTTTACCAACATGTGATCCTCTAATTATTCCTGATTCTGTACCTCAAAATCAAAATCCAAATATCATTGTTCCTCCACCTCTTATCACATATCAACGTCGAACCCAATCTCGAACTCCTAACACTGACGATCCTCGAGACTCAGATCCTTCTGCATCAGATCCTCAGACCATGGATCCTTCATCATCTTCACCTTCTACTGATTCAGATGATAACTGGCCCATTGCCCTTCGTAAAGGTATTCGTTCTACTTGCAATCCATATCCTATTTATAATTTTGTGAGTTATCATAACTTGTCTCCTACATATTTCTCCTTTGTTTCCTCATTATCATCGACTAAGGTTCCTAATAATATTCATGAGGCACTTGTTCATTCTGGATGGCGACAAGCCATGGTTGATGAGATTGTTGAAATATGTTGTATTGTGTTATTGTCCTGTTAGTCTTGGGATGTTCTGTGCTGGTCTATTTGCTCCTTATATAGAGCATTTGGTGTAATAGGAAAACAATACAATGGAATAATATTTCTATCTCTATATTTTCTCTCTCCAAATTTAACATGGTATCCAGAGCAGGTTAGGGTTTGCAGCCACCCACTGCCGTTGCTTCCACTTTCCGTCGCCGCTCCGTCCGTCGCCGCCGCCACCGTCCGCCGCCGTCGCCGCCGCTGTCCGCCGCCGTCGCCGCCGCTGTCCGCCGCCGCCGTTGCAGCCTTTTCTCCGGCGAAGTTAGGGGTTCGGTGCGCCTCGAAGAGCGCGACCCATCCCCGGTGGTCGCCGCCGCATACGCTTCTCGACGCGCCGTAACGCACCGCTTCTGTGCGGTCTCTCTCAGGCGCGTGGGATTCACGCGCCGCCTCTCCCGTGTCGGAACTTCACCGCGCCACCGCCGGTCAGTTCGCCTCCGTCTCCTGAGTCTATTGTGGTCACTGATTTGCTGTTCCGTTGAGGTTTGCTCCGTTTAGGGTTTCTTCCCACAATCTTTGCTCCGTTTAGGTGTTTTCCTCTTTTTCTGGTTTGGTTTTACGATGGCTAGTCTTGGAACACCGTCTCTCTCTGCCACTCCAACCATTACTTCTGCAAAACTCAATTGGAAAAACTATCTATCTTGGTCTTCTTCTGTGGAGTTATGGTTTCTTGGTCAAGGACACCATGACCATCTTGAACAAGATGTTTCCACCGTTCCTGAAGAAGAAAAATCTCAATGGCAGAAACTTGATTTCCAACTATGTGCTGTCCTATGGCAATCTGTTGAACCAGAAGTCTTAGAAATTTTAAGACCTTACAAAACGTGTTCTTCCTTTTGGAGAAAAGCTCAAGATATCTTTGCTAACGATGTACAACGCCTCTTTGATGCAACTCAAAGAGTGACTTCTCTCAAACAGAACAATCATGATATGGTTACTTACATAGGAACTGCCCGTGCTGCTGTAGAAGAATTGAAGAATTTCTTTGTGGCCGATTCTTTAGAAGGCCTAAACAAGAAGCTTGATAAGTTTTACATGGTCTTAATTTTAAGAGGTTTACATTCAGATTTTGGTCATGTTCGTGATCAAATGTTGGCTGGTGATCAAGTTCCATCAATGGACAGCTTAGTTACTCGACTTCTTCGGGTACCTTCATTAGTTAAAGATGAAAGTTCAATTGGTGGTATTGAAACATCCGCCATGGTAGCACCACAAGGAAGAGGAGGAGGCAGAGGCAACCGAGGAGGACGTGGTGGCCGTGGTATGCCTCCTCAGTGCACATATTGTAAGAGGATAGGCCATACTCGAGAGAAATGTTATGCCTTACATGGATATCCAGACAAGGGGGTTCATGTTTTGAAATCTGATGAACCCAAAATTTCGAATGAAGAATATCAAGAATTTTTGAAGTATAAATCTGGAAAATCTTCTAATCCTGACCAATCCTCTTCCATGTCCAGTGCGTCAACTGCCGGTATGTCTCAATCTGTGGAAGGTCACAATCCATGGATCCTTGACTCAGGTGCCTCTGACCATATCTCTGGTACTAGTTCTTCATTTTCTTCCATGTCTTCTCAGAAAATCCCTCATTTCATTACTATTGCCAATGGATCCAAAGTTGCATCTCAGGGAATTGGCAAAGTTTCCTTATCTCCTTCACTAAATTTAAATTCCGTTTTGTACATTCCTCATTGCCCCTACAATTTAATCTCTTTGAGCCAATTGACTCGCTCCTTAAATTGTTCTGTAACCTTTACTGCTAATTCCTTTGTTGTACAGGAACATGGTACGGGTCGCCTGATTGGAGAAGGACATGAGTCTCGAGGACTTTATTTTTTGAAACATAGCCCTTCAGTTTCCTGTTTTACCACTTCATCCCCAAAACTTTTGCATGATCGGTTGGGCCACCCAAGTTTATTCAAGTTGAAGATGATGGTTCCAAGTCTCAAGAACATTCAAGTCTTAGACTGTGAGTCGTGTCAATTAGGAAAACATGTTAGATCTTCTCATCCTAAAAGGTCTGAGACACTATGTAATTCTCCCTTCTCAACTATTCACTCTGATATTTGGGGACCAAGTCGTGTTACGTCTTTTGGTTTTAATTATTTTGTAACCTTCATTGATGAATTCTCTCGATGTACTTGGGTTTATTTAATGAAAGAGAGATCTGAACTTTTGTCCATATTTGTGTCCTTTACTAATGAAATCAAGAACCAATTTGGGAAGACAATTAAAATCCTTCGTAGTGATAATGCTAAGGAATATTTTTCTTTAGCATTTTCTTCATTCTTATCTTCTCAAGGAATTTTACATCAGTCAACATGTCCTCACACTCCACAACAAAATGGTGTTGCAGAGAGGAAGAATAGACATCTCATTGAAACTGCACGCTCCTTGATGTTGAATACTAATATTCCTGTATATCACTGGGGAGATGCAGTCCTCACTGCCTGTTTTCAAATCAATAGGATGCCGTCTTCCTCTCTTGAGAATAAAGTTCCTCATTCTGTCATTTTTCCAAATGACGCCTTATATCATATCCCCCCACGTGTATTTGGATGTACATGTTTTGTCCATAATGTTTCTCCAGGTCTTGATAAGCTATCCGCCAAGGCTATTAAGTGTGTCTTCTTAGGATATTCTCGCCTTCAGAAAGGATATAAATGTTATTCTCCCTCCACCAAGAGATATTATATGTCGGCTGATGTCACATTCTTTGAGGATACACCGTTTTTCTCTTCCTCTGTGGAGGATCGTTCATCTGTTCAACAAATGTTTCCTCTACCATCGTGTGATCCCTTGGTTATTCCTGCATCTATACCTCACACTCAAAATGTGAATGACATTGTTCCTCCACCTATTCTCACATATCAGCGTCGGAGACAATCTCAAACTCAGAACAATAAAGATCCTCTAGACTCATCTCCTCCTCCATCAGCTCACCAGACCATGGATCCTTCATCCTCCTCGTCTTCTCCTAACTCAGATGATGATTTGCCCATTGCCCTACGGAAAGGTATTCGTTCTACTCGTAATCCATATCCTGTTTATAATTTTTTGGGTTATCATCGTTTGTCTCCTACCTATTTCTCTTTTGTTTCCTCCTTGTCCTCCCTTAAGACTCCTAATAATATTTATGAGGCACTTGATCATCCTGGATGGTGTCAAGCCATGATTGATGAAATGCAAGCACTTGACCACAATGGTACTTGGGATCTTGTTCCTCTTCCTCCTGGTAAGAAGCCTGTTGGCTGCCGATGGGTTTATGCTATTAAGGTTGGTCCTACTGGTGAAATTGATCGTCTAAAAGCTCGCCTAGTAGCTAAGGGATATACTCAAGTTTATGGCATTGATTATTGTGATACCTTTTCTCCTGTGGCTAAAACCAGTACCGTTCGTATTTTACTTGCTATGGCTGCCATTCGTCATTGGCCACTTTACCAGTTGGACATTAAAAATGCCTTTCTTCATGGTGATCTGGAAGAGGACATATACATGGAGCAACCTCCTGGGTTTGTTGCTCAGGGGGAGTCTGGGTTAGTCTGTAAATTACGTCGTTCTCTCTACGGCTTGAAACAATCACCTCGTGCTTGGTTTGGTAAATTTAGTCGGGTTGTGCAAAATTTTGGGTTGAAACGATGTGAGGCGGATCACTCAGTGTTTTATGGTCATTTTTCTCCTGACAAATGTGTTTATCTCATGGTGTATGTTGATGATCTTGTTATTACAGGGAATGACAACACTAAAATTACTCAATTAAAGAATCATTTGTTCAACCACTTTCAGACTAAAGATCTGGGTCGTCTAAAATACTTCCTTGGTATTGAAGTGGCACAGTCAAAAGAAGGTGTCATCATTTCACAAAGGAAATATGCTCTTGATATTTTAGAGGAAACAGGTTTGACAAATTGCAAGCCTATTGATAGTCCTATGGACTCAAATCAAAAGCTAATGAGAGATCAAGGTGAACCTTTCTCAGATCCAGAGAGATATAGGAGGCTGGTTGGAAAACTCATATATCTTACAATAACAAGACCTGATCTTTCTTATCCAGTGGGAGTTGTGAGTCAATTTATGCAGAATCCACATGTTGACCATTGGAATGCAGTGATTCGAATTCTCAGATACATAAAGGGAAATCCAGGACAGGGATTGTTGTATGAGGACAAGGGAAGCACTCAGATTGAAGGATATTGTGATGCAGATTGGGCTGGTTCTCCAATTGATCGAAGATCTACTACAGGATATTGTGTTCTACTTGGAGGGAACCTCATATCTTGGAAAAGTAAGAAACAAAGTGTTGTTGCTAGATCTAGCGCTGAAGCTGAATATCGATCTATGGCCTTGACTACATGTGAACTTGTGTGGATCAAGCAACTTCTCCAAGAGTTAAAATTTTGTGGAAATGAGTCGTTGAAATTGTACTGTGACAACCAAGCAGCCCTTCATATTGCCTCCAATCCAGTGTTTCATGAGAGAACAAAACATATAGAAATTGATTGTCATTTTATTAGAGAGAAGTTGTTGACTAAGGAACTTGTTACGGAGTTTGTCAATTCTAATGAACAACTTGGAGACATTATGACCAAATCTCTAAGGGGGCCTAGAATTCAATGTATATGTTCCAAGCTTGGTGCATATGATCTATATGCTCCAGCTTGAGGGGGAGTGTTGAAATATGTTGTATTGTGTTATTGTACTGTTAGTCTTGGGATGTTCTGTGCTGGTCTATTTACTCCTTATATAGAGCATTTGGTGTAATAGGAAAACAATACAATGGAATAATATTTCTATCTCTATATTTTCTCTCTCCAAATTTAACAGAGATGAAGGCACTTGAACACAATGGCACTTGGGATCTTGTCCCTCTTCCTCCTGATAAGAAGCCTGTTGGTTGTAGATGGATTTATACTGTTAAAGTTGGTCCTACTGGTAAAATTGATCGCCTTAAAGCTCGACTGGTAGCTAAGGGCTATACTCAAGTTTATGGCCAAGACTATTGTGATACTTTTTCTCCTGTGGCTAAAACCAGTACCGTTCGTATTTTTCTTGCTATGGCTGCCATTCGTCATTGGCCTCTTTATCAGTTAGACATTAAAAATGCCTTCCTTCATGGTGATCTGGAAGAGGAGATATACATGGAGCAACCTCCTGGATTTGTTGCTCAGGGGGAGTCTGGATTAGTTTGTAAGTTGCGTCGTTCCCTTTATGGCTTAAAGCAATCACCTCGAGCTTGGTTTGGTAAATTTAGTCAGGTGGTGCAAAAATTTGGACTGAAACGTTGTGAGGCGGATCATTCAGTGTTTTATGGTCACTATTCTCCTGACAAATGTGTTTATCTCATGGTGTATGTTGATGATATTGTTATTACAGGGAATGACATCACTAAAATTAATCAGTTAAAGAATCATCTGTTCAATCACTTTCAAACTAAAGATCTGGGTCGTCTAAAATATTTTCTTGGTATTGAAGTGGCACAGTCAAAAGAAGGTGTCATCATTTCACAAAGGAAATATGCTCTTGACATTTTAGAGGAAACAGGTCTGACAAATTGCAAGCCCATTGACAATCCCATGGACCCAAATCAAAAGTTAATGACAGATCAGGGTGAACCTTTCTCAGACCCAGAGAGATATAGAAGACTAGTTGGAAAACTCATTTATCTTACCATAACAAGACCTGATCTTTCTTATCCAGTTGGAGTTGTGAGTCAATTTATGCAAAATCCACATGTTGATCATTGGAATGCAGTACTTCGCATTCTCAGATACATAAAAGGAAGTCCAGGACAGGGACTATTGTATGAGAACAAGGGAAACACTCGGATCGAAGGATATTGTGATGCAGATTGGGCTGGTAGTCCAATTGATCGAAGATCTACTACAGGATATTGTGTTTTACTTGGTGGGAACCTTGTATCTTGGAAAAGTAAGAAACAAAACGTTGTTGCTCGATCTAGTGCTGAAGCTGAATACCGATCTATGGCTCTGACTACATGTGAACTTGTGTGGATTAAACAACTTCTTCAAGAATTGAAGTTTTGTGAAAATGAGCAAATGAAACTGTACTGTGACAATCAAGCAGCTCTACACATTTCCTCCAATCCTGTGTTTCATGAGAGGACGAAACACATAGAAATTGACTGTCATTTTATTAGAGAGAAGTTGTTGTCAAAGGAACTGGTTACTGAATTTGTCAATTCTAATGAACAACTCGGAGACATGTTGACCAAATCTCTAAGGGGGCCTAGAATTCAATTCATATGTTCCAAGCTTGGGGCATATGACTTATATGCTCCAGCTTGAGGGGGAGTGTTGAAATGTAATATGTTTTTAGATATAGGCTCTGTAGGAGCCTACTGTTTACTGTTTATTGTTGATTACTGTTTTTCATTATTGTATAAGTATGTGTTTAGTGTGAAGATAATAATATGAAGAAAGAGAGTTTCTTTCTCTTAATTCTCCAAAGTTCTTGTCTTTAGTGTTATCATCTATGGCATTCTTATTCAAATGCTGAGACAATTCCGTTCTTGACCTTTTTTTTTGTCTAGTGCAAAATATTCATCATGTTAGATGTTAAGATGTTCTTGACCTTTTTTTTTGTCTAGTGCAAAATATTCATCATGTTAGATGTTAAGATGTGTGTTTCTGTTAATTGGGCTCAGTCCATTCTGTATTAAGGGCATTGGCCCATATCTTACATTATAAGTAAACTACCCTATGTGTATGCAAAAGACACAAGGGATATTTTCTCCCAATCTTCTCTATTTCTCACATGGTATCTAGAGCATAGGATTAGTTCTAGCCAACTCCATGGTCTCCGGCACACATCATCGCCGCTGTCGCCGCCGCTGCCGTTGTCGCCGCTGCAACCGCCACCACCGTTGGAATCGTTGACGACCACACAATCGGAATCGTCGACGACCACACAATCGGAATCGTCTCGGCCGGGCGACCACCGTGGTACAAAGATCGCAGCGAACAAACCACCCACGCACCTCCACGCGCCGCCGCTTCTCGCCGCATGTGTCGGCGTGTCGCCGGAGAGTTCCGTCGCCGATCAGAACCGCCGTGATCGCCTTCTCGCTCTTTCTGGATCTGTGGTCGTTGCGTCAATCGGAGCACTTTGGATTTTTAGGGTTTCTCCTTCTCCATGGCATCTTCCTTGTCTACAAACACCTCTGTTGGTGGCTCATCTTCTGATCTCTCAATATACACCAATTATGTGAATGTACACTTGTCCATTGACAAGTTAGATGGCACAAATCATGCAACATGGGCGTCCGACATCAAACTTTGGTTGAAGAGTCAGGGGTATTTAGATCACCTTACTCAAAATGTGACTACTGCTACCACATATGACACTTCCCGCTGGATGAAAATTGATGCTCAGTTATGCATTGTTATAAAGTCCACCCTTCACTCCTCATTGAAACAAATGTTTCAATCATATGAAACATGTTCAGAAGTATGGACACAAGCGAAGTTGTTATACACAAATGACACTCAGCGCCTTTATGGTGTTTGTCAGGACTTATTAACTGTTATTGGTCCGCATAATCATGGTCCCATGGCAGAATATTTGGGTAAAATTCAAGCCCTTCTTCATGATTTTAATGATATATTACCTCCTGCTTCCACTCCTGCTGAAGAACTGGAACGATGAACAAATTTCTTCATGTTGTTGGCATTATACGAACTCTCTGATGATGTCTCTCATGTCCGTGATCAGATTTTGGGTTCTCCTGTCATACCCAACTTTACTTCTACTTGTTCTGCTCTTTTGCGTATACCGAGCAAACCAGTCACTGAGACATCTCTTCATATTGATGATTCCTCAGTTATGGCTATCCAACGTGATGATCGAAGCCGGTCTCGCAAGCCAAGTAAAGGATGTCCAAAATGTGACCACTGTGGCAAGTTAGGCCACAAAATTTATCGATGTTATGTGCTTCATGGGCGTCCTCCTTAACCTGTAGCAATGGCTAATTCTGATCCATCTTATAAACCGCATGCCATCTTTCGTCCTAGATAACAAAATCCCTCATTCTATCTTATTTCCTCAAGACCCTCTACATCCATTACCTCTTAGAGTTTTTGGGTCTACATGTTTTGTTTATGATTTTAGTCCTGGTCTTGATAAGTTATCTCCTAGGTCTCACAAATGTGTCTTCTTAGGATTTCCAAGGTCACAAAAGGGCTATAAGTGTTTTTCCCCTTCCCTCAATCGTCATTTTATCTCTGTTGATGTCACTTTTGATAAATCTTCCTTTTACTTTTCACATCTATCTTCTAGTTTTGTACCTCCACCTGCTACTATTGATATTCCTATTTTCTGTGATCCTCCTGGTGATGCTCCACCCATTTTGTCTCCTCCTTCTTTAGACTCTCATTCACCACAGGATTGTCCTTCACCACCACCCCTTTAGGTTTATAGTCGCCGCACTTGTCCCCTCATGACTCACTTCCAGTGCCGCCTCCTGTGTCTCCTCCTGCTCCAGCAAATGAGTCTGATCTGCCTATTGCCCTCCGTAAAGGTATACGCTCTACCCATAATCCTTCCCCCCATTTTACTGTTCTTAGTTACCACATATTATCTCCATTTTTTTATACATGTCTCCTCCATTTCTTCTGTGTCAATTCCCAAGTCTGTGGGTGATGCCTTAACTCATCCTGGCTGGTGTCAAGCTATGCTGGATGAATTAAGTGCTTTATAGAAAAGTGGAACTTGGGAGCTTGTCCAATTACCATATGGAAAGTTTGTTGTTGGTTGCAGGTGGGTGTATGCTATCAAGGTTGGCCCTGATGGCACTATTGATCGTCTGAAAGCTCGACTCGTTGCCAAAGGCTGCACACAGATTTTTGATTTGGATTATGGTGATACTTTTTCTCCAGTGGCAAAAATGACCTCTGTTCGCCTATTCATTGCCATGGCCGCTCTTCGCCAGTGGCCTCTTCACCAACTTGATGTCAAAAATGCTTTCCTTAATGGTGATTTGCATGAAGAAATTTATATGGAGCAATCGCCTGACTTTGTTGCTCAGGGGGAGTCATCCGGATTGGTATGTTGTCTTCGCAAATCCTTATATGGCCTAAAACAGTCTCCTCGGGCCTGGTTTGGTAAATTCAGCTGTGTTGTTCAACAATTTGGTATGTCTCACAGTGAAGCGGATCATTCAGTGTTCTATCGCCACTCAAGTGCTGGATGTATCTACTTAATAGTGTATGTCGATGATATTGTTTTCCCAGGAAGCGACTATCTTGGCATATCTCACATGAAACAACACCTTTGTCATCATTTTCAAACCAAAGATCTTGGCAAACTCTGGTACTTTATGGGTATTGAAGTAGCACAATCCAACACCGGTATTGTCATATCTCAGAGGAAGTATGCATTAGATATCTTGGAGGGAACAGGGTTAATGAACTCTAAATCTGTTGAGACACCTATGGATCCTAACATCAAACTCCTACCAAATCAGGGGGAGCCTTTCTCAGATCCTGAACGGTATAGAAGATTAGTTGGTAAATTAAACTATCTTACTGTTTCACGTCCTGACATTTCCTTCGCAGTTAGCATGGTGAGTCAATTCCTAAACTCCCCATGTGAAGACCATTGGGATGCAGTTGTTCGCTTACTGAAGTATATTAAAGGATCACCTGGAAAAGGTTTGCTATATGGTCCTAACAATAATACAAAAATCGTTTGCTATTCAGATGCTGATTGGGTTGGTTCCCCTTATGATAGGAGATCTACTTCTGGATATTGTGTCTCTATTGGTGGCAACCTGATATCTTGGAAAAGTAAGAAGCAAAGTGTTGTGGCAAGGTCCAGCGCAGAAGCAGAATATAGAGCTATAGCATTAGCTACTTGCGAGCTTGTGTGACTTAAACAATTACTTAGTGAATTGAAATTTGGAGATGTCACTCACATGACACTTATATCTGATAATCAAGCTGCTCTCCATATTAGTTCTAACCCTGTCTTCCATGAGAGAACCAAGCACATTGAAGTTGATTGTCATTTTATCCGAGAAAAAATCATATCTGGAGATATTAAGACTGAGTTTGTTAACTCAAGTAACCAGTTGGCAGACATATTCACTAAGTCCTTACGAGGACCTAGAATTGATTATCTTTGTAACAAGCTTGGAACATATGATTTTATGCTCCAGCTTGAGGGGGAGTGTTAGATGTTAAGATGTGTGTTTCTGTTAATTGGGCTCAGCCCATTCTGTATTAAGGGCATTGGCCCATATCTTACATTATAAATAAACTATCCTATGTGTATGCAAAAGACATACGGGATATTTTCTCCCAATCTTCTCTATTTCTCACACATCACATATCAATCATATTTGGAAATATAGGATTCATGAACTTTGAGGCTTTTTGTCTTGTCTCCAAAATAAGAAATTTTGGAAGAGTTATTTTTTTATGGGCCAGACTTGTACACTTTTGATATAGACAAGATTGAAGTACACATAGTTATGATGAAAATACTGTGTTATTTCATCTGTGGATACATGTATTTGCCTGATTTGAATTTAGGAAAGTGAAGAACTGATCCCAATTCCATTACGATCTCTGGATTCTTCATCAGCCCATATTGCTCTTGAAAGAATACCCATTGTTACAAAGATAAAACTTGGACTAGTAACATAACTGCAACTATTCAGTTGTTGAACAAATAGAAGAAAAACAAGTTTTTTTGTCAAACATCTTTCTTTCATTTATGTATTTCATTTCAGCAGATGAAAATGACACATTTTTTTATTTATAAAACTCATGTTAGGCATCACTATGATCCTTGGCATCATATTTGTCAAACATCTTATTTAATAAAAACTACAAATTTTTGCTTAACTGAATTGAATCATGAAATAGGTAATGTCGTGTATGTGAGAGTCCTTGCTCTCTCCCTCTTCCATATCTCCCCATTTGTTGTCTTTCCCTTTCTCCTTTTAGATTTGTTGAATTACAAGGTTTTCAAGGGACAGGAGAGAGGAGAAAAGAAAAACACATTATCCTTGAATTATTAATATGATTTCCTACAACGATCTTGTGTAAAAGTCTAAGCCGCTAACCCTCTTGATACTAAGTAATAGCCTCCTAATTCTAGTTAAAGAAAAATAAGCAAATCGTTATAATTACTAAAAGTATGAACACTAATCCTAGGAGATTATATTCTAGGATATTAGAACCAATCTTTAGGCACAATTTAAGATACTCTAAGGTAACAAACTAATCCTACGAAATAATATAAGTAATAAATTAAAAATATTTTCTTAATACTCTAACTGCATTCACACAGGAAGAATTTTCCATCCTTATTGTTCCACTTTATTGCCTCACTCTCAGGAAATCTGTAACATTAACCATTCCCTCCTATTATCTCAACTCCCCTTCACCTTTCTTGCTATCAGTTACATCAACTGTGAACCATTCTGTTACTGAGAGGAGCAGATCCTATGCACTCCTTCCTATTATTAAACTTGGCTTCCTGATGGATTCATGCTACTCTTGCATAGTAATGATTATACACAATTTTGTAGTTTAAAACACACTATCAGGGAGTAAAATGATCATCTAGTTAAGTTATTCTATAACACTTTAGCTCGGATCTAGTGTTCATTTGAGGATGTTTGGATTTTTTAGGGTTTTAGTCTATAGTTATTTTGTTATCTCTTATGCTTCTTTGTCAGGATTCTGTACATTTTATGTTTTTCTCCTTCATCTTGGTTTTCTCCAGTTTGGCTCGCCAATGTGCTCAACTTTGGTTGAAGACAAGGGAGATGCTTGGCTTTCCCCTTGGTTTTATCTCTGAACCTGATTATTTTGTATTGCCAAAAGGAGTTTTGGAAGCTGCGTGTGGGAAGGTTAGTTTGCATGTGGGTCAGTCCCATCAACTTATCCTGTGTGAAATTTTGATGTTACTAGTGTTTGAGACAATTTTTTTCCTTTGGAAATTTTGTTTCTGATTTTCTTTATAGGTTTATCTGTCTTTTTTTAAATTTATTTGGTTAGAATAGGTCTTAAATAGGCTTTATTGAGCAACTATTTTGTGCCGTACATATCTCTGTACCTAGAACTCTAGATATGACTCTTCTTATTCTTTACTCTTCCCTCTCATCTATTGTATCTGAACTACCACTATTATTATAAGTATGAGAACCTACAAGAGGGAAATTAAACTGTAATATATTTCTTTTCCCTTTTATTTATCACGGTATTAAAGCAAGTAGATTCTGCTCTGCTTGTCTTTGTTTTGTCCGATGAAGAGAATGCTGCTTGCTCACTATCTGTCACCATTAACCATTGTTTTGTTTGCTGAAATTAGGATTTAATGTGCCTTGACGAGCATGGTCACATGATCAAACTCTGCCAAATGTTCAGCCACATTCCGCGTTTCCCTTAGCTAGATCTAAGTGAGCTAGATCTAAGTGAGTGTGCCTCATGTGTCGCCTTATGCATCATCTTCCAATGGTTGGAATTCATCTGAACCATCGCCACTTGACTTGTCAGTGCCTTTTGATCATGTCCACGTTCCTGTTTCTATGTTTAGGTGTTGTTTGTTGTGAGGACTTGAAAGGATTAATATGAAAGAAAGAAAATTCTTATTCAGTTAATTAATTTGAAACAATACATCAACTTCTATGTATTGAGAACTCAAACCCTAAAGTAATATTTACGAGAGATCTCTAGAATCTTCTAACAATTTCTAGTAATATATTTAATATCCTACCTACAACTTTCAGTATTGCATTTATTATCCAACTAACAACAGGTTAAGGCTTCTTTATGATTTCTCTATCTTGCAACCCTATTTTTCCCTTCATGGGATTGTTTGCCTTTGTCCTTTCCTCTACCCTATTTCAACTTGTCTTTAAGAACTACCACCTCTTTTTTTGGGGACTCCTATAACTTTTGAGAAACTAAATGGAAGCACTAATTGTCTTAATTTGACATTGGTTCCTTGGCCAAGGTTTCCATGATCACCTAAAAGAGGGCGGAGGTTATTGAATATAGTAAAACCTGTATGGGATTAATGTCCCTAGTGTAGAAAATATACATAGAAAATATGGGCTAAGCTCAAAATACAAATAAAGAATAATAACAAGGTAACCAAAGATAAAAGATAAATATAAGATCTAAGATATCTAATATATCTAACACTCCCCCAGTGCATACAAATTGTATGTACCAAACTTGTTAAAAATATAATCAATTTTCGGTCTCCGTAAAGATTTAGTGAAAATATTTGCTAATTGATCACTTGAGTTAACGAATTCAGTCTTGATGTCTCTATATACAATCTTCTCTCGAATCAAAATGACATTCAAGCTCTATGTGTTTGGTCCTCTCATGAAAATGACTAATATGAAAACTAGCCCAATTGTCACATATAAGTGTCATTTGAGTGACATCTCTAAATTGTAATTCTTCAAGCAATTGCTTAAGTCAAACAAGCTCATAAGTGACTGAGGCCATAACTCACAGGTTCCTGGATTGGAACCAAGCTCTGATACCATATTGAATGTAGTAAAACCGGTATGGGATTAATCTCCTTTGTGTAGAAAATACACGTAGGGTACTATATTTATAATAAAAGAAATATGGGCTAAGCTTAAAATATGAAGATAAAAGATAAGATAAGATATCTATCTAAGATATCTAATAAT
The DNA here is from genome assembly GCA_034642375.1 of Vigna nakashimae. Taxonomy (NCBI): domain Eukaryota; kingdom Viridiplantae; phylum Streptophyta; class Magnoliopsida; order Fabales; family Fabaceae; genus Vigna; species Vigna nakashimae. The sequence continues at coordinate 1,468,026 of CM067766.1, forward strand.
TTAATATATCTAACAAAGTTAAAGTACCATCAAATTAAGCTAAACACTGGAAGAAAGCTAATTTTTAACTTTGTGCTTTACCGTGACTAGTGGAACCCAATATTTTGATTCAAGACATGTAACTCGTTTTGGTAAAAGGCTCAAAATATTTTTGCAAATTATATCCAACATCTTTATGATTCCTTTAATTGATGGACCTCTCTAAAGCAAATTGATAATGACATGATGTCTTTTATTGCTAAAGCTCAATCAACAGTTGAAGAATTGAAGATATTCCCAGAGGTTGATTCTTTAGATGCGATAAAAAATGTAGTTGGATAAGTTTTATATTGTTATAATCCTTTGCGCTATGAATCAAAATTTTGATCATGTTAGGGATCAAATTTTAAATGGTGAAGAAGTTTCTTATGTGGAAAGGTTGACAACACGACTCCTTTGTGTTCCAACTCATAAGTGTTGAGATATTTAAGAATATGCTGAGTCTTCTACCATGGTATCTACTCACGGAAGAGGAGGTCATAGCCCTATAGGAGTGCATGGTGGTAGAAGATATCCTCAATGCATAGGTCATACGCAAGAAAATTGCTATCCTTTTCATGACTTTTCTGACAAGACAGCTAACATATCCTAATTCGAAGTTGTTGAACCAAAGTTATCTAATGAAGAATATTAGAAATATTTGAGGTTGAAATCCAACAGTCTACCACAATTGTTTACAACTAGGAACATGTTAACAAATTGCATTTCGCAATATGTGGAGAGTCAAAGTCCATGAATTGAAGAAGTAACTCACCTCTCTAACAACAAATAGAATATATGGTCTTGTTATATTGAGATGCCTACAAGGATGCCTAGGTTTTGTACCGGCTTTCCATTCCTTATTAGAAGTATATGAACTCATAGACTTTGCTGGTTTCTCCTGGAATGTCTTCTTTCCCTCAAATGTTAATTGTATTTCCTATACTGATATCTTATAGCAGAATTTTTACTGTTTGCAGGTATGGTTGCTTCAAAGAACATTCCATCTTGTATTTGATTTTACATGTACATGTTCTGGATGTAGTTTATTTGATTATTAACTCAATACAAACTTTAGACTGGATTTATGACCTATTCCTATCTTATGTAAAGTATTGTCAGTAAGATGATATATTGAGAAACTTAATCTTTTAATGTTTAGCATGAGCAAGAGTATTTTTATTGATTATTTTCCTCAAAGTTATTCGTATACTAATATTAAATGCATATATTATATTAATTTAAAATTCTATCTTTTTTCTGCTTATAGGTCCATGATCATTCTAGAGTATTTGTTCTTGAAATTGGGACTGAAGAGATGCCGCCTCAAGATGTTGTTGATGCCAGTAATCAAGTATGACTTGTTTTCATCTAATTAAAAATCATGAATATAGTAACCTTCACTTTATCATTTGTTTAACTTCACATATGGATTTCAAGTGTGTTCTTTTTTACTTTTTACGTGATATAATTTATAAATTCTTTCAGCTATTTTCTAGACAACTATTACTATTTTTGTATTATGATTTTTCCTGTGAATTATTATTATTATTATTCATTCTTTAATATGGATTTCACTATGCTTGTCATGTAGCTGAAATATTTAATGCTGCAACTGCTTGAGCGGCAAAGGTTAAACCATGGTGAAGTGCAAGCATTTGGAACTCCACGTAGATTAGTGGTGCGGGAATAAACTTTATCTTTCATATGCAATTCTTGTTTCTTCATGCATTGCATTGTACTTAATTCCTCACCCTTATTGTTCCTACCCTCTAAGTTTTATCTCATTTGAAGAACTTAAATGAAGTAAAACAGTGTATTTTCTTATTACACTGTTACAATTTTACTACTGTATATATATAGTACAAAGGAGCATACTACAAAGGGTCAAGGCACTTCCTTAAACCCTAACCTAATAGTTGGGTTCCCATACATTAATAATAATAAAGAAACATTACATTTCAACCCTTTCCCTCAAGCTAGAGCATATAAATCATATACACTAATCTTGGAACATATAAATTGAATTCTAGGTCTCTTTAGAGACTTAGTGCAAATTGTTCATTAGAGCTGATAAACTCAGTAATAAGATCTTTGGACAATAGCTTCTCTCTAGCAAAATGACAATTAATTTCTATATGTTTTGTTCTCTTATGAAACACTAGATTGGAGGCAATGTGAAGGGTTGCTTGGTTCTCACAATACAACTTCATTTGTTCCTTTTCAAAAAATTTCAGCTCTTGAAGGAGTTGTTTAAACCACACAAGTTCACATCTAGCTAGAGACATAGGTCGATATTTCGCTTCTGCACTAGATCGAGCAACAACACTTTGTTTCTTATTTTTCCAAGATACAAGGTTCTCTCCAAGGAATACACAATATCCTATCGTAGATCTTTTGTTAATTGGACAACCGGCCCAATCTGCATCACAATATCCTTTGACTTAAGTTCTTCCCTTGTTTTCATACAACAATCTCTGTTCTGGGTTCCCTTTTACATATCTGAGAATGTAAATCATAGCATTCCAACGATCAATGTGGGGACTTTGCATAAATTGGCTCACAACTCCCACTAGATAAGAAAGATCAGGTCTTGTTATGGTGAGATGGACAAGTTTTCCAACCAACCTTCTGTATCTCTCTGGGTCTGAGACAAGTTCACCTTGGTTCAAGAAAAGTTCACCTCGTTTGTCATTAACTTTTGATTTGAGTCCATAGAACTATCAATGGGCTTGCAATTTGCGAGGCTTGTTTCATCCAAAATATCAAGAGCATATTTTCTTTGTGAAATGATGACCCCTTCTTTTGATTGTGCCATTTCAATACCAATAAAATATTTTAGACAACCCAAATCTTTGGTCTGAAAGTGGCTGAACAAATGATTCTTTAATTGAACAATTCTAGTGACATCTCTTCTTGTAATAATAATATCATCAACATAAACCATAGAATAAATAGATTTTTCATGAGAATGATCATAAAACACTGAATGATCCGCCTCACATCGTTTCAATCCAAAATTCTGCATAACACGTTTAAATTTACCAAACCAAGCTCGAGGTGATTGCTTCAAGCCATAGAGTGAACGATGTAATTTACAAACTAACTTAGACTCCCCCTAAGCAACAAACCTAGGAGGTTGTTTCATGTATATGTCCTCTTCCAGATCACCATGAAGAAAGACATTTTTAATGTCTAATAGGAAAGGGGTCATTCATGAATGACAACCATAGCATTTCAACAATCACATTGTAATCTATGTTTTGTATTAAATGATAAAATCTTATGTGAAGCATTTGCAATAATTCCTTTCAAGATTAATAGATAGTATCACCATAATGTATGGATAGAATCATAAATACAACCGAAGAACTTTATGTTTTGTTCTTGCATAAAATATTCAAATTTTATAATTCTTAAGATATGAAATGACAGTAATCATAAACTTTTCGTATTGTGAATTTCACAGGTTGTTGTTGAAAATCTTTACACAAAACAGGCTGAAAAGGAGGTTGAAGTTCGAGGCCCTCCTGTTTCAAAAGCATTTGATCATGAAGGAAATCCAACTAAGGTTTTACTATGCTTGAGGCTTTTCTTTTTATCCTAAGTTGATGTTCATGAAATGGTGCCTACATTTATATTTTTTGTATCAGGCCATTGAGGGTTTTTCTCGTAGATACTCTGTACCACTGGACCTAGTATTCAGAAAAGTCGATGGTGAGTATTCAGAAGAAGACTTGTTTACTGAGTGTATTTTACTGCTAATATACCTCTGTACCATAAGCTCAGTCCTGTAATAGGTACCTAATGTTGCAGGAAAAACAGAATATGTTTATGCACGTGTAAAGGAGTCTTCAAGATATGCTTTGGAGGTTTTTGTTCTTTATTTCCTTGTCTCGCCCTTTTGTGCGTTTTATGTGTTCTGTTAAAACAAGTTCGCAAATGTGAGTGTCTGTTTCTTAAAGGTATTTCCTTAAACCTTTAAATCCTAAAATAATTAAATAGGCCAATATTACTATGACATATTCTAATAATATGATTTATACATGTATGTAGAGTCCACTGAGCACTTCATTAAATGAAATGAAGCTTAAGATAATAGTGCAATATTGTACTCTTGATTTCACTAAAAAGTGCTTTGTAAACTTAATAGTCTTAAAGACAAAATTTTGGAGATGTACAAACCTAATGGACTATAGAGAATACCAGCTGTTTTGATGAATGAGTTTTGATTATGTCCTGTTAGTTACCTATGTTAAGCTTGGGAGACTGATTTTGATTGAAGTTCCATTTATCATAAGACAGTATACATTTATGATATCTAATAGTTTGCCAAACATACCTAATTTCTTCTATTTACGGTTATATCATTCATAAATATGCTTAGTCTTTCCAATTGTTTCTCATCTAATACATAATAAAAGGAAATTCAAGGCAAATTCACTTGAGATAGATTCAAGCACAAGTTCTGACCACGGTTCCATGATATGATGCAAGAGTTGAGATATGAATCTTACACCCTGTCATCTAGGGTTTATTTCTCTTGCTTCTTGCACATTTTATGGGAAAAATGCTATAGCTGCTGATTTCTTCTACTTTTATCAGGTCTTGTCTGAAGATTTGCCTGCTACTATTGCTAAAATTTCATTTCCAAAGACAATGCATTGGAATTCTCAGGTATGCTAAATCTTTAAGGTTGTATATCTAGGAAACACGACACTTTATCAGCATAGATCATAAAACATCTGAAGATAGATAGCTTTTGTCGTGAACTAACTCTCCCAAAAGCTAAGTTGTTAGGTGAATTGAAGATACACGAGTAACTTTATATCTCAGATCCCCTATTATGCACAACCCTTTTGTGCTTCACACATGGACATTGCACGTACCTATTGTCCATCATACCTGTTTGCTGATACTGAATTTTGACTTTTAGTACTTGGAAGAATGGGGCCAACAAACTAACGGTCACATGATTATAGAGACTCTGATATCATATCACAAACCAACACTTCCCAAAGCTTAAGTTATAAGGTGAAGACATTGGGATGATTTTATTTTACATTTCTGGAGATCACTAGACATAGGGATGGTTTTAATATTAAGTCTCTAACATAGTGATTAGTACATTGTTTACAATTACTACAGCTAATAGTATATACTAATAATAGGGTATTGCAAATAAATGCCATAAAGGTATATGGTTAAAAAGCATTGAATACTCTCGGTTACTAAAAAGAACAAGTATTAAATAATTTGTTTTTTTAATATAATAAATGTTTTTTTCATTAAATATTTCATAATTTTGTTTCCTTAACTAGTTTATTAGGACATTCAATTTGCCTATTGTCATAGAATAGTCGTATGAGCAGCGGGAAAAAGGAGTGAATGTTGACTCAGAGGAAACATTGGACAAAACTAATTATTCTCTGCATCATTAAGTTATAAATAATTGAAAATTATAATGCTATCATGGGGTTTCATTGTGGAGTAAAGGAAATCACAGGTTACATAAATTAACGTGTTTTGAAACTTTTAACATGCAGGTGATGTTTAGCAGGCCTATCCGTTGGATTTTAGCTCTGCATGGAGATGTAGTAGTCCCATTTACGTTTGCTGGTGTGACAAGGTAATTTATTCTTGGTAAAATGTTTTCGGAGGTTCCTATTTCTACTGATCCGTATCAATTGGGTCCTCGTATTCTGAAAGTTCTCAATTGGGTCCCTATTTTGGTAAAATTGAGTCAATAATACCCTTGTCGTTAATTGCTGTGGACGGCGTTAATTTTCTTGCGATGTGGCATGCTGAGGTGTCCTTTAATTACGATGTGGCACAGGTTAACCAACCAGAACATACCACCTCACACCTCCTGCCACACCATCTATGTCTTCTCCACATAAACCTTAATTTCCAAACCCTAGCTACTATGCGCCGCCACCGCCATCCTCACCGGCAGTCGTCCGATCAACCTTTGCTGTGAACCTCCACGGCCGTTGCAAGTCCTCTGTCACTCTCCTCCTTCGTCAATCGCAAGCAACCTGCAGAAGATTAAACCACAAAACCTAGAATCGCGCATCTACTTCTCGCGCGAGAATCTACCCAACATCTTCTCCATGGCAGCCACACAAATCACACATCAACTCCATTGAAGCCGCCACCAAGAAATCGCCACCAAGCGCCGCTGTGAAAGTTCCAATTGCGAGTTACAGGCGGCGCAAATCACGGCCTCAAGAGTGCTGTCCTCGGCTGCCGACATGAACTCACAACATTCGTCAACAGCGTGGCCGCCGAAGCAGACGGCGTGGTTCTTCTGGCATTCTCGGTACCGTACCGCAGCGGCGCTGAACGCCCCCTTCCGTCCCTCGTCGTCGACTTTTGAGCTTCATATTCAAGGAATCCGAACGCCCCCAACTGGATTTTCCCGGTGGTATAGGATATCATTGAAGAGTCAACCGAACGGTGGAAGAAGTCTGAGGCTATCGAACGGTCTGTGGAAGAAGGCTACCGAACGGTCTGTAACGTGAAGTTTTAATGAATGAAAGAAGAAATTCTCACTCTTTCAAACCTATACTCTCTTGTTCGGATTCCATTATTCTTACCTGGATTCCGTACGTCCTGGGTTCTTGTTCGAGACATTCGTCTTCCTAGAAGAACCATATCAGCCAGAAACCAATTGAAAGAAAAGTTTTTCAGATTCTGCAAAGCTGGAAACAAACGGACAAAAAAAGGGGAGAAATCGCCAACACAGACTGTGAAAACGAAAATACTATATGCATATATATATAAAAATAAAACAAAAAATGAAAAACTAAAGAGAATCGAACTGAAGAAGATTACCGATTAATGGAGGAATTGGTGTTGGATTGTTGGAATGTCTGACAGTGGTTTGAGAAAAATAAAAATAATATGATTAGAATGGAAAAGAAGAAGGTGAGGAAGGTTTGAAGTCAGAAGGGGATCTGGAAGAGGAAGAGTGAGGTTTCCAATGTAGAGCTCGCGAAGCGTGGTGAGGTTTCCAAGCTCCGGAGATGGCAAGGTACTGGAGGTGCTGCCAGGTGCCATATTCAGGAGGAATCTGGCCGGAGAAAAAGTTGTTGCGGAGGTGGAGGTGGCAGAGGAGGGACATGGCGGCGATGGGGAGGTGGAGATGGACCCTAATTTGTTTTAAAAGATTTTATTTAAAACTTAAAATAAAATAAATTCCATCACATGCGCCATGTCATAATTAATTGCTGGGTCAGCATGTCACGATACATTAAAGTTAATGCCATCCACTAAAATTAACGGCAAGGGTATTATTGGTTCAATTTTACCAAAACAGGGACCCAATTGAGCACTTTCAGAATACGAAGACCAAAATGATACAAATCCGCTGTAATAGGGACCTCCGAAGACATTAAACCTTTATTCTTTTTAGGTCTTATCTCTACTTTGCCCTCTCCTAAACCATGTTTCATACTGAACTTTGTGCCTTTTTTTGTCATAGACGCCATTTCAACAGAACTCCATGTGAGCTGTATGCTTACTCATAACTGTTTCCAGGACATTTGAATAGATTTTATAAACTAAACACTGTTAGCTGACCCCCTGTTAAAGAGGTGCTTACTGGTTAGTCTAAGTTGTCTGGTTGTAACAGTTAGCCAATTAGAGAGGAAGATTGAGGATTGAAAATTTTTATTAACTGGGTTTTTACATTGCGGTTTCTGTTGCATTGCATTACATTACACTATTTTTTTGCATTTATGGGTATCGTACAATCTACAATGCAGATAGGGGGAGGTGAGAGTTCTGCACACCTTGACACAGTTTTAAAAATTTCATGTCTTATTATATAATAATCTCATTAATCCATAATAATATATAATTGATATTTTCCCAATCTCCACTCCACAAGACACGTCTGATACCACAGGCTCACACATCAACCCTTTCAGCCCAAATTTGATCCCCCAAACCCCATACGAATGAGCCCAACTCATACACAGTCAAAATCCCTAGTTTCTAGATTCTGTTCACCACACCCAACTATGTAAACACATGCCCCTTTCCAGTCACTCAGTTTTGACTTTTCCGCGCCCTCAACTCAGAAGTGACATTAGTGCAGAGACTGAGAATATGTAAATGGATGTAGCCTGATGGGTGAACCATGGATTTTTTTCCTCATGACTTTTAATGAGGGACAAAGCTGTAGATTAGAAAGGCTTCAGCTGTAGAGGCAAAAAAAGTTTGCTATTGAAGCAGGTTTTGGGGGGATGGGAGTCTTTGATCTAGAGTTGGGTCAATTCAAATCCACTCTGCCAGCATGTAAGGTGAATATTGTCTTTGGTCGATTAACCATCACCTTTAAGGAAGTAATTGAGCAACCTTCCAAAAGAGGCTGCAACTGAAGGTGGTTTTTCAACATGAAGAAAGGTAATAGAGATCACTCTTCGGTTTTGGAGTGGACATTGGGAGGTAGAGTCCAGGTCTCTTGGATATAATTATTCTTTTCTATTATTCCCCATTAGGTTCCATATATCTTTGTTGCTTATCAGAGACTATTAGTGCAATATTTTATTGATAGCTATCACACAAGTTACATTCTTATCACCTCTATATGTAATAATCAAATTTCTGAAAATAAGGAAATAAAAGTATGCTGAAATAAGTAAGAAGATTCTAAAGATATTTGAAATTAAGTGTAATATTTGAACTATGTAAAGAAATAACAAACTATTTTACTGATAACAATCACCCCAATTATATTCTGAAATAAGTCTTTAAAATAAGGAAATATAAGTATTTTGAAATCAATAAGAATATTCTAAAGATATTTTTTCCTAACCAATATGGAGATCTTGAGGATATATTTATCCTAATTATCCGTTCTTTACAACATTTCGCATCAAATTGATAAATGCATATTGATTATTCTCAATTTAGCTACAAGATTCTGGAATCTACCCTAAGGAAGCCCCTTAGTGAAATTGTTAGCTTCCTGAAGTCATGTAGGGACATGGGTTGCAACCACAAAACCTTTTGATGAAGTGTTTGTCGAGTTTACTTTGTTTGATGACTGACTTGTTATCATAGTACATTCACCCATAGTTATGTAAACTTTTGTTCCAAGGTCCTCCAGAATGATTTTTGTCTAGAGTTTTTCACACACCTTGAGTAAGGGTTCTACAATTCAGTTTTGACATTAGAACGAGATACTCTATTCTGGTTTTTTCTTTTTATTTCATGAGTGAAAATAGTAAGCAGTTCAATTTGCTAACTAAGTTTTTTGTCCTTGAATTTCTGAGAGAACACAAAGCAAAAATGTTTAGATTACATGTGGCTGCAGATAAACAGGAAATGCTCAGAGTACATGGAAGTTTCTGGAAGGAAAAAACACTCAGTGCAGTTAATTGTCAAAGGGCTCAAAGGGCACGATAATTGTCAAAAATTAAATAAAATCTGTCCAACATTTCATACTTGCTGGAAAAACATCGGCAAATAATCATAAATGTGACTGCAAAAAGCTTGCCGAAATTAAGAAACTCATTGAAATATGTCAGCTATTTTTAACAATATCTTTTGAAACGATTGCCTAAGGATTCACGAGTGAAAATTTAAATAGTGCAGATTGTTTCCACAGTTTTCTATCATTCAATTCCTTAAAACAAAAGCTGCTTGAAAGCAAAATTATTCAGATAACTTGCGGCTGCTGGTAAACAAGAAATGCTCAGAGTACATGGATGTTGCTGGAAATAAAAAATACTTAAGAGTGCATTGGATTGGTCACAATTGTCAGAAAAAAATCTGTCCGAAAAATGTCAACAGTGAAGAATACTTGCTGAAACATGTCAGCAGTTAAACATAATTCTGACTAAAAAAAGCTTGCTGGAATTAACAAATTCATTATAATATGTCAACAGTTAATAATAACGTCAGCTATGAACAGAGTCAACAATGATGCAACAAACAATTCTTATTTATGTTGTTGGCATGCCTACTCAACAATTACTTTATTCATTTCTTTTCACTTAACCTCCCTCAGTATTTTTACTTTACTGAAGATGGCTTACCAGATAAAAGAATATCATGATGGAGTGTGAGATTTCTTCATTGCGAAAAGCAAAAAGATCAAAGAATAAAACTAGGGAAATAATATCTTGGCCAATTATTCCAAGGCTTAGCTGACACCAATTATGTTAATTTCTTTTTGGTTTATTAGTTTATTATCTGATATGTGTGAATAACGATTTTCATGTTTGTTTATATTATACAGTGGAAACATGTCTTGCGGTCTTCGTAATACTTCTTCAGCTGTTGTCCAGGTGCATGCCTGAAGCACAACTTTTTACAACTGCAAATTAAGCTTATTTTCTTCATCATTCTCACTTTTATTCTATGACTTTTAATTTGATGCATGGTTGAAACAACAGAGTTCTTTGAGAAATATTGTCCATATGCTTGTCTGATTTTGTATGCCTAGTAAAACTCTTACATTTGTGTCTAAATTTATACCAATGGCTTAAGATCGCTGTTTCATGTAGAGAAAGTATTAAATCTGACATGAATAAGGGCAGAGAATAGTAAAATCTGATTTAATTGACAGGAGAAATTCACACAACCAAATTGAGATTAAAATTATATCATTGTACTCAGAAAAAGAGTTAAAAATATGTCTATGGATTATGATGGAAAATCTTTAATAAACCCAAGACAGAGAATAAGATAATTAATCTTTCTAGAAAAATGTTTCAAAGTTGATCTGTGGAGTTTTTCTCTTGCTGATGTATAATTATGCCCATCACATGCAAGAAACATGTTGACTGAGGTAAACTTAGAACATTTATTTCTTACTAGAGAATTATAGGGAGATATTAAACATAAGATTTAAGCTTGGGTATGAATGGGAAGAATGCCTGAGGTATTATTTGTGATAGAATGATGCCCCTGAACTTGAAGCTGTAAAGACACTTTGACCTCGTGGTCATAGGACCAACAGTGCAGTGATTAAGTCACAGAATGATGTTGGGTGATAAAGTGCTAACCAGAACATAAGTTCTATAGGGATGATGACTTTTGGTGGATGTGTGATACGCAACAAAAGGATAAGATTAGGAATGAATGTATTAGATAAGAGGTTGAGGTGGCACCTCGTTACGTAAAGATGATAAAATCTTTCTTAAAATGATTTGAACATGTGAGAAGAAGACCAATAAAAGCCCTAGCTAGAAGGGTTGATCAAATAGGATAGTTCAGTATCTAGAGTAGAAGTAAACTCAAACTTAAATTGAAACCTTATAAAAGGATTTTGATTAACCTTTTTAAGGAATTGTCTTTTGATAGAACAAAATGGTATAATTTGATTCATGTAACTTGGTTGAGTTAGCGAGTATATTCTTTATTGTTTTTCTTTGTTTAGTGTTTGCTTTAGTTTCTAGCAATCTTTGGAAATTAGTTTTTGGAAATTCTAGTCAGCTTTATTGGTGTCCATATTGTTTTTGTACCTTGAGTTGGGATGATTGCAAATTACATTTTTGCATATTGTTTTTACAAAAGGAACTGTGCTATATTAATTGTAGGTGGAAAATGCAGAATCTTATTCAGTTGCAATTAACAATGCAGGAATCAAAGTTTCAGTTGAGGTACAATTGATAAGTTGTTAATATAAAAATTCATACACATGCATATGTTTGCAAATATATTAAATAATTAGATTGGTATTTTTTCAGGACCGTAAGAAAATTATTTTTGAGCAATCTAATGCATTAGCCAAAGGTGTAAATGGCCAAATTCTTATTCCAAAAGGTTTGCTTGACGAGGTAAAAAAATTTGTTCCTTCTGATTAGTGTTGCCCACGTAAGTTCACTTCTAAGAATTCCCTTTTATATTTAATATTAGGTTGTAAATCTTGTTGAGGCTCCTTTTCCCGTGCTTGGAAAGTTTAAAGAAACCTTCTTAGATCTTCCAAAAGATCTTTTAACAATGGTGAGCATTTCACTTTTTTGTGGTTTTTTAATTTTTGTTTGGAATCCGTTTGATCATTAAGCCAGTTCAAATCATAATTCCATCTCAAATAGTGTGCATGGGCATGCTTATTTTTAAAACGGATGATGTCCGCATTCTTATTTTTATTTACTCTTAGAAGTGATGTTGCAATATGCAAAATTACTTGTCCTTTGTAATATCTAAATTGTGCCCTTTTTTATTTTGAAGAGAATTATTGGAAAACCATCTTATTTATATTCCTAAATTAGCTTGCCAGCCTTGTGTACATGTGTTACGTGCCTCCTCAAAGAATAGAAAGAAGATAGAGAAAAACAGAGAAAAATAGATCTAAAGGGCTTGGAAGACCCTTCTCAGTTCTATTATTTATATAGATAAAAATCTGATACAATAGATAGATGGAAGATGAAGAGATTGTCCTAGACTGCTAGGAACAATCATTATAGATAACCCAACACACAACTACCTACTTTAGGCCCTGCTATACTAATCATAGGTAGACTTAATAATTATTCTAACACTAAGATTCTTCTTTTTGTATTATTATAGTAGTTATCAACTCTGAGCATAGAATCAGCTTACAAAGGAAATCTCTTTCTTTTACATAGGGCATTCCCTTTCACAACAACTGAAAACTCTCCTTCCCCACACCCCACAAGATAAGACTATATATGGATTTTCTCAGAAAGTCTCACCCCAACTAACTTAATTATTTATATTTTTAAATTTCTTTCTACAATGCACTTTCCACTCCTTCTTATTACTTCCATGCCTCACATGACTGATGTATGCTTGGCATAAATGAATGAAATTAAGTTATTCTACCCTGAGTACTGAGAGTTAGATACGTCACTCTTCCATTTTCTGTTTTTCCTTCATGACAATTGTAATTCTCTAGTCTATATATAGGTGTCTGTAACATAATTTCAACTCTTTTTCTGTATGTACATTTTCACTTTTAATATCAGTTTTTTATTCAATAGGGATTGTATTAGATCCTTAGATCAAATACTAAGAAAAGGAAATTCATTAAGAAAGCAAATAAAAGTACAGAGTTAGAGAAGGCCTGCGCTTGTGAAGTAAAATTAACCAATATTAACAGCACCAATTATTCTAAACAATTACATACATCTACTTTTAACTACTATTGAAGTAAAAATTAATATTTTAGATATATAGTTCACCATGAATTCAAATGAATGCAGTTGGACATTTTCTAGATGTAAGTTAATCATTACTTATTTTAGAGAAATTTGCTGCACTAAAAAATTACAACAGAACTAGGACAGCACATTACAGACATGTTGGGAGAAAAACAATGAGAGGCCTGCACTTTTGTAGCAGGTCACTATTGTGAATCCTATTCATAGAAGTTCGGACAAAAAATTGACATTAGGTGGCTGAGTCTGCAAATGTGTTTAAATTGTAAGCAAACTATCTCTAATATGGAACTAAAAATGTTATTGTTTTTAAAATCAGACCAATTTTTGAACTGGTAAAGACACTGATTCTTGATTTATTGGTCTAACGATTCAAAATAGTGAGAATTAGGTATGTATTTTTCAATATTATATGATATGTTTTGTTGAAATCATATGAAACCAAGTTAGGTAAAACTTTAAATTAAGATAAAAGGATAGTTGAAATTGATAATAATTGTAAATAAAGCAAATTTTATTTAAAAATGTACATAAACTTTAATACAATTTCGGATGTAATGAAGAGTTTGCATGAAATTACCAAGGAATGTTGGCAGAGCAGTGATGAAGGCTAGATTCAAGATTCTGTGGGGCATCGTTAAGGTCATGGGGAAGTATTGAATTTGTTATATAACTTGAAGCTTTCATCAGTAACACCATGTCAAATTCAGCAGTTTGCGGTTGCACCAATTTAGTGGTTTTCAGCACTCACTGCCTATTCTGTTATTTATATATATTATATATATATATATATATATATATATATATATATATATATATATATATATATATATATATTTGTGTGTGTGTCAGGTTTTGAAGAATATTGAAAATAGAAGCTAACTATTGTGCATCATGCCCGCAGGTTATGCAAAAGCATCAAAAGTATTTTGCTGTATGTGATGCGAATGGACAATTATTGCCTTATTTCGTTGCTGTAAGTTCTTTCCATTAATTAGTCCTCTACAATAAGTAGCTTCATATTTTGAAATTTTTATTTATTAACTGAAATGGTATTTTCTCAGGTTGCAAATGGAGCAATTGATGAGACTACTGTGAGGAAAGGAAATGAAGCTGTGCTCAGGTGTTCTTATCTCAACTTGTCGTGTCATGTATATTTTATTGAAAAAGAGGTGCTCAGGCCCCTCCTGGGTTTGGTGTCCTTGACGAGTTATCAAACATTTATTAGTTGTTGGTTGTATTAGATGGCTTTTGTCAAGGGCAAACTCTCCTTACTGTTTAAGCTAACAGTAAAGATACATTAATGGTTTTATCTTTCTAGCACAGTGCTCCTTAGGCGTGAAGCTGAAAAAATACACAATTCCACTCTAGTTTGTGCTGAAATTAACTTCATTTAGAAGAATGGAAGCAACATGAATGAAACTCTTGACTACTTGACTCAAAGATCTAATACCCTTAAATGGTAAATTTCATCTTAAAACCAATTAGCATTATAGGAGGTTATCCAACAGATATAATCCAAAATCTGAGAATTGAGGCAAATAGTGGAAAATAAGACTGATTTATTATTCTCAATCATAAAAAATACATTCTGATACTCTCTATTTGTAATAATCTAATTCTCCTAAAAAGGGAAATAGGGAAACTAGGAAAGTAAAATAAAATAAAAGATTATATATCTATTTCCTCTAATTAGGAAGATTCTAAAGATATTATCTCAAATTACAACACTTCCCCTCAAGCTGCCCCTCAAGCTGATTGTATGAACCAAGCTTGAAATAGTCAAACTCAATTGTAGAGAACGTCAATAAACCAAATTTGACAGTAATGGACGAGGATGAACTAGCACCATGAAACTTCAACTTGGACAGCAATGGACGAGGGCGAACTAGCACCATGAAACTTCAACTTGGACAGCAATGGACGAGGGAGATTTCCATAAAAAATTGATGATGACTTGCAGCAGCAAACAACGACAAACAACAAGAACAAATGAAGGGCCTCTAGTAGCGAACAACAACAAACTGTAGGGACTTAACTACCCTAAACAACAACAAACCTTCAGGGACTTCACTACCCTAAACGGCAACAGACCTGCAGCGACACTAAAAGGCTAACAGCCACAAACCTGTAGGGACTTTAACCACCCTGAACAAACCTTAAGGGACTTAACTGCCCTAACAACAATGAACCTTTAGGGACTTAACTGTCCTGAACAACAACAAACCTGCAGGAACTGAATTGTCTACAGTGGCTAACAACAACAGACCTATAAGGACTTAACCACCCTACAACTGCTAAAACAACAACAAAACTTCAGGAACTAACTACCCTGCGGCGGCTGAAACTTTTCTTCCGCTCATGACTGAACGACATATGCACGTCAATGACAAAACATGAAGGTGGAAGAACTGGTGAGAACTGGTCCGTACTTGGAGACAAATCTAAAACCCCTAACATCGAACGAGCTAAATCAGCGGGCGGTCTCATAGAACAACTCTCAGTGAGCTGTTATAACAAAGCATTGGCAGAAACCAAAAAAACACCAAAGATTGGGACTTATGATGGCATCAAAAGGCTAAAGACAGGTTGGAGGTCCAAAGTTCTGTGCTGGACTACTCCAAAGAGGTGATACTTAACACTATATCAGAAGAAGTACAGGCTAAACTCTAGCCCAAAAAGAATGTTTTTTGCAGCGGAACGAAGCACTGTTGCTTGAGAAACATAAATGAAGTGAGAACCCATTGGTGATAGGGGGAGGAAAGGTCCTGGTCTTTTGGTGGAGGCATAAACCAGAACGCACGCACCAAACCAGAACACAGAAACGAGAGGGAGGCCTGGCGATGCAAAAGCGTGCAGCGAGCAACGACAGCGGCGACGACGGCAGAGGCAGCGGCCTTCTTCCGACACCATCCTTAATCGCTAATCGAAGATGAATTAAGAGGATCAGAAAGGAGAGACAAAAATAGATCTAAAATACGACCTAGGGTTTCGCGGAACAAAGAGAAATAAACTCCCCTTCATTATAGCTACCCGCCAACAAGGCTGATGAATTCTTGACTGAAACATTACAGCTACAGAAATAGACTCCCCTTCATGCCCCAGGCCAACGGGGACATCACACTTGCAAGCGAGAATCACAGAATTGTGGAGACAAGCTTGGCCACAGGTGTTAGGGTTTATCTAATACCCTTAAATGGTAAATTTCATCTTAAAACCAATTAGCATTATAGGAGGTTATCCAACAGATATAATCCAAACTCCGAGAATTAAGGCAAATAGTGGAAAATAAGACTGATTTATTATTCTCAATCATAAAAAATACATTCTATTCTGATACTCTCTATTTGTAATAATCTAATTCTCCTAAAAAGGAAATAGGAAAACTAGGAAAGTAAAATAAAATAAAAGATTATATATCTATTTCCTCTAATTAAGAAGATTCTAAAGATATTATCTCAAGTTACAACACAAATGATGTGGGACTTTCCAGCACCACTCATCCACAGATGCCTACCAAACAAAGCTGGCCTATCAGAATAGACAACTATCAAGATGAGTTAAGAGGCTTTGATACCATGCTATATTTCTACTTAAAACTGACTGACATTGAGTAGAGTTGTCCAACATATATATATATATATATATATATATATATATATATAAATATATACACACACACATAAGTTTCACTCCAAGAATTTAGGTAGGCGATGTGGGACTTCTCAACAGTTAAGGACCAACCAATCCATAAAGGTTAAGCTATTAACTGACCTTTGAATAATTTTATATCTTTAGTGAACTTCAAACATTTATTGTGAGAACAAGCAACCATACTATTTGAAATGAGGCTGTGATACATGCGAACAAAATGGTATTGGAGTAAGCCTTTATCAAAAGTTACACAATATTGTTTTTTTCTTTGTTTATTTGAATTGTTTTGTTGTTGTATTGTAAAGCCATTCATTTGCATTTCTCTCAACAGCTTAAGCTCTTATGATAGTTGGCTTTTTGACACGATATTGGGACCTCTCAAACAATGTGATATTGGCTCTTAGGATAGTTCAGTCCTTACCACTCCCCATTCTTCCTACCAAATTTAATGACTTAGCAGAAGGTAGGCTGGCTTGTCTGTAATCTACATTCTACTCTCCAAGCCCAAAAGGCTAATGTGGTGCTGTGACAGGGCGCAATAGAGATGATACATGAAACTTTTCATGTGTTTCAACTTAAAAGTTTCTGATTCTGGAATAGTCTGTAGAATATAATGAGATATAGCCTCTACTGTCATGCCCATTCAAGACTTGCCTTGATACTATTTCTTCAATTACTAAGAATAAAATTAACGTATTTGAACAATGTAATGTGCACATTTCATGTTTTATCTTTAATGGAGAAGGCACATCAAAATCTGTTTTGATTATATTTGTAGGGCTCGCTATGAAGATGCAAAGTTCTTTTATGAGATGGACACTCGTAAGAGGTTTACAGAGTTCCGAAAACAACTGAAAAACATTCTATTTCATGTAAGTTACAAATTAAACTTTTATTGAAGTGCTTGTAAGTAAATCTCATACTAACCAAAATATATATAAAATAATTCTTCTTATTTGAAAATTAAATAAATAGGCATTTATCATTTTCCGTTACTCATGTTTTTTTTCTAAATCAGGTCAAATATTGAGTCACTGTTAATAATGAGAAGGAATTAAGGGAAAGTCAGGAAATAAGACAATAATAGTTTTATGTGAAAGTTGTTGAAAATATATCTCTTAACCTCTCTCATCTTGCTTGTTTGAATAACACGGTGAAACAGGAGAAGCTTGGGACCATGCTTGATAAGATGACTCGTGTTGAAAACATGGTTGCTGAACTAAGTTGCATCCTAGATATGAGTGAAGATGTGCAAGATATTATCCGTGATGCTGCCTCTCTTGCAATGTCTGATCTTTCCACTGCAGTTGTCACTGAATTTACCTCACTTGCGGGAATTATGGGCCGCCACTATGCCCTTAGAGATGGATACTCAGAGCAGGTTGTTTAACTTTGTTTTGCCGTGTTTGGTTATCTGAAATGTCATGTTTTACCACTGCAATATTTAAAACTTCATTGCATCATGTTTGATTGGTACTCTCATAATTTTTCTTTTCCTTGTCACTTATCATCTTGCAGATTGCAGAGGCCTTGTTTGAGATCACTCTTCCTAGATTTTCTGGGGACACGCTTCCTGAAAGTGATGCCGGCATAGTTTTGGCAATTGCTGATAGGTGGAGCTGACACCAGAATTTAAATCTCTTGCCTGTTCATTTTAGTGATAATTCAAATTTACAGTGATTTTAATTGGAAGAATTTTTTAGATATTTGCTGACCAATCAGATTACTATTCAAAAAAAAAATACTATGGGAAAGATTACAAAGAAAAGTAAGGATAAGAATAAGATCAGTAAAAAGCTTGTATATTCTAAAGTTTCTAGAATTGATTTATTCTAAAATATCCTAATAACTTCAACAATAGAATTTTCCTTTATCTTGACTATAACATTGACAAAAGAATCAACAAAACTGTCCTATACTTTAGGGAGTCCTGTTTCCGCTAATTCCTTAGTGTTCTTATTTTTACTATTGAATGTTCTTCATTGCAATGTGAAATCAGTTTATGGTGCATGTTATAGTGGAATATGTCCAAATGATATGGACAACATAGATCTGAATCTTATGAGATATGATAGTTTTCTGCAGATTAGATAGCCTGGTAGGTTTATTTTCTGCTGGTTGTCAACCTAGTTCCACAAATGATCCATTTGGTCTGCGAAGAATTTCATATGGTCTTGTAAGTATAACATACATTTGATCTGTCTAATATTTGTTAAAGACTAAAAGTATTTCCTTTTATATCGACACTCCCCTTCTGCCCCTCCATCCCTCCTGCTAAAAGCTTAAGCAGAAAATCTATAAACACAATTCCTTGCACTCAGAGATGCACTTTATATTCCAGGTGCAACTATTGGTGGAAAAGAATAAAAATCTAGATTTTAAAAAGGCCCTGGAACTTGCTGCAGAAGTCCAGCCCATTAAAGTAGATCCTCGTGTAATCGATGACGTAAGATGAGAGTATTTCATGAATTCAATTTCTGTTGCTTCTTGTGATTGAAATCTCATGAGACAGTTTTCTCTTTCTTTAGGTACTTCACTTTGTTACACGAAGATTGGAGCAATTTCTGGTAGGTATTATGATCATAATATTTGTTCCTTTTCTTTACTGCAATTAAACTTTTCATACCGTTATCTTTTACCGTAAGTATTTTTATTTGCTTCTTTATGGCCAAATTAACTTCAGTTGTTTTTCACATTTCTCTTAGCAAAATAAAGTATGCCTGGGAAGAGGAGGGTGCAAATGGTTTGATTTTGATTTGTTTTTGGGGGGAAGAAAATGTCTTTTATAAAATCTAATTCATATTTACTCATTAATTGCTTCTCATTTAAAACAGCAAGGACTTTACACATAAACCAGTTACTAGATATTTATATTAAGTATCAATGTGTTGGAGCTTATGCATGTCGATGATTGTACGGATTAGGGAGAGAGAATCATTACAACCGGTTATAGGAGGTTTTGAAATGAATCTTTATTGCAGTCTTGCAGATAAAAAATTTAATTAATGACCGCTTGGTATATTCTTTCTTTCTTGGGATAACCACACTACAAAAGCTAGTCACTGTAGTTGGCAAGCCCAACACCTTATAAACGCCACACAAAAATCTCACGCTTCCAATGTTGGACTAAGTCCCATTTCTTTCTATTGGATCATAACATCTTGCCAAACACTAGTATCCAAAAATTCTAATGTGGGACTCAAGTTCTATACCATGTTACTGGATCCTAACTGTATCATTTCTATAGTCGAAAACTGATGTTTTGCTCAGCAGATATTATTCAATGATATATTTGAATGTAGAACATGTCGTAGTCTTGTTGTATTTGTGCATAATGCTTTGTAATGGTCTCATGAGTTTTATCATGTTGCTACAAATTAGAGATTAACAATGACTAGAAATATAGTCAAATTATAGTATATATATAAGTAAGTTGTAAATAGCGAGGTATTAGGATAAAAATATCCTCAACATCTCAAGAGTGGTTAAAAGAAGTTATCTTTAGAATCTTCTTACGTAAGGAGTTTGAGTGTTACAAATAGAGGTGATGAGAATGTGATTGGTGTGGTTGTCACCAGTAAAATAATTCCACTTCTCTTTTACATATTCAATGTTTGGTCTCATGTGTGAATACAAACCTTACCTTATAAGTTAACTTTGTGAGGTTAAGTTCTAAATCCGCTTTCTAAGATAGTAACATATCCTATTCTAACAAGGTTTGTTAGAACTTATATCACTCGAGGCCTCTCACAATTATCTAGTCCCATGCTCATAATGTTTCATGAATTGATGTGTTAGAGAGGTCCCTCATCTATAAATATGATTAAATTACAGTATATAAGCGGGTGTAAATCTCACCTTATTAGTGGGTTTTTGAAATAGAGTTAGACCTAAATCCATATTCTAAGAATATTTTGGTAATAGGTTGACAAGGGGGTGAATGCAGAGTTTGTGCGGTCAATCCTTGTTGAAAGAGCAAATTTTCCCTGTCTTGCAGCAAAATCAGCATATAAAGTAAGTATCCCTCTTTCATTTTACTCCATATTTGATATTGCATTGATGTGTGCTCAATTGATTTCAAAGTCTTGAAAGTTTCAAGTTTAGAGTTAATCTCTTTCCTTGATTCCTCAGTCTAAATGATTTCGAATGCAAAAATGCAAGCAATTAGGGATCATCTTTTGTATGCTCTTTGTAAGCACATCCAAGACTAGATTAATGAGTCCTATGTTGTTGGAAAGTCCTTAGTCTCACTTCCGACATCTTTTTTCTCTAGTAGTTATTTCTGTCAAGCATGAATTACAATACATGCTTGATATATCTAGACTATTGTATAGTCTAGATATAAGTCACACGAACACTTTTATGTTTTCAAAGTCTTCCATGACACTTTTACTTGACACTCAACTATAAGTTGTTTCTAAGCCAATAGAAAACGTGTAGATCTCTTTCTTTGGTTTGGTATAATTTCACTAGTCCCTGTTCAAGATAAATAACTTCTGTTGTAGACTTTTGGTATAAAACAAAATTGATTTTCCATAGTCCTGGTATCTTAATCTATGCTTAATCAGCTTTGTCCTAGTATCTTAATTTGTACTCAATCAACTCTGCCCGTAATTTCGTAGTCTGAATTATAAGTTTTATCCTTCTGTAGTTCACACTTCTGAATGTCTTCCTTGTTCATAATTATTAGAACCAAAATGTTCTATTATTTTATTTTATACGCACACACACGTATTACTTTAAATTTTAGATATTCTAGTTAAACTATTCAAATAATAGAATTTTAATTCAGCTCAAATATGGAATTCCATATCTCAATTCTTTGTTCCAAGTATAAAGAATTAATACTCTTAATTATACAGAATTGGAATTGAAATTAGAATTATCTAAACCACAATTCAAATTCTTTCCTCCGAACAGACCTTTATACATGTCTTAGATTCTTGGTTTAGCATTTCAATGTTCCAGTTGGCAGGGATACAAATTACAATTTATATAGAAAATTAACTGTTCATATGTGGAATTGAGGACCAAATGTGACTGTAATATGAGTAGTCACGTGTTTCTCAAATATGAGAAATATTAGGTTTGCTAAATGATGTGATAACCACAAGTCTTTAGTACTTTTGAATAGTAATTATGTACTCCTGATTGTTTACAATGTTGTTTTAGATGGAAAAATTGTCAAGTGGGAACCTTTTTCCTAAAGTTGTTGAAGCATACTCCCGGCCAACTAGAATTGTCCGTGGGAAGGAAGTTGAATTTCATGCGGAGGTATGCATCTTTCTTATTTTATTGTAAACATACAGGGGGTAACCAAATTACTGTCGAATTTGAGTTAAGCATAACATAAAAGCCACCAGATTAAAAAAATAAATTTAAGAACTGAAAGAGAAAGAATTGTGGTTAAATTTCGTTGGTAAGATCTGAAAAGTACCATTTGTGGGGGACGGGAAGAGGGGAGGGCGCATGTTCGTGTGTGGCCCATTATTCGTTACACTAGCTGTAAAAATTACTTAAATAACATTTTATTGAAGGTAAATTTCATTAATCTAACAGTTGAGTTCATGATATTATCTTAACGATCATGTATATTAAATTTCACATCATTCTTTTATTAGTGTGTTTTCTTTTTTTGTAATCAAACGAAAGAATGCTATGGCATCACTACACGATACGAACCTAACTATATACAACCTTCTTAGAAATAGTATAAAAGAGAAAATAAGTACAGAAATAGGGGTTATAAACATATTTCTCCCATAAACCATTTATTTATGAGTAGTTTCTGCGTTTCTCTTCAACTATGTCCATTATTTGACATTTATCTTCTCTTGATTCTTAAACTTACATTATTAGGTGGATGAGGCTGCTTTTGTGACAAATGAAGAGAGAGTTTTATGGAACACGTTTTTGTCTGTTAAAAAGAGTATCCATCCTGGTATTTTTTTTCATTATGCCCCGCAATTTTTGCGTTTATAGTTGATATTATCTACTGATATAGTGTTAGCTTTTATTTTATCTACTTAATATAATTTTCTTTTAATTTTGCACTAGATCTAATATAATTAATTTCTGAAATTCTGAATTACTGATATATTGTGCGCTTTTACACATTTCTGAATTTATTTTTCATTTTCTTTATTATGATTATGATACTTATTTTTCTTTATACAGGTCTTGACATAGATGATTTTGTAGAAACTTCATGTCAGTTGATACAGCCACTTGAGGATTTCTTCAATAATGTCTTTGTAATGGTGGTACGTTAATCTTGCTGTACTTGTATAATTCCATATCGGGCGTTAATATATTTGTGGCGACTCTTAATAAAAGCACTTTAATAATTTTCGATGTGAATTGAACGATCAAGACTGATTACAAAGCTGATAAAGATGAAATAAGTCCAGGAATAAAATTTGTTCAGAAATATTAGGGCATGATATTGCAGAGCTTTTCTGTCAAAAGTTATTCATGGTATATAATTAGGATTTATCTTGTAGTTTCTTTGTGCTTTGAACTGTAAATTCTATCATGTATGTTCTGCAGTTTGAGTTCCATAACCATAATATAAATAGTATAGTTTTCTTTCTGGTGAATCATAGGACGATGACAAGATCAGAGTAAACAGGTTAACTTTGCTAAAAGGAATTGCTGATCTTCCTAAAGGAATAGCAGACCTCACTGTTCTACCTGGATTTTAAGGATTGGTAAGAAGATTATTTCTTTCTCAGGAAGACCATATTATTTTTTAGGCTCGAAAAGTGCTTCAGCAATTAGGCTTTATCTATTTTTTTTTCGCCCTCTTGCTTTTTCTGGTCGAATTTTGACACACTGGTTTAACAGTTTCTTTCAATCCATGAGTCTGTAAATTTCTGTAGCAGTCTATCGTATGACGGATTTGTAATATTCTTCTTCATAGATGTAATAAAAGACAATGTACTTTTTTTAATACTCGAATATATCTTTTTAATTGTACATCATTTTTGTGTTTATTACTTTTTATTGGTACTTGCAACAATACGTAGAGCAAGTCTTCACATTTTTATCAATAAAGTTTTCAAAATATATATAATTTTGTAAAAGTAGTATTAAAAAACATCTAAACAATACAATTTAAAATATATTTAATTTTTGTGAGAATGGTACTAAAAAATGTACGTAATGGTTATTTTAAAGTGAAGTTATTTACTTATTGTGGTGTATGGAGAAGTTTAATTACTTATTTTATTAAATAAAGAAGGTTTTTATAATTTTTAGAGGTGAAATTATCTAATTAAAATATGTATTGAATTTTTTTTAAAGTATATAAATTTTTTATATGATGATATGGATAGTAGTACGTATTTAAAAATATTTAGGATTGCATTAAAATCAAGAGGCAAGCAACCGCGACATTGGCATAAATGTAATTATTATAACTATTTTAACTAAATTTTGTTAAATTTATTTAGGTTTAAATTCTCATTTGGTCCTCGTATTTGTGTCAATCTTAAGTGAGTCATCGTTTTTTTTTAGTCTCAATCGGGTCCATAAACTTGTTAAAATGAGATAATTAAGCCTTCTATGTTAATTTAGTAGTAACGTCGTTTGCTTATGACTACGTGGTGTACAGAAAATGAGTTCACTTATAATGATTTAAATACGTGGATATTAGTTGTTTGAAAAAATGTATATACGTGGCAGGGAATTAGTGATTTTTATTGGGTTTTTTTAAACTGAAATAGAAAAGCTTAAAAGGGAATTAGGGATTTTATGAGTTATGGATTTTGATGTGGTGAGTGAGTGTGAGAATTAGGGCTCAGGAGAATTTGTGAAGATGAAAAGGAACCATGTGGTGGTGGACGAATCGAATTGAAAGTGGAGGCCAGTTAAGGTTAGTTTCGTATCTTTTCGCCTTTACGAATATGTAGTTATTTTGCTATGTTTATGCGTTGTTATGGTCTCAAATGTGTTGCGTTGTGGTCCCAATTTTGCTATCTTTTAGCGTTTAGGTTATAATTGGTTTGGTGTTGTTATTCTGTGACGGGTCCCGATTTTGGTATGTTACTGTATGTTGAAATGTGTACAGTGTTGTGGTCCCAAAATTGCATTTTTATCAATTGTTTAGAATTAGTGGTCACCTTTTCTGTCGGAGTGTTTCCTTAGTGGGGATGTTAGTTTGTTCCCTTGTCTCCTTGATGTCTGACTGTTTGCGTAGTTAGTAAAGAGTGAAATCATAATATCCCCTCCAATGTATAGGTCTTAAAAGCTTGTGCTTCAAACGTAATATTGCATGGCTGAACGTATTAAAGTTGTGGTCCATCACTTTGGGCATTTTGTTAGTGATGACGAGATAGCAGAATGGTCTTGTGATCCAGACCTGTGGTGCTATTTTGGTACAGTTTAGGAGGTCAATCAGTGGTGCTAGATAGGTTAGAATTGTTGAGTGATGATAGGGGTGTTATGCATATGCTGAATATTGCAAGGTTAAATGATGAAGTTCATTTGTACGTGGTTCATAATACCATGGAACCACAAATAATAGAAATGATTGATTGGGTTGATGGTGATGTTAATGATGAAGGTAATGTTGCAAGACAAGTGGAGGGTGAGGTTGAGGGTGAGGATGCGAGTTAGGTTGAAGTTGGAACAGAAATGGAGGAGGGTCACTGTGAGGATGAGGTTGAAGGTGAGGCTGAAGTTGGAACAGAAATGGAGCAGGGTGAGAGTGAAGTTGCTAAACAGATTAAACATGTTGAGGATGGTGAAGTACATGATGTAGAGGAGGTTGAGGTACATGATGCAAATGATTTTTAGCTAGAAGATGTAGAAGAGGATGAGAATGAGGATGATCATGTAGATGAGGCTGAGGATGAGGTTGAGGATGTGGTTGAGGATGAGGCTAAGGATGAGGCTGAGGATGAGGCTGGAGACGATGGTCAGGATGAAGATGTAGATGAGTATGTGAGTGAAGAAAGTCTAGTTGATGTCACCATTAAGTGTGACATTGGTACTTCGAAAGGAAATGTGAGGGAAGAACAACCTTTCAATCTAGTAGGTGAGTCTTTAAGGACAACTAATAATGAATCCATACATGATGTTCATGGCTTGTCTGACATTGAGTGGGTGTCAGATGAGTTGGATAGTGGTCCAGATAGTGACGAGGATGATGATTCCATTCATAGAACTTTGTTTCTCACATTTAGCATGCCTAAAAGTTTGACGGATTATAAATGGGAAGTAGGAACCTATTTCACTGAGAAAAAGGAATTCACAGAGGCCATTAGGACTTATGCACTGAGTAATGGTAGAAATTTGAAATTCATGAAGAATGACAAGAAGAGGGTTGCTATAAAATGTTTGTGGGGGCAAGGGGAAATGCAAATGATATGCTTATTGTGCCTATAAGTCTGGTGTGAAGTCACGGTAGCTAAGAAAAGTGATTGATTTTACATATTTCAATGTGAAGTTGATGACTTCTAAGTGGTTGAGTCAAAAGATGGAAAAATCTGTCAGAGAGAACCCTAATATGAAGGTCATGGACATTAGGGACAAAGTAAGTAGGAAATGGAATGTAGGAATATCTAGAAATATGGCTTTTAGGACAAGAGCCATGGAAAAAGATAATATTGAGGGGTCATTCAATGAACAATATAGAAGAATCTATGATTATGGTCATGAGCTTCTAAGAGCAAATCCAGGTTCAACAGTCAAAATATAGGTTGAAAATAGTAATGATGAATGTATATTCAATAAAATTTATGTATGCTTAAAAGCATGCAAAAATAACTTCATTAGTTGTAGACCCATCATTGGGTTGGATGGATGCTTTTTGAAAGGAAAGTATGGAGGTGAGTTACTAACAGCAGTTGGAAGAAATGAAAATGAACAAATTATGCCCATTGCATATGTTGTTGTTGAGGTAGAAACAAAGACTCGTGGACTTGGTTCTTAGAGCTTCTCATTGCAAACCTTGGTGGGGAAGCTGTTTGTGGAGCATGTACATTTATTTCAGACCAACAAAAGGTCAGTAACTGAAAAGAAATGTTAATTACAATCTACTTCAGAAATAACTCAGCTGACTTCAGTATTTTAAATTGTAGGGTCTTCTGCCAGCTATTCAAGATCTTCTACCTTGGGTAGAGAAAAGATTTTGTGTTAGACATTTGTATTCTAACTTCAAAAAGAAATATCCTGGAAAAGACCTTAAACGTTTGATGTGGAGGGTAGCAACAACCACATATCACAACTATGGGAGGCTGAAATAAGGAAAATTAAAGAGATCAATGTAGAGGCATTTAAATACTTGATTGCAATTCCACCTAGGTATGTATTCACTTATCTCGAAACGTTATTGTTATTATATTGTTATATTTACTTTGACAGTTATATTTACTGACATTTAAATCTCCCAGGTTTTGGTCAAGATCTAGATTCACCCCTAGATCACAATCTGACACTCTTGTCGACAACATGTGTGAGGGCTTCAACAGTGTGCTAGGTCGTACTAGGTGTAAGCCAATTATCACTATGTTAGAAGACATTAGGGTTTACATCATGAAGACATTAGGGTTTAGAAGACAAAGATGGCATTATATCAAGGTTTTGTGTGCCCTAAGGTTCTGAACAAATTTCAAAACCAGTCGTGGTTAACCAGATATTGGTTACCAAGGTAACTTTAAACCTACAATTAATTTGTGTTCATCATTAAGAAGAGCTTGTTCATCATTAATTTGTGTTGTCATTTTGTACTCATGACAGATGGTCATCACATCAATTATTTGAAGTACTACACATTTCACAATTTGGGGAGCAATTTGTTGTGAATCTTGAAAACAAGGAGTGCAGTTGTAGAAAGTGGTTAATTACTGGCATTCCTTGCACTCACGTCATAATCGCAAGGAAATTCTTGAATTTAAATGCAGAAGACTACATTGGTCATTGGTTTAGGAAGTCTACTTATGAAGAGACCTACAACACCATCATTTATCCTATTAATGGTCAACTTGTCTGGGACATAACTTCATATCCAGATGTATTACCCCCAAAGAAGAGGACAATGCTAGGAAGACCCAAGAAAAATGAAGACTAAAGGCTTGGGAGTTGAAGAAGAATGACACTGAATTAAGAAAGGGTGGGAACAAAAAAACCTGTGTTCTCTACAAAGAACTTGGACACAACAAAAAATCATGTCCACAACGACCTACAACACCAGATGTGCCTCCACCAACAATAGATGTGTCTGTTGACCAACCTACTCAACAAACACAACTCACAATACCTCCACCAACAGAAGTGCCTATTACTCAGGAGTCTGCTGAGTCTCTTCTGATGAATGAAGTCATATTTAAATGTCTTGTAATCTGTACTGATGAAGGAAGAATGTAATATCACTTTTTTTTGTGTAATGTGTACTGATGAAGACATATGAGGTTTTCTTTTGCTGTAATTTGTACTGATGAAGTAGTATGAGGTTTCTTTTGTTATGTTATGCACCGAGTAAGACAAAGTTGCTATCAGGTTTTCTATTGTTGTAATTTGTACTGATGAAGTAATATGAGGTTTCTTTTGTTATGTTATGCACTGAGTAAGACAAAGTTGCTATCAGGTTTTATTGACCATTGCTTTATGATGTTATGTTTGCACTTGCTTTAACTTGTGTTGCTCATATGAAATTAAATAAATCAAATAAGACAGTATTAAACATCATTAGAAGTAACCTTTATAAATAAAATAGACAGTAACATTTCAAATATCAAATTACATTGATATCATCGTAGTTTCATCAACCTAGTTTCATCAACATTGATATCACAATTACATTACAAATAAATGTAACAAACACCATCCCCCTTAAAACCTTCATCCTTTTCTCCAAAATAACTACACTTTTCTCCAAACAACCTATTTTCAACTTTTCAACATCTCTTTCTTCCATCTTCATCACACTTTGTTCTATCTTCATCAAACTTCGACCCACTTCTTCATTTCTTACATTTGCACTACTGTCTTCTACATTCACTACATTTCGAGAATGAATTACGTCTTCACTGCACCACTCAAAGAAGTTGCATCCAACGAAATCTTCACTCCCAACCTATGGAAGAAGAAAACACATTCCCTCGTCAATGAAATCAAAACTCCCACCCTGTGGAAATCAAAACCAGACAAAAACTCACAATTCTGCTTCCATTAAACTTACCTTGAAGTTAGGGCAACCTCAAAATCTTTTGCCCTTGTTTTTAGGGGTTCTAGCAACGCGGAAGACTGTAGGCCGACCACAAAAACAAGTGGATTTTACACCCAATCTGCTCCCACTGGCAGAACTATGTTGAAAGCCTTAACCCGTGCATTTGCAAGAAGAAGATGAAGCATACATTTCGTGAGTTGAACATGTTAAACACTTTGGAAATCAGGGTTGGTTTAAATATTAAGTTTTCGGGCTAACAACATCACATGTGGCAATCTAATTACACAACAGAACACCAATCATATTTAATACACAATGTCTCGTCAACTAAAACAAATTACAACTCAGCATAAGCAAACCACGTTAATGATAAATTAATGGAGAGGGCTTAATTGACTCATTTTAACAAGTTTATGGGTCCGATTGAGATCGAAAAAGAAACGATGACCCACTCTGAGATTGACACACAAATACGAGGACCAAATGAGGGTTTAAACCATTTATTTAATATTTTAAACGTTTTTTGAACTAACATTGAAGAAAAAAATGTATCAAACAATATATAGAACTTAAATATTATCATGAAATGCATTTGAAACATCAAATAAATTTAATACATTTTGATTAAAAGAATTAAATCTACACATTTCTAAAGTTGAAAGATTAGATCAAAATTTTAAAGATGGACAAATTTTAATTTTCACAAAAAGTTAAAGAGAAAAACATATTTAAGTCTAAAATTAATAATATTTTCAAGAAACATCCGTAATTTCATTTTTCATTATGAAATTTATAATAGAGGAAACAATATTTCTAGAATGTTCTTTTAAGAATGTTGGATAATATTCTTTCCAAAATATCTATAATTGATTTCGAAATAGTATTTCTGAAAGGATATTAAATTCCTTTAAGAATTGACTTCGTCGAATCCTCTTAATGCATTTATTATTATGGAATGAAAATTTAAAAATACAGTAGAATGAAGTTACAATAGTCTTTTAATAAAGATGTCGAATTCACTGTAAAATAATCTTGCTGAAAGAAATAACTCTTTTGGATGCAGCAATTTAAGTTTAGAAAGTAGCTAGGATAACTTGCTTGTTTCAATTACATCTTCATGAAGAAAATGACTTACCGAGAGTGAAACTTTCTTAATTTGATCAAATTCAAGCACAAGTATTTGTGCTTTTTTCGATCTCTTTTGTACTTTCTCATTCTGAAATTCTTATCTATCTTGAACCAGGTTATGAAACTTTCGATTGGACATATTGCATGTGACTGT
This sequence comes from Vigna nakashimae, assembly GCA_034642375.1. Classification (NCBI taxonomy): domain Eukaryota; kingdom Viridiplantae; phylum Streptophyta; class Magnoliopsida; order Fabales; family Fabaceae; genus Vigna; species Vigna nakashimae. The sequence continues at coordinate 1,498,291 of CM067766.1, forward strand.
TAATTCTTGCTAAATACACATTCCTATTATTGTATTGAAACATTCAAATCTCAGTTTCATTTATAAGTTCAACATGCTTGAAATCTGTCACTTACAAACTTCATATAGTAATTGCAATATAGCAGCTCTTATCATTTATTTCTAGATATATTCGTTTCATTATGTGTTTTCTTTATCAATAAATAATTGAGTTATGTGTATGTGTATTTTTTGCATATGAATGTCTTGCTCATGTGTAGAAATGGCTTGCAAAAGTACAAGTATATCAATATGGCTTGTAAGACTAAACAATAATTAAAAAGTACAATTTGTTGTGTACTAACTCCTTACCATGATCTATGAGTTGTGTGTTCATGTAGTACTTTAAACCGAGAACAACCATTATCTTAGGTTATATTTAGACAATTTGTGGATGAATTATCCTAATTGTCATACACACTTATCATGTAACTACATTTAATAATTGACATATTCTATTTCTATTTATTTTTGTGAAGTGATTTACGACTTCAATCTGTTATGATATTGAGAAATAAGCAGGGTTGTGGCTAGAAAGAGATCTTTAATTTACAATAGACCTGGTCTTAGCGTGTAGTGTGATATAGATTGCCCCATATTGCATGTATTTAGTAGAAATGGCTGAGATTAAAAGGCAAGGGAGGAACCATTACAAAAATAGTTAATTGGACAAAGTATATATCCACTTGAGGAACAACAATTCTATTAGTGAAAAAGAAAAAAATAACAACATGCCACTATGTGTTGATTATTAATAAAGTACAATCAAGAATAAATACTTAATACCAATAATTGATGATATTTTGGATTAATTACGAGGAGCTTCAATATTTTAAAAAATTGACCTATTTATCTCAAAAAGAGTGAGAATTAAAATGGGATGATGAATAAAAACTAGTGATAATGGTTTATGCATTGAAAATTTGAAGATATTGTCCTATGAGATCATATTTAAAAGTCTTTAGTGATCATAAAAACCGAAAATATCTAATAGAAAGAATTGAATATGCGACAAAAGAGGTGGACAAAATTTTTAGAAGACTGTGACTTTGAACTATTTTATAACTCCAGAAAGACAAATGTAGCAAAAAAAATGCCTTGAGAGTACAAAGTTCTTGCATATTTTTGTTGTGATGGTAAAGGAATCGTGATAATTAGAAAAATTTTATTTCTCATCTTAGCAGTAGAAGTGTTGCATAAGAGTTCGTACCAAGGAACTTTGAAAATCAATAATAATTTTCTTAAATAAATCAAAGAGGAATAACAAACTAACCAATATCTATGAGACATCATAAAATAGAAGGAATAAAGTAAATGACAAGGTGTATAAAAGTAAATTGATTTTATCCCAGATCAATTAAGATGTATCAAAACTTATGACAAGATTTTTAGTGGTAAGGAATGAAAAAGAATATATAGATTAAATATCCAAATGTCTAAGATGCAAAGTTGATCAAATAATCATTTAATGTGTTGATATCAAGTGGTCAAATGTGTTCAAAAAAGTACTTGTGAAACTATTGTATTATTCTTCACATTGTGAAGTTGTTGCTTATGAACTTAAATCATACTCTCTGTTGAGAGCTTTTCTTTTTGTTTTTTAGTGTTCTTAGGAGGAGATCAAGAAAGTATAACTTAGAGAGGCTTCGGTACTCAAGTAACTTGTAAGACCTGAGAAAAATGTAGTAAATAAGGAATTAAGGGATTTGAGTTTTGAATGTTATTATTGATAATTGGTGTGAAGTTTAGGTATTTCTTAGAATTATAATTGCTATGTTAATCATTTCATGATATAGTTAATAAAGTGCAACACATGATTGGTATGCTGGTAATTGAGTTATTTGTGTGCTATTATCAATGTGATGTGTTGACTTTTTAATGGAAGGGGTGATTTAGGATTGAATGAGTGTGTGTTCAATTATAGGGAGAAAGGGAGTTAAGGGAAGCCTTTGTTTTATTTGTATTTTTTCTTAGGGATAAAATGATCTTTTACCTTTATTTAATTGGTGAAGAAATTAAATAAAGGGGTGTAGGAAGTAAAAGTGTGTAAATAAAATAAAATAAAAGATAGATGGTGGATGTGAGCTAGAAGGAGAATAGAGATTTAGATAGATTTGGTTTTTAAAATATATTATTATAAGTGAGGAGATATTACAGATAAAGTTTGGTTGTTTTATAAATATTAAGATACAGAAAAAGGGGTGACATTTGTGTTTTAGAAACCCTAGAAAACTATAAATCAAAGAGAGAAGCAAATGAGAGAGAGACGTTTGGGAGAGAAGAGAAAGAACAACAAAAACCCTTAGTGCAAAGGAAGATTGGTGGTGTTTTAGAGTTATAGATAAAGCCTTAGGATTGACCAATGTATGGGGGAAGCTTACCTATGTTTGTTTGTTGTTGTATGTCATGTATTTTTATTATCTTGACTGGTTAATTCTAGTTTTGATGCATGTGTGAATAATTATGGATATGATTATCTATGGTTGTTGTTGGGAAATGATTTGTGTATGCATGAGAATAAGATTTGTCATATTATGATGAACTTTCCCTATGAATGCATGTATGGTTTTATTAGGTTATTCCATAATAGGGTTAATGCTAAGGGGGAACAAAGTTATGGTATTGAAGTTTTACCATGTCAACTCATGATGTAAAGATAGCATGATAAATATGTGTAGTGTTTTTGGGTTTGTTGGAGATATAATATGTGTAGAGATGGGATTGGATGAATCAAAGGATGTAAAGTATGTGTTTGAGTGTGTTTATAATGGTCTGTGATGGAATGCATGTATGATGTCTTAAGCATGTTTTCACATGATTTAGGATTAATACACGAGGGATTGGACCTTAAGTTTTGGTCTAGGAATGTGGTTATTCGTGGGAATAATCGATTATCTAGGATCATAATCAATTATCTCTTCATACGTGTTGAATTTTGGTGATTTGTTGTATGGGACCACTAAGATAATCAATTATCGTAAGTGATAATCGATTATCACAGAGTATTTTTACTAGAAACAATCCATTTTGATGAAGAATGAACGTGGACCAAGCTTGAAGAGTTGTGAAATGTGATGATAATCAGAGAGTTAGATTAATGGTTGTGTTTGTTATTAAAAAAGTCTATATATTACAAAACTTTATCAGAGAAAACAGCTTTGAAGACTGCATGGTCAAACCGTAAAGCTAGAGATTACAAAATCTTTTCCCGCAAGTGAAGGCATCGTTTTCATGTTCTTTTATTTTATTCTCTTGAAACGGTTTTTGACTAGCATCCCCTGTGGGATTGATCCACAAGTTTCGAACCTAGGCAGTTGCATCATGCTCTATAAATAGAACACTTCATTTACTCCAAAATACATCATCAAAAACCACTCTTCTCTCATTCTCTCTTCTCTTAGTTTCATTCTTTCTTTTTTCTTCTTCCTAAAATATTTTGGGTTTATTTTATATTCTTTTTAGAGATTTTTGCTAGTTCTGATATCCTCAAAAAATTCTGAGAAGTTCCTATTGTATCATGGGGGCCTTGCACAATACATCGCGGATAAGTCCTTAAGGACAATGATCTACACGCCTTGTAAAATCCTTTGTTCGTGATCTTTATTTTTTTATTGTCAGCTTTTCCAACAATGTTTAGGGTCAGTTTTGACTTATGGTTGAGATTGGAGCATGGGTGAGTGTTAGGGTGTACTTGAGTGCGTGGTTGATGAGCATGAGAGTGAGAGATAAGTCTACTTGTTATACCTAGTAAATCCTGGTTTTTATCTGCGAATAGGTATTGTTTTTTTGGGTATTAAATCTTCCTTTTGTGGGGGTAATAATGGTTCCATTATCCTTGTGTGGCAGGAAAGCATAATCCTTAGTTGGATTGTGAGATTACTCGATTGCATATGCATATTGTTGTTATGATTGTTTTGTTGATAACTTACCCCATACGTGTTTTTCTCTGTGTTTGTGAATGAAATTATCGGCGATGATCATATGATGCGTTATACGTGAGCAGATGATGTTACAGATGTTTTAGAGATGTGATAGACTCGAGAGAGGACGTGAAACAAATTTGGGATTTCAATTAAAACTATTTTGTTTTACAAGTTAAGACAATATAATTTGAGTTATTTCCTTCGTTATTTTATTATTCAAAATAATATAATTGGATAAGGTTTTTAGAATTATTATGTTTTGAATAAATTATGAACGTTTAAACGTTAAGGTTATTGAAAAAGTACCTTTTTGCGCTATGATAAATTTTGAATTTTACCGGTTTTGTAATAACCCGTGACATTCCAAAAATTGGGGTGTTAGATAACCTAGAGAGTTTGGTGAACTCGTTGTAATCTTTTTGTTTGATTAAGGGAACCTCTTAAGTTGTGTGCTGAAAGGAGAACTAGATGTTGCTCATGAATTTGGGTGAATTAGTATAAAAATGTTTGTGTGATTATCTTTGTGAACTAGACATTCTGGTCTAGTATTATGCAAAAAAGAGTCTCTAGATTTTATTAAACCCCCATTTTAGAGTCAATTGTTCCATTATGGTAAACATACGAGAATAAAGAGTGATGATATGATTGTCCTCTATTAATGGACACAATTAGCCAAGTAAAATAAATCACGGGTTTCTATGAATACAATGTCCACAAATCACGAGTTTCTATGAATACAAAATGTGTTTTGGACGAAGATGGCGCGTCACTGATGTTGTGTAATGGAAGTGCATGGCGACAAACGATGGTGGCTATGGTTTCTGATGTGTTGGGGGGTTGAAGATGATAATGTGACAACATATATATTGTACTGGGTCACGATAAGAAAAAAAATCGAATAACTTATTCAAACGTGACTAATGTGTACAATTTGCCGATACAATATCATGAAAAAAAGACAAAATTAAACATAAATTATCAAAATTAGAATGACACTAATTAAAAAAAAAATGAATCTCTTTAACCAAAATCAACAAAAATAAAGACCAAAATAGTATTTAAGCTTTATTTTAATTTTAAAAATGTTTAAAGAGTAAAATTAGAAAACAAAGAAATCCTTTTATATATATTAGTTTAAGTAATTTTTAGTTTATGAAATTATACATATGATAAAATTTTAATATTTAAAAAAAGTGTATTTTTATTTTTATAAGTTAACAAATGAAGTGAAAATATTTAGATGATATATTTTACTAAAAATCAATAAATATTATAACATTTGTTTACTATCTTAAAACCATATTTTATAAATAACATTATATATTAGTATAACAAATTGGTAACTTCATATATTTATTAACAAATTTATTCAAAGTAAGAAAACAAAAAATTTGGAAATTGCAGAATAAGTGATGTAAAAGAAAAAAAACTGGAAAGGAAATTCGGAAGCATAAATAAATTGAGAAGATAGAGATTAGGTTAGCGTCACTCTCTCATCTCACCATCTCTCTTCCCCTGCGGCTAGGGTTTTGTTTTCACTCTCTTTCTTCACTCTTCATTCTCTCATTTCATCTTCATCTTCTGTCTCAAATCAACCATGGAACCCTCCTTCAGTTAATCCTTTTCTGTGCTGTCGAAAGAAGTAAGCTTTGTGGGGTTTTCCTGAGAAGGGTTGATTTTCCAAATGGCCACTGCCAATCCCTTTGATTTATTGGGCGACGATGCGGAGGACCCGTCGCAGTTGATCGCGGCCGAGCAGTTGAAGGCCGCCGCGGCGCCGAAGAAAGAGCAGGGCAAGGCTGGACCCCGGGCTGGTGCGGTGGCTCAGCAGAGCAAGCCGGCTCAGTTGCCTTCCAAGCCAGTTCCTCCCACTCAGGCTGGTTAGTTACGTGCCTTAGTTTCTGTTTTCATTCTTTATTTTCTCAATCGTAATTGAATTTTGCTTTTTCTTCATTGTGTTTATTTGGGTCATGAAATCGTGGCTTTTGTCGATGGGGTTTAAGGGAATAAGGAGATTTTCCTGTTCGTAGTTTTCGAAAAGAAGCGGCTTTTTATTTATTTATTTTAGTTTGCTTCATTTATTCATTACATTTTGTTATGTAATTGAAAGTTGTTTTTGTCTTATTATTTGGATTGGGTAAATTAATGAGGTTGAAGGGAAACATGGGTTTATGAATTTGTTCTCTTTTAGGAAAGACGTGGCTTTTATTTTAGATTGGATGTTGTTGTTACTGTCCCGTGGTTTGTATGGACCTTTGTTCTTTTGGTATTTTGTGATAAAATGTATTAATTTTTCATCATTACTTGTTTTTTAGGAGTTATGTATGGTAGCGTGTGAGAGTTTATTGGGGATTTTTATTGTGAGAGTTTATTGGTAACGTATGTGGTTGAACATGCTTTGGTTGTTGACTATTTGTTTAGATCATGTGATATGTCCCTGATAGCCTTAATCTTTAGGCTTTTTAAAAGTTAGATTTGTTTATTGGTAGGTACTGAATCTCTTTAATTATTTATTTACTTGTTGGTTCCCTGTTTATTTATATTTTGTAGTTAGATTATCAAGTATTAGTATGTTTGACCTTTCATTCAGTGTTAAGTTTATTTCAACTTGTTTTTGTTGCTAACTTGATTCCTGAAGAACCACTGGATTGATGATATTCCTGTGTTGCTTTTCCCATGGTTTTTTCCTGTCTTACCGATAGTGAGGGAGGCAAAAAATGAAACCTCTTATGGTGGCCGAGGAGGTGGACGAGGATATGGACGTGGGCGGGGTGGTGGCAGTGGCTTTGGTCGTGATTTTTCCAATGAAGAGAACTCATCTGCCCCTGCTAACCAAGGATCTTTTGAAGGGGAGGCTGGGAATCCCTCAGAAAGGCGTGGTTATGGTCCACCACGTGGGCCTTATCGTGGTCGTGGTCGTCGTGGAGGTTTTAGCAATGGTGAAGTTGGTGATGATGGACGCCCTAGAAGAGCCTTTGAACGCCACAGTGGGACTGGACGAGGGTAACTCTATAATGCATAAATAACTAATATTTGATTACTTTAGTTCTGTTTCTCTCTGTCTCTATCTCTACATATATAATGTTATCAATTGATCTAATTGCAGAAATGAATTCAAAAGGGATGGCGCTGGACGTGGAAACTGGGGTACCCAATCTGATGAAATTGCTCAGTAAGCAGTGTTAATAGGAATGAAGATCTGATAAGAAATTCTTCAAAACGATTCCATATATATCCAATTGAACGCTTATGGTGATTTCTTTCTTTTGATATTAAACGTGATAGGGTCACTGAGGAAGTGGCGGATGAAACTGAAAAGAATTTTGGTGATGAGAAGCCTGTAGGTGAGGAAGATGCTGCAGGTGGAAACAAGGACAGTCCTGCTACTGAAAATGAAGAGAAGGAACCAGAGGACAAGGTAAAATAATCAGTTCTATTAAAGCTTCCCTGATTTATTTTGAGTCTCTTGCTGCAAATTCTAGGTTTTCTGCAGTTCATGATCAGGAGACAAACATAATGTCATATGAATGAGTGATAGGTCATGCAAATTAAGCTATGGTTCTGTATTGTGCATCTCACTGTCACTGCAATCAAATTAAGCTTTGATTGCATTTTTTTCCTTGCTTGTATGCATTATGCTTTAAGTGGGTTATATTTGAAATTTATATTTTTAGGTTATTGTTCATCCATTGTTAAATGGAGTTTAAACTGTGTAGGAGATGACCCTGGAAGAGTATGAGAAAGTGCTGGAAGAGAGAAGGAAGGCCCTGCAGGCGCTCAAGACTGAAACAAGAAAGGTGGATATCAAGGAGTTTGCAACCATGCAGCCACTGTCAAACAAGAAAGACAATGATGAGATATTTATTAAATTGGTGAGCTTTTTTAGTCCCATTTTGCCCTACATTTGGAATCATTTTATATTAATTAATGATGCCTAATGATATACTTTGGTACTTCAATTTTTTTTAAGGGATCTGAAAAGGATAAGCGTAAAGATGCTTTGGAGAAGGAGGAGAGATCCAAGAAGGTGACTTTGTAACACTTTTTGTTTGTCTCTGATTACTTTACATTAAGCTCGTCAAATTATATTTGTTTCTTGTAGTATATCTTTTTACCATTTCAGTAGCATATTGAACACTAACTTTAATTTAACAACTTTCACATTTCCTTGGTGTATTAGGCAATCTCTTGATTTCATATGCTAATATCTAACTTTTGTTTGTTGGACTTTGATGATCTTAGTCTGTGAACATCAATGAGTTTCTGAAGCCAGCTGAAGGGGAAAGGTACTACAACACAAGTGGTCGTGGAAGAGGACGTGGTCGTGGTGCTCGAGGAGGATACAGTGGAAATGCAGGGAGCAATGTTGCAGCTCCATCAATTGAGGATCCTGGCCAATTCCCAACTTTGGGTGGCAAGTGAGGTTTTCCAGAACCCTTCTGAGATTTCTCTGTCCGTTTTTGTCAATTTTGGGTTCTCTGATTTGGTGTTGAGCAGGAAAAGAAAACTTGGTAATTGGATTTCCTGAATTAGAAAGGTTATTTGACTTCTATGCCTTAAGATGTAAATTTAGGTTGTTCTTCATACGGTCACTGTCCTTGTAGCCTTTTTCTTATGTTTTACTGTTTTTACAACGGTGGAGACTGTGGGGGGGGTTATATGGTGACGGATAAGACATAAATGTTGTTGAGTTTCCTTTTATTTATAGATTGAATTCTCAGTTTTGGTTTCACTATCACAACCTTTGCTATATGCACCACACATGTTTTTTCTTTCAAAACTAACTGCATTTGTTGTTTTTCATAACTCTGAAACAATTTAATAGATAAAAAGTTTAAATCAGAGATTTAATTCGAAAATATTAAATTGAGAATTTATTAGATGAAAAGTTAATAGAATTTTAATTGAAAATAAAATGGTTGAGAGATTTAAATTTGAGTTAAAGTTTTTTTTTTTTAATGACACTTCCTGAAAAGGAGGGTTAGGTTTTAAATGGGTTTTATTATTAGTAATGTTTTTCGTTCGTCATATAAAGTTGACCGTATTTTGAGGAAATTGAGTATATTCTTAAAGAGTTTTGCAAATAAACAGTATCAGATATCCGTAAGTACAGGGAACAATTAGGTTGATTTTTGTGATTTCATAATGTTTTGGTAGGAATATTTACGTTATTGTATTCTTTTTAACAATAATAAATGGGATTATTTCAATTGGTGTCCCATCTTGAAATGTTATATTTGTCCATTTCGTATAATGGCAGATAAATAAAGTATTTTGTGATTAAAATATAGTTTTTATGTTTCTTTTAAAATAATTTGAAACTGTTACTTTTGTCTATTTGCTTAACTTCGTGATTTTTTATTTAAACAAAAATGCTTTATGGTTTACTTTTTAAACCAAAAATTAGGGTTATATGAATAATAATTTATCATCAAGACTCAACAATAGAAGGGAAAATATTGGATACATGACTTAAGTTAGCAAAATTTTCCGAATTGATGAAAAAAATTGTACTCTTACAGTTGTCTGGTTTAGATTTATATAATTAGATCTATTTTTTTCATAATTGAAAATATTGATTATTACCTATTTGATCTTTTGATTGTGCCAATTGAATTATTATTTTTCATAAAAAATGATTTATTTTTTATAGGTTGTATTTTTTTAAGACTATAACACGTTAATAACTTTTTGACAATAAACTGTGTTACTGTTTGTTTTTTTAGTTTATATATTTAAGGCTTAATACCTCTTTTGGTTCTCTTTAAGGGGGTAATGTTCATGGATTAAACTTGATGAGCTGTTCATTTTTTTTCTTACGTGGCATGGTGATGTGTCAATTTTGAATTTAAAAAAAAAATTTGCTTGACACATCATCTTCTTCTTCCACCTCCACCAGTCCTAAATTTAGGGTTTCTTCTCTCACATCCTTGGAGAGGTACTTGAGGTCCTCTGGCAAACCATTTGCAGTGAGGATTTTTTTTCTTGCCAATTCTGTCAGGACCCACCAACAGTACCTGATTTTATTCTTGTCTCTAATTTGAGTTCAATATCTGATTTCTCAGTTTCTTTCAACATTTGTGCTACTTCTCGCTCGCAGTTATGCATACATTGCGGGCAACAAATTGATACAGCATCAAGATCTACGTTCTCAGAGCCACGCCTCAATGAAGAGATCATTGTAGTTGGCAAGGTCTTTAACGGGGATAAAGACCGGTGAAACAAAATCGAAAAATGAACAGAAACAAAAGAGAGTTAACATATCAGATAAGATTCATTTACCAACTACAATCCCAAGTTTAATCAATTCCATGAAAGAAAATGCTTTATCTTCATTCCATTAAACACGAAACACTAATCTTTATCATTTAATCTGATCTTGCTATGGAATAACCAGGGAAATAAGATTTTAGAGAGAGATCATCGGAGTTGGAGTGGAAATAGAGGTGAGAGCCGGCGGAATCGGAGTGGGAGGGAGAGGCGTGCTTGGAAAGCTGGTGGGTTTTGTGGGGAGGAGAGGGAGAGGGGGAGGAAGAAGGAGACGGCGGCACATGACTCTGAGTGTCGTGGTGGACAAAGGAGTGGAGGGAAGAAACCCTAAATTCACGGTTGGTGGAGGTGGAAGATCAACCTGATGTGGACTTTAATGAAAATCACAAGTTTACCCCTTATGTAGCCACGTTATAAACCTAAACAGTCACGTTGCACAGATCACTCCACGCTATCAGCTGGATCGTTAAATATTTAACGCCGTGACAAAAAAGGATTTAATTGTATGCTTTTTTCACAAGTTTGGACCACATTGAACTTTTTAAAAGAGGTAGGACGGACTTGAACATTACTCCCCTAAAGAGTGACCAAAAGAGGTATTAAGCCTATATTTAAAATCAATCAATCACAAGTTACCACACACTGCTGTAAAAATCTTATAAAAAAAAAGTTGTTAAAAGATATTTTCCTTTTTTTATTACATGTTATGATTGTAGTTTTAAATGGAGGTGTACTTGGTTTAATGCAGTTTAGTTTGATTTTAGTTTATTACAAGAGTCATATTAAACTGTTAATAATAATTATTAAATATTTTTGAAAGAATTACAAATATTCTTTAAACGATTTATCAGGAAAATTATCAAATAGAAATGTGATTTGTTTTCTTATAAATTCGTAATTATAACTTCCATATTAATAAATAAATTAAATAATTATATAACTAAATTAAAAAATTTGTTAAAATAATTTCATATAAATAAAAATATTATATGTAACATCCTACAAATATAGCACAAAACTATATACAGGTGTCATCATTTAATAATATGATAGAATAGTTACTGCATTAATAAAGTCAAACTTACAGTTATTACAAAATAACCATAAAATTTTAAACTTTACAAACACTTCTTATACTACTTTCAAAACTAAACACATAACCGATCCACTATTTACATGATTAAAGTGATAACCGAACGGTTCACCCAAAACTAATAATACTCACATGACCGATCGGTCATGATCTATTTAGTAGGATTTTCGCCATCCAGCTCCTGCTCCAACATACAATCTTCCCACTCTGCTCACATTAAAAAAGGATGATCATCGCAAGAGAAAATCGAACGGAAACATAGACGAAACAGGAAATAAGGGTAAGCTACAATAAATTTAATTGGGCACACATATCTATAGTTAGTTCCAGTACAAACAATACAAATCCGAACACTATAACATACCAAAACCAATACAAATATACATATACAGATTGGACACTATATTTCCATGCATAAACCGAACACCTAACTTGATCATCCGGATTGTATGAATATGTAGCTTGAGGCCGTTCATGCACTCGGATGGTGTAGTAACTGGAAAATCATCAGCTGCCACCCGAAGTTAGTCTGTTATAACTCACCCAAGAACCTATGGGCTAGGACCTCTTGTCATTCTCACACAATGCATTACCCATCTCTACTTTAGAATTGGTAATCATCAGAATATCAGGATGAACTTTATGTATTTCACTATCCATATTCATATTTTACCACTTCAATACACATTTCATTGAGACATTCCTCCTTGGAATTCTCTTTCACAATACCATAAACATATACCTTATTTAAATAACAACATAATTTATCATACCCAATAGATCAATACAACCATCTCAAGCAATCAGAGTCAAATAGTGCAATTAATAATTAAAGACTAAACAAGCTTTCAGAGAAGAATACCGAACGTAACAACACAATCTCTGAATATGATCAAACTAAAACTCACTAACTATTACAAAACCGAACCCTAGAGCTTAGACCGAACCCTTATAATTTACTGAACCCTACGGAACGATATATTACTAGTCACATATCAGGACCAAATGGTATTTTAATATCCACAAAACAAGAATGCACGGTATTAACTAAAACAAAGGATCCCACATGCGTGAATGAAAAACATAATTATGATTAGTATTGGAGATATAGGCTTACCCGATTGAACAGAGTTATGACAATTAATTTCATAGAAGAAAAATTGTAGAAGATAAGCTACCGTCGTTGTGAGGAATTTTATTCGCGAAATTGATATTTGTTTGACAAAATAAAGATAATTTTTTTATTTAACAAGGAGGGTTACCCTTTTTTTTTTTACAGAAGTAAAAAGGAAAAGATAGCACTCACAACAAAGTAAAAAAACAAAAAAAAATTATTCAACAAAATTAGAGATAAAAAAGACTATCAAACCTTATTTTTAAACGTGTAATATCATATTTAAATTCATCAGTCGAGTTTGTTTGGACTTTAGTTAGAAATTTGAATCAAACTGTTAAATTCAAAATTTTAAAAAAATTAAAGAAAACTTCCTTTTAATCCATTTTTACCTTTTTGAACATCTTCAATCTTAAGCAAATTTGACAAACTAAACTCGTTTGGTTCTTAGCAATGGTGAAAAAAAACAATGGAACATTGAGAGACGAAAAATAAAACAAAAATTTATCTCATAAAAGGCGTAGAAAAAAAAAAGCATAAAAATTAACTTGAGGGAATTCCACACAAAAACTTAACCCAACCAATCTATATTTAAGAGAAAGGAAGACCCGTTTTAATGTGTAAAGGAAATCACTATAATTTAAAATACATTAAAATTTACTTTAAAATACTTCATAAATTCATGTATTTTTAATATATATTGAGTATCCAAAATGAATTGCATAACATAATTATCTTCTTGTTTAAATATACCTTAATTGAAAAATGAAAAAAAAATTAAACTACTTTATTTGAAAAATATAAATATTTGAATATTAGGTAGATATAAAAATTTACTAGAAATTCAATTGAAATTTTATAAATTTTTGAAAAACTTAAAACATAGTTAAATCATTAACTTTCAAATTAAAATACACATACAAATTTATTAATCGATAAAGTGACGAGAGAAGAATTTCACTCCTCAAAATGCTCAAACTTTAAAATAAAATAACTAATAAAAATAACAAGTTGCATAATGATTACCCAAATGTACACTTTATTTTATAATGGTAAAAGAAAATATCATTTCTACGTAAAAAAAATGTTCTAAGTATGTATTTACCTTAAATTGATTTTCCCATTCTATTACTTCATCAAAGGGTAAATGTGTCCATTTATATGATCATTTTTCCTTGCTTTCATTGTCCATTATATCAAACAAGGAAAGAAAATTTAACTTTACTTGATCTCCTTTTCTACCAAACAATCCAAGAGCATATAATTTGTTCCAAGAAAATTTAACTTAATCTCATTTTGTAACAAACAATCCAAAAACATATAATTTCTTCCATTTTAATTAAAACAGATCATTCTACTTTCTTCTATTTTACTTTCCCTTCTTTCTTTCACATTCTTCTTTGAATAAAACCACAGAAGAAACATTATGCTGATATCTAACAAGGCATTTTATATTTACTATATGACTACTTAAATTTATTTTATTTATATATTTGCTAAGCCAAAAAGGAACAATAAGCAAACCGAATCAGCCTAGTGAAACTGATGTTCCACATGATTATTGTTTGCCAACCAGTAATTGATCACATCACAACCTTTTCTTCTGATGTTCTATGAAACTAATGCATGTTATATAATCACAAAGTCGACACAATACTAGTATTGCCATGGTAATAAAAATAGACTAAAGTAGGAATAAAGTTTTATCATTAACAAGTACTAAGCACAAGCATAGCATTCGAGTATATGTAAAGAATGGGATCACCTACGCCACAATTCCCAAACCACTGGACGAATTATGTGACACTGGTCCACTATTTAGTGAAATAACATACCCCTTACATGCAAAAGGTAAGTGCAGACCAAAGAAAATGGATCTCAACACCATCAGGTTAGGAAGAGCAACAGCCACCTTTTTGCCCAACAGGTTGCCCTCTGATCTGCACTGTCGGAGGCCTTGCATTGTTCGCAGAAGGTTGGCTTGCCATTCTGCACAAGGGTAAAGTTACCATCAGAAAAATAGTTGCAAGAACAAGAAAATAAAATGTTAAATTGTTGTTTAGTCATACTTAACCTACATTAGACGTGGAAGAAGTATATGGCATACATTTCAGGATTTAAATGGAACTTTGGAGAGCTACAAATCACATAATAACTATCATTCATGCACATTTATTTATTTATTTTTGTATGCATCTGTATTTACCAACTGCAGATTAGCAATTCTGTGTGAATTGCCATCACAAGTGATAAAAAAGTAACTGAGATGCTAAATATGAAATTTTTTGTTGGTTCTTTATTTATTATGAAGAATTTTATGTTGTCTTTCACTTCCAATTTCACAAATCAACAGTCAATGGAAAAAATGCACATGGAAAATAAGATAAACAGGATTAAATTGAGATGCTAAAGTTTAATTATTTCATGTGCTGCTTTATAACTTTTAAAAAATAGATATGTCCTATATATCCGTGCTTTGAATAAAAAGAGACAATTGCTTTAGTGCTTCTCTCGATAGCTAACGAAATGCAGTTTCGGTAAAAGATATATCATAAACAAACATGAAACAAGCTTAAAGAAGTGCACCCTAGCTTAAGTGATATTGTTTAATATCTGCATTCGTCCAATCTATAATAAATAGGAACAGGAACAGTACCTATTCTTGATGGAAGCAGACATGGCCATGAAAGCATCTTCCACATTTGTAGCATCTTTTGCACTCGTTTCCATGAAAGGTATTCCAATTTGATCAGCGAACTCCTGCAATAGGAGAAAAACAAACGGTGGGTTGAGATGTGCATGTTCAGGAACACGAACATTTTCATTCCAACAATTATAAGCAGAAAGTGATATAAGTCAAGGTTTTACTTTAGCTGTGTCATACGATACAACTCTATTTGCTGTCAGATCACTCTTGTTTCCAACTAAAAGTTTGTTAACATTATCACTGGCATAGCGGTCAATTTCACTGAGCCACTGCTTCACATTATTGAAGCTATCTTCATCTGTCACGTCATAAACAATCTGTGAAAGGAACCAGTTAGAGAAGAGTGCTACAAAATCCCCACAAAGATAGGGAACATTCTACTTTTAAAATCTTAAGCTAACCCACAATGATTCCATGTGCTCCACGATAGTAGCTACTAGTTATTGTCCTGAATCGTTCTTGTCCTGCAGTATCCCACTACAATAGTAAACCAAGTAAGATCTGTCAATATAATCAAGACTTTCAGTGACTTAGAATCTCATATTGAGTAGTGACACAATATCTTAGAAAAATATGGATCTCCAAAATTAATATAGAAATGAACAACAGACACCTCAAAAGACTAAACATATATCCCAAGCTTACTGCAAAATATAACATTAGCAACTAAAAAAGTAATATCAAGCCAATCAGATACATACAATCTGTAGTTTAATTGTCTTCCCATCCTGCTCAACAGTGCGAATTTTCTGCACAAAGTAAAATGTAATGATCAGTTGGGCAACAGTCTCAAATGAGTTCAAGTTAAAAAGGTGTTATATATTGTACTCACAAAATCAACTCCGATGGTGCTTATGTAGCTCTCAATGTATGAATCATCCTGTAGCACAGCATTGAAATTAACATTAAAGGTAGTAATTTTAAAAAAAGTATTGAGCATTCGTGTACCGTCTTCAAGACAAAACAACATGAAAAACAAAGCAATAAGGTTATAGTCTTACGGACATAATGTCACATGACACGTACTTTAGATAACCATACAAGACCATTTAACTGCACACCATATTTTCGCTTAGAAAGACCAATGGGAATAGCAAGGGAGAAGAACCCAAAAGGCTGAAGGTAATGCCCACCCAAAATAAACCAAACCCAAGAACATAGAATATGCGGGTAATTACTTTTAACTAAGACGTTAATGTCCATTTCAAATAAGTTTACTCAAAGGATGTAAATCTGTTGGGTAGGAGAGAGAATATAAACTGTATAAGGAGGTGAAAAACGTGATAAACAAGTAGAAGGAAACAACAAAAAAACTACGATATAAGATAAAACAAACAGTAGATAACTTACAGCAAATCTTAAAAGAAGGCACGATTTACCAACACCAGAGTCTCCAATTAGGAGGAGCTTGAACAGATAGTCACTGCATAAATAACAGCATCACATGAAGTTTCTCATTTAAATTAGACCGATAATCAGCCGTAAAATCTCACCTCAAAGATCAACTAAGACCATTTCATAACGACAAAATCATACACAGACAACAAAGGATCGACCACTTGCTCCTTCAATTAAAGTTAAAGAAATATATAAATACAAACAAAAATCGTTACATTCTAATTTCAAATCTGGCACATTAGGTTACGAACAAAATATCATCCGGCAACAGTTAATCTGTAATAGTTTTAGTACCCCTCCCAGATTAATCATATCATGATGATCTCTCCATATCAAAATTATAGTCCAAGTTATTCAAACCATGAATCCATTTCATTGATAAAAAATCACTACAAAATACAAACACCCTATCTATTTTTTATTTAATTTTTTTCAATTCACTCTTATTGCTCAGGTATCCTGATCAAGAGCCAGGGACTAATTCCTAAGTCTAAGAGATTGACATCTTTCAAGACATTCTTCTACACGCATAGACATATATGAGATCGTAGCCGCTTGATCACATGATCTCATACGAGGCCAATTATTTTTCAATTCATTCAAATCACATGCAGATACATATATTTCTAATATTTGTCAAAAATATAAATCAACCACAAACAGAAAAAATCGATCCAATCTAGGGTTAACAAACAAAAATTTGGAAACCCAGAAACCAACCCATTCAAACAAAATTGGGCACATCCACAAACACCCTCTTGAAAAACAATAACAAAAGGGATCAAATTGTTAGCGCAATCGGAAGGGGGAAACGAAACATACTATTCGGGATTCATATCGGGAAAGCGGCGAAGTCGCCAGAAAATGGAATGTTATGGGCGGAGAAGAGGGAGATCCGGTGCTCC
Organism: Vigna nakashimae; assembly: GCA_034642375.1. Classification (NCBI taxonomy): domain Eukaryota; kingdom Viridiplantae; phylum Streptophyta; class Magnoliopsida; order Fabales; family Fabaceae; genus Vigna; species Vigna nakashimae. Next base: position 1,515,719 of record CM067766.1, read on the forward strand.
ACGGAAGGCACCAATTCGATGAAGAAAAACGTTGGTTTGGGTTGAGAAGAATGAAATGAAAAAGGGAAAATTTTAGTTTTTGGTTTGATTTGGGTGCTTTTGAATGGAAATCGTGTGGACCACAGAAGAAGGAAGCCAATACGGTGTCGTATTGGCATTTGTTGTTTTTTAAGTTTGGTTTTTATTTGAGGGATGCGTTTGACCATTCACAGATGGCAACCGTTGACGCGCTTCCATCAAATTAAATTAATTATTTAAATTAAGAGATTAATATAATATTCACCCACAGTGTATATATATATATATTTTAAATGTTTGTATATTTTTATATTTAAACTTAAAATTATATTTCGTTTCAAATTTTAATATATTTTAACTTTTTTAAACTTTAAAAATAAATATATATATGTATATATATATATATATATATATATTTAATTCAATATAAATCCTTTACTATCTTGAAGTTAAGAATAATGAAACAAATAGTATATTTTTTGTAATATTATTTTGAGAAAGTTTTATTGTTATATTGTTTAAAGAAACTTTGTATATTAAGTCTAAAACTTTATGCTTAATCTTGAGAGAGAAAATTTGATAACTAAAAAAGTCGTTATGTACTTAAGTAAGACAAAAGTATAGGAATCAATATTTGTAATAAGTTATAATTAGTTGAAGTTTTATATTGTAAAGAAGAATTAAGGTTAATTCATATTAGAGTAAACTCATAAATAAACGTTGAATGCTTTTTCTATCACTTATGCATGCTCTTTTCTCTTTCCCATCTCTTTCATAAGACTTTCATACTATTTTTTAACACCTTTCAAAAACTTTATAAAACTTATAAATGTATAAATGACTAAACTTGAAAACATATTTAAAGTTCTAGTCCAACCTTCGTATTATAGATAGGTTATATAAAAATACTCCCCTAACTTTTTCTTTTAATTTAACAAATTCATTAATGTAAACATTGAGTCATATGATCTAATTTTAAAATTCTTGAACTCTTAAACTTAACTTGTTAACTCCTTGACATAGTTATTTACAAACACAAACACACATATATATATATATTAAAAAATAAATATTAGATCATATATTATAACATTACATATTTGATTTTACCATCTTTCTAACATTCAAAATCATATTTTACTGATAACTTTCTCCAAAACACTTTTAAAAAAGAAAAGAAAAAAAATTCTCTTATATTAATTTATTTCAAAATAATATTTTTAATTCAAGAATTTTTAACATTCCACAAAATTTTATACTTAAACAACAAAAATTTTACATAGAAAAAAATGTTATCAAACCTCCTATTATATGTCTTAGTTCCAATATTTTCTAACACCAGTTTATCACTGACATTCCCTTAAGCTCACACCATTAAAGTGATCATTGCGAAAGAAAAGATAAACACAAAAATAGACAAGAACAGAAAGAGTAAGCTAGTCATAAATAGAATCCAACATGGTATATTAAGATATCATCATATATCACATTTCATCGAGAGTTAATCAAACATCATAATCATACATGAACCTAGACTTGACCATCTAGATGTAGTATAAATGTCGAGTTATGATGGGTTTTACACTTATGTGGTGGAACAATTGACTCACACAAGGTTAATATGTGAAAACGCCCTTTATGAAAAAGAGAAAGACTCAGGCTATAACCTCTTGCTACTGTCACGACATGACTCACCTCTCTCTATTTGAGCATGAATGATTATTAGAGTGTTAGGATAACCCTATATAAGCTTCTTACATTTGTAATAACAACACTTGATTCAACCATTAAGAATTCTCCTTGGAACTCTTGCAAACCTCAATTACATACCATCATGTATTTCCAACCATATTACTAAGTATTAGATAACATATTACACCATTTAAATTCAAACACAACATAGAATAGAAAATGAAACAACCAAGAAAACCTAAACTCACTCGCCCAACGCTAGAATCATGGCGTTCAACGCCAAAACCATGGCGTCCAACAAGCGCAGGCTTGCCTAGTGAACAAATCCCCTTGCCCAACGAGAGCGAAAACAAGGAGCTTCCCCAGCCTAGCAAGGGAGCTCACCTAGCCACTACCAAAACTCTCAAATACTCGCCCAATGAGGCGTTTTCTCGCTCAGCCACTTTGCAAAATTCTACAGAATTTGTACCCCTTTAGCCTCTTTATCTTATCTTATGCACCTCTACCAATTTCTACCACTTTCATTTGGTATTCAAAACCTCCCTTGACCTATCCAAGTGTATATGATCCAACTTAAACCAAGTTTAAACTCATTTTACCATGAAATTCCAATTAAAACATCTAAAACACCACTTTATAGACTATAAATTGATTTTACCCATTTAAACTTATAATTAAGCAACTTAGGAGTTTGATCAAGTCATAAATGACCCAAAGACAATCCCTAACCACTCCATTTTGTCTCATACCTTCCAAATCAAGATATCACTCTCCATAACCTCTAATATGCACCCAAAAGTCATTCAAAACACAACCTATTGTCTACCATCCACTTCTAGACCATCTTTATACTAACTCACCACCCAAACAAGTCTCAAATGATCCTATAACAGATCCTAAATCACTATTTCTCCCTTTAAACCATTTCTTATAAGACTCACCTATCAAAACCTCTCTTTTTGACCCCAAAATGACCTATAATTCTACTAACCTACTTCCCATCAACATTTCAACTAAAAATAATACCATAAATTCCTTAACAACATCATTCACCAAATTACTTCAATCCAACACAGATTCATACAAAGAATCAAGCAACACACAACTGATTTCACTCATCAAAACATAATTATCACCAAAACAATAATCTCAATTACAATCAAATCATCACATCATCATAACAACTATCAATCATAATTTAATTCTGTTTAAACATAAGCATTAGCTTCCCTTACCTTTTTGAAGACTACACCGTTCTAGAGAATCCTATTATGTTCTTACAATTCAAGCAACTCTATTTGTACCTACAAACAATAAAAACACGATCAGGGTATACCGTTAGAACCATTAATCAATAAAGAGTCTTATAGAAGACTCAAACATTATATGCAAAATGAGTGAGGCTCACATGCAACAGAAGAAATAAAGGAAGAAAAAAATAATCGAAACTTAACTTATTCAAATAGAAAAACTGATTAGTCTAAATTGAAGAGTTCGCTGCCAAGATCATTCTTACTTCTTTAATCAGATGAGTAGAGAATAACTCCAAGAAAGAAGTAAAAAAACTCTAGAAAAATAATTTATAAAAATATAATGTGTTTTAAATTAAGGAATCTCGTTTATAACTAAACTATTTATAATTAAACAATTTAAAATTAGAATAATAAGTATCACTATTTTTAAACCACTATCATTTCTAAAACACTATTTTCTAGATATTTACATAATTAATTTATAAAAAACTCTTTTCCTTTATTTACTTTTCATTTTCTTTTCTAATACGTGTTTATTGAAATTTTTATCCATGTAACAAATTGTATGCACAAAATTTAGTATTAAAGACTTTTAAATTTTAATTACATCAGTAATTCATTAAAACTCTAAAAATATTTAAATGTAGGATATTTTTCTAGCATGAAACTCCTCGTAATTCTATTTACATATAATTTGAGTAATAATTTTAAGAAAATGATATCTTTATTGTATGAGATAAAAATAAATTAATATTTTCACAAAAATTAAGTTTTCTTTTAAATTCAGAAAAAAAGGCAAAAAAAAAAGTGCTTTTGAACTAAACTTTTACTTGTCACCCACATTGAGCACCACCAAATGTTATCTACAACGGATAGGATAGGAATAGCAAAACTGTCGCTCTAAATTCTGTCTTCGCCGGAAAATGGCTTCAGCGTTCCTCACAACCGCCACAACCCCAACTTCTCTTTCCTTCGCCTCATCCTCCATTTTCCTCTCTTCTCACCAATTCCACATTCACAAATTCAACTTTCCAATTCTACCCCTCACCTCCGCCACCACCTCCCTCTCAATCTCCTGCAAGGCTTCTCCCATTCCCGTTCTTAATTTCTCCGGCGAGAAGGTCGGCGAGTCCTTCCTCGACCTCCGCTCCGCGCCGCCTTCAACTGCACGCGCCGTAGTCCACCGTGCCGTCGTAACTGACCTCCAGAACAAGCGCCGTGGCACGGCCTCCACGCTCACGCGCGCCGAGGTCAGCGGCGGTGGTCGGAAACCCTACCCGCAGAAGAAGACTGGTCGCGCGCGCCGCGGCTCCAACCGGACACCGCTCCGGCCTGGTGGAGGCGTCATATTCGGGCCCAAGCCTCGCGACTGGAGCGTGAAGATCAACCGCAAGGAGAAGCGGCTTGCGATCTCCACCGCGGTGGCCAGTGCCGCCTCGAGCGCCGTCGTTGTGGAGGACTTCGCGGCGGAGTTCGCGGAAAAGCCGAGGACGAGAGAGTTCATAGCGGCGATGAAGCGGTGGGGGCTGGACCCGAAGGAGAAGGCGATGTTCCTGATGACGGAGGTGCCGGAGAACGTGAGGCTGTCGAGCAGGAACATTGGGACGCTGAAGATGCACACGCCGAGGACGCTGAATTTGTTCGACATTCTGGACGCGGATAAGCTCGTGCTCACGCAGGATGCGGTGGATTATTTGAACCAGAGGTATGGGGCTGATTACTTGGGAAGTGATGATGAAGATGAAGAAGAAGATGATTATGAGGGTGATGAAGAAGGTGTGGTGGATGGTGAAGAAGGTAAACTATTGGTGTTATAAATTTAATGAATTATTATTGTCATCACTCCACACTAAAATAACAGTTTACACAACAGTGTTTATCGATCATAGAAGTTTTTACAGAGAAGTTTGTTCAAATAGGCTTCAAACTTGTGTATAAGTTACTTTTAGCTTGTATAGAAGTTATTTCAATTTCTTCTCTAAGAGCTTCTTTTAAATTTTGAAAAAATTATAGACAAATGTAGCCAATGTGGTTGTGTTAAGGTTGTGGAATGTCCAAAATTCATGACACTACGCTGTGGACTGTTTTTTGAAACCTCAATAATAGTGAGTGATGATGAAGTAGTTGTTATTGCTTGACTTGATTGCAATTGCATAGTTGGTTTCAGTTTCCTATGATGGTTTAGAATTGCAGTTTGCAACCAGAACTGCTATTGCAATTTTTTAGGCTTATGCAACTGCATTGCGACCACAGTTGCAAATAAGGTTCTAGATTGTGGTCAAGGTTGCGGTTTTGTTGTGGTTCTTGATATCATAGAAAATTTTGGACAAGTGGGACTGAAGTGGTTGAAATAGTGGTTGTGGAGACTCCATAGGTCTTGGTTGTATTGCATTTCTTCTGTTAGTGGATTGTGAAGAAAGTAAATGGTTGAGTTTATAACTGTTATAAAGTATAGGGTAAGATGTGTTTTCGGTTAAAATTAGTGAGTTCTTAAATTTTAAAAAATAATAATAATCAGTGCTCGCATTTTAATAAGTTAATTTCACTACTCCCTCTAGTATTCAAAGCTCAATAAAAAAGACAAAATTCACCAATTATAAAAAAAGTATGAGAAACAAAAATCTTTGCTCTTAAAATACATGGACCCAAACTAATGAAATTTGAGCGACTGGAAACGCATTGTACTTTATTATAGTTATGAATGATGATGCTGCTGGTGCTCTTTGGCTAGATTGTGATTACATAGTTGGTCTTGGTTTCCTATGCTAGTTTAAAATTGCTGTTTTTGAGGTTTATGGTGCATTGCAACCATGGCTGTGGCCAAGGCTTTAAATTATGGTCAGTGTTCTAGTTTATGAACAAATGCAGCTGATGTTGCAGTTGCAATTGTGACTGTTATTTTAAAACCTTGGCGGTGTAGCTGCATTTCGGCTGCTGGTTTCCAAGGAAGTAAGGAGACTTCAAACTGCATATGTGTTGGACATGAATTCATGTTGGATGTTTCATGGACTCTGTCAATAGAGATGAGAGCATCACCATTATTAGATAAGCTGTAGTAGTATTTCATATTGTGTCTAAAGTTCTCCACAAGTACGTTTAGGAAAATAAAGTAAGAAAGAAAAGTTAAATGAACTTCTTTTCAAGGTAAAATTAACTTACGTACAAGTTAATCATAGAAACTATCCCATCTTAGCTTTCCTAAAAGATTATTATAACTTATGTGTAAACTGATTTTAGCTTATGAAGTATATACCTTTTCTTATTCCTTTTTTTGTTTTGGAAGTGTTTATGGAGAAGTTTATCCAAATAAGTGTTTTGTCTAGAAGGAGTCATGCTTGTTTTAAATCATTAACTCTTCAGATTTGTGTTTTGTATTAATTTTATGTTTGTATTATGGTCATGTCATATCTTGATAACACAGCAGAGTAACTGATTGTGTTATTATCAGTTACTCTTCATTCTCTATATATTTGTGTTTTCTCTCTAGTGTAAATAGATTAGTTAACATTTTCTTTGTAAGACCCTTTTCTCAGTTATTCAATATTCTTTATCTTTCTCTGTTTTTCTTTTCCTTACATATCTGTAGTTGGTTTCCCGTGGTGTTTTACCCCCTTCTAGTTGGGTTGACATGATATGTGTGGGAAATTCGATTACTTGTGCTTGTATATTGTGAAGCATTTGATAAACCAGTTTGATGCCTCGCATACCAACAATTTTGTGCCTATTGGAAACTAAGACTTATAATGCAGGCAGTATGAATTTTGCCACTATTAATAATCCTTGTGTGGTGTTCATGTTTCTGCATTTTTTATTGCTAAGAAGACTCTGATATTGTTTTTTCGAATATTCTCCTGGAAAAGTGTCTCACGTATTTTCCTATTTGAAGTCATTGCTCACCATTACTAGGATTTAAGTTACATTTTGTTTTTACAAAATTATCGGTCGGGCCATTTGAAAGATTAGAAGTCAATGCATTTCAGTACAGTTGCTTAAATCTCAGTTTGATAGTTGTATAGTCTTGAGGATGTTTGTAAACGTTTCACTGCACATTCATTAAAAAACCTAGGATCTACTTTATGCTACAAATAATGTTTGTAAAAGGAGCTAATGATGTGTCTGAGCGAAAGGATTCTGACCTTATTTGCTTATATTTGGTATACAGGAACTGCTACAGAGGATAGTGATGTGGTGAATTGAGGATTTAAAGTCTTGTTTGTGTCATTTTATAGAGGAAATTGCTGATACGGGGAATTGAAAGTCTTGTTATTTGTACTAATTTATATGTCTCTTCCCTTTCCATCTCGTTGGGATCCTTTATCCTGGTAATGGTAGCATGTAAGGATATTTTCTTTTGCCCTATTTATAATCAATTGTTTTGTATAATTATTTTTTGCATGCTGTTCCTCCCTTCCTAGGAAATTATTTTATTTCATATATTATAAATATTGTAGGCTTTAGTTTGACTTTTATTTCATTATTCTTGTATTCTGTTTTGTGCGTGTAGATTTGTAGGTGATATAGTGTATGGGTGATTCAGTGCCATGATTTCTATTGAGAAAATGCTGCCAAATTCCAACCTCCACAGGACAAACTCTTTTTCAAAGTGAAAGGAGAAGATGAAAATGAGATGGAAAGATGATACAAAGTGTAGATTTGTATTCTGAAATTTATTTCTAGTCATACACATAATTATCAAAATAATTATAGTAATAACAATATAGGTAAAAAAAAGAGTAGGGGCTATTATTCTTTAGAATTTTTATTTATAAATTATTACTTATCTTTGATTTATTATTTACAAAAATAGTTATTATATTCATACATATTTAATTATTACATTTATTGTTCACGAATCAATAATTTAAATTATACAGGACACTCACCGCTATTTTTTTTTTCAAATTTTTTCTTTCCTTTGTGAAATTTTCCATATCAAAATTACGAAAAAAAATTATTTCAAAATTTATAAATGCTAGTTCTGTTAACCAGTTTTTCTTGTTTACGTATTTTCTAAATAATTATCACTTTAACTATGTTTTTGTAAATAAACTATTTTCTAAATTATTATATTCTATAATTATTTTTAAAATAACCTTTTAAAAAAATTGTTTTCCAAATATGTTTCTAAGTAATTACTTTTTAAAAATATTAAATTATAAATTCTCTTTCCTCTATTTTTAAATAAATAAATTAATAGAACTCCATCAAATTTTGAACTAATTTTTGTAGTAAAATTACACTTGATCAAGTTTAGAATTCGATTTTCTAAAATTCGAATTGTTACAATAAATGTTCCTATTTTAAGTAATTATTAAGTATGTATGGTATTGGATGAAATAAAGATAAAGACTATGTCGAAGTCAAAATCAATAAATAAATTTATAGTGCAAAGCTGATTTACATCGTCATGAATTTTCTGTTTTAAAAGTGTCACTAACAAAAAATTATTTGCTTTAAGTAAGAACACCTTAAAGTAAAAATAAAAAATCCGTTTATATTTTTAAAAAATAAAATTATAATACCAAGCATAAATTAAAGTACGAGGGTCAATTATGACAATAATTAGGTCAAACTAAAAAAAAAATGAACTGAAGGAGCTTTCTTTTACATCAGAATAACAAGTTTAAATATTTTCCAACACTTACTTTTTTGGATTCATGCATCAATATTTATTAATGGAAGTATAGTGTGGCCCTACAATGGTGGCTTCATCATTCTCTCAGAGCTGTCAATTTCTCAACCTACTCCTACTTGCTTTCTACTTTTCATTTCAAAATTACTTTTATATATATATATATATATATATATATATATATATATATATATATATATATAAGTTTCTCATTTTTTTAATTGTTAAATAAACTTTTGGCTTTTTCTTTTATGTACTTTCATTGTTATTATTATTATTGTGTCGAAGAAAAAGATTATAATATTTTCTTTTATTACACCATGATCTCTGTTCTCTAGTTCTCTAGTGTACTCTTTTTCTTTTTAGAAATTATAATGGTCCGATCAATTAATGGATTCTTAAAAGGTTCTTTAAATTTTTTTTAAAAAAATCTTTGCATAGTAGAAGAATTTCAATAGTTAATGAACTAAGAACAATAAATATTGAAAATAATAGGTAAAGATAAAATTCAAGAACACATAGACTTTTATTCTAATTTGATTCTTTTAATTACATTAAGTTAATCCATGCAATTGGAATTTTTACTATAATATTAAATTATCTAATGATAAGAAACACATATATAGTTAAAACAAGATAGACAAATCATTTTTTGAAATTCTTTTTAAGAATATTTACAATATACTAACAATCACACACTATTATTTATGAAACATAATAATCAAACATAATATTTTTCTATTCAGAATGTTTGAAATTAAATGTTTTACCAGGAACGTGAACATGGGTACAAGCCAACCAGAAGAATATGACACAATAAAATTGAAATAGTTAATTCATTATCACAACAAAAATTAATTTATTTTATTTACTTAAACAATTATTTTTTTCTTTTTCATACACAACTAGAATCAAATACTTCATTAGTTTTTAAGAAATTTAATAAACAAAGCAATATAGTTATTACTTGTTTTGTATGTATACCATGGTCTAAAGGAGAATTATTTTTTGTCGTCATTCCAAACTAATCTCTATAACATGATGTAGAGTATCTCAGTATTAGGTGGAAATCACTACCAATAATTAATTAAAAAATATTAATGTTTAGTTTAGGTATATATAATTAGTTCACGTTCCCAGTCCTTGCTTTGTCTATGTTGGCGCACATGTTTGGTAACTTTTGGAATAAATAATGAGATAAATGAATTATATATATTTTTATTGAAAACGTATTCTCATCACTTGACTTTCCAAAAAGTATGAAATTTATTAAAAAGCCATTTTCAATCAATTGAAATAGTAAAATTTTATGTTACTAATCCTTTTGTCAATAAGTCACATTAATGGACGAATCAACTAATACACTCTTGGATCAATCACTCAAATTGATTGATAGGTTAATCTTGATACACTGATCGACTAGTAGACCGATTACACTGATCGATTGGCGAATTGATTAGCACATCCTTGAACCGATAACTTTGGTTGATTGGTGAACGGACCAATACATTCTTGGATCGATTATCTTGATTGACTAGCGAGTTGATTACCCTAATTGACTGATGAGCCAACCAATACACCCTTTGAACACCTAGATCAACTGACTAGTACACTTTAGAGTCAATTCCCAGACCGGTTAACAAGACCAACCGGTTGTAGAATAAAGGTTATATTAACACTTAACCAATAAAATATGGTTGTATACACATGTATGCATCACATCATTTAATATTCTTTTACTCAAACTCTATCTAACTTGAACGTTGAAATGCATAGATTCTGAGTGGTATTAGATAATCAATAAGACAAAACTTAAAAAAATAATCAGAACAAGGGATATCCAATGAATCTTTGAGGACCACTAAAATGGAAATTAATAGAGTGGAAATCGTTCAACTTTGTATCAACACATTATTTTCACCAAAATTAAGTTCCTTCCATTGTTAGACAATGTTAGTTAAAACATTTTTAGTTATTTGATGAAAGATAAATATGGTGAATAGTGGAATGCTATTATTTTAATCTAATTTATCTTTAAATCAATGAATAAAAATGTTCATTCCCAATCTGGAGAGTTAAAATGATTTAAATAGGCTGAGTATAGTTGACCTTTTACGAAAAATTTAAGATAATGCATAAGCTTCCACATGGCAAGATTATAATAATTTGCAGCACTCATAAGATCCCTTTGTGTTAGTTTTTTGACTCAGTTTAGGTCATCATAATACACACAAATATGTTCTAAAAGCTAGCAATGTGAGGATTGAAAGATAAGAAAAAAAAATGGAAAAAAATTGGGAAAAATATAAAAATAGAGAATATGTTGACAATTCTTTGCTTCTGTCCTAGTTATTCCCTTCGCTAGAAGCAATCATTCACAATAATAAAAATTCATTTTTTGAAACCCTAAAGAAGTCTTATTTAAGAGCTTATTATCATCACATCTTTAATGATGTAGTAGTGTTGCATTTCTTTTGATACACTCTTATTTTATTTACATTTATAAAATTTTAAGATTTTAAAAATATAGCGCGAGATTTAGAAAATTACATAAATTTTAATTAATAATAAAACTTGCATTAAAAGAGTGTGTGTATATATATATATATATATATATATATATATATGTTGACTATCTTTCTCTTCAAAAGAATAATTCATTAAAAAATTATTTTGGTGTAAAGGAGAAGCAAGTTGATGGAAAAAATTGGACGAGTTTAGAATAAAATAAAACTAAAGGTATCTTGTTTTAGAAAGAAACTAGAAAATAAAAAAATGTGAAAAGAATAAGGGACAAAATATATAGTAAATCCTACTAATTTTAAAACTGTTTTTCAACTAAAAATATACGTTAATTTCATAAAATTTTATCTTTAAAAACATCTTTTACCCTTGATTTTTATTATAAAGTTCACATTTATTCTTTTGATAAATTAAATAAAACGGTTGAGTCTATTAAAGAAAAAATGGTTTAGAATTTTAAAGTAGGTAAAGATGGTGACTGCAATCTAAAAGTTGACAAGGACAGATAAAAAGTTGATGTGTACATATACAATTGGCATTACTATGGCATGATGATGATGCATATTAAGAATTTTCTACGTTAATGCCTGCCTCTAGTGATTCGTCTTTTAGGCCTTGTTCACTTGAGTGGATTTGAGGGAGAGTAATTGAGGGGATTTGAGAGGATTTGAAAATAATTTTTTTTGTTGTTTATTTGAGTCAATTTGAAGGTAAGTGAGAATGAATTTGAAAGTAAAGTTTGTGAGAATTAGTGTAGAATTTGATTGACGTGACAGATTAAAAAAATTTACTTCCAAATCCAATCTCATTTACCTCCAAATTCACTCAAATAATCAACAAAAAAATTTATTTTCAAATCCTCTCAAATCCCCTTAATTACTCTCCCTCAAATCCACTCAAGTAAACAAGGCATTATAGAATAATGAACTTTTGGTTTGAATATTCAACTATCATACATTTCCAGCACCATGTGTTTCTTTATCTCAAGATTATATTTTTATTTAACGAAATACTTTATGTTTAATTCAAATTTTATAATAAAAATATATATATTTATATTTATATTTATATATTATAAATCTATTTTATATCTAGTAAAAAAATTTCAATATTTTTATTTGATGATATATAAATATTCAATATAAAACTAAATAATAATAAATGATTCAAACAATTTGATAATAAATGATATAACAAAATCGATAAACAAATTTTAATAGGTTAGATATCGATAAATTTGATATATGTAGTTACAAATCTGACTTCTCTAACTACTACTTTAATTTTGAACACGAAGTTAATCGTTATCCTTACAAGGAAGTTGTTCGAAACATCCATTACTTTACCTTATGTTAAAGAAAAATATTATTTTACATATCTAAATTTTTTATATTTATTTGACATAATCTTTCTTGTTTTTTATTATATTTTCTCTTAAAAAAATATAAAACTTTATATTTTTATAATCTTTATTATGTATAAAATAAATGTAAAAATGTGTCCAAAGTACCATTATTCTATACTAAACTATTATATTATACATACAGCTTTTATCTGTCACATATTGACTAACTGTGCCACTTTCCAATTTGTGATTTGTACGTTAGCTTGGAAGAAGAAATTATGGGAAAAGAATCTGAATGCATTAGGTAGAAGAAAGCTGAAGAAGAGGGTGACAGACAGAGTCAATAACCACTCACTATTTTATCCACATTTAGTTATAGAAAGTTGGTGACACAGTAAATGGAGTTGGTGTTATATATATAACCCTCCTTGCACAGCATTTTATTGTCACTGCCACAGCACAGTTTCCTCTAATCACAACCTTAAACCTTGTTCTTCTCTACATTATTTTTTGAGAAAAAAATAGACAGAGGCCATAGACATGGCAAAAGCAATTGCAGCTTCTTTCTTGGTTCTCATGCTCGCTTTTCCCACTGTCTTTGGTGTTGACTATGATGTTGGTGACAGTAATGGATGGGCCTCACAGGTTGATTACACCACCTGGGTCTCTGGGAAAACTTTCCATGTTGGTGACAACTTGGGTAAGTCTTCTTCAAGTTTTTAATATGCAGAACATCCATGGTTCCATTGTTTTTTCATGACTTCTGTCGTAAAACTCAGAAGTTTAAATATGCGAAGATTTTCATCATGCTAAAGCTAACTGATTTGTCGTGTCTTACGTTAAAAAACAAAAAAACAGTGTTCAAGTATGACTCCAGCCATGAAGTTGATGAGGTTAATGAGAGTGGCTACAGCGGTTGCAGTTCAAGCAACCTCATCAAGAACCACAATGATGGAAACAGCAAAATTGCATTGTCTGCAACTGGGAACAGGTACTTCATATGCCCCAGAGCAGGGCACTGTGCCGGAGGCATGAAGCTGCAGATCAATGTGGTGGCTGCCAATTCCACCACCCCAACCACCCCTTCAACCCCTTCAACACCGTCTTCTCCGCCGTCTGAGTCAGGGACACCTTCAACCACCAACAGTACTTCACCACCGTCAACTAACGGAGCAGTTGGAGTTTCCGGCAGCATTGGGCTTCTGGCGGCTGCTTCGGCAGTTGTTCTTGGTTTCATGGGCTAGGGAAGAGACAGTGCTTTTCATCTTTCTTCATCAATATGTTTTTCTTTTTCTTTTTCTTTTTCTTTTTGAGTTGCTGCGAGCTTCATTTGATTCACATGTTTCCCTCATCATCTTCATCTTCGTGTTTATTATCCTTTGACTTTTGAAAACACATTTCTTTTCAACTTTTCCTTTCTATTTCATTTAATTATAGGGTTATGTAATAAAATCATTTTTTCTGCCATCCAATTATATAAATACTTGTGCATAATAAATTATATTAAAAAAATATACCAACAATAATTCCGATTAATTAATAAAATTTTTAATATTTTATAGATGACAAATGATTCTGTCTCCAAAGACATTATTTAAATTAATTTTAATTTTGACGAGAAATTATATATTTATCAAATTCATGAGTAATATTTGATATTTTAAATTGAAATTGAGAAAGAATGAATTTATACTATTGGTCTTCATTCCACGTAAGTTTCCCATATTATTATTTTAAATTTATTATGTAACTTAAAACTTTTATATAAATTTTTCTTTTTATTTTCACTTTCTATTTACCTACGATGATGTTGTCGTTTTCTTCATTTTGTTTTGTGATATTTCAGTTAGCAATTATTAACCATGAAACAATTCTATACCACTTAAGTGGTGGTCGTTTTCACAATGCAAAAAAGATAATAGAGATATTTATTAAGAAAAAGAAATGAGTCTTAAAATAAAATATATATATTTTTATTTTGTTTCGGATTCAAATCCGAATCAATCAATATTATCCATTTTAAAGTTTATATTTCATTATTGTTTTTAAAAATCATTTTAAAGATTAAAAATAGAAAAAGAATATTTAAAGTACATTTTATCTTAATTTTTTTCCTTAATTTTTAAATATTTAAGATTATTGAACGTGATAAAAGTACAAAATATTTTAAATTAGTTATTATATTAAGAATACAACTGGCATGAACACCATTAACAATTATTTTATAATTAGTAGTTATAGATTGAGGCAACCACTACCACTACCACTACCACATGCTTATCACTTTCAATAGTAGCCTTCGTGTTCAACTTTTATTGTAGATAATTATTCTTTCACAATATTTATTTATTTGCCAAAAGATCACTACAATAATATATTCTGTTGACAACTATGAAGTTGGTAGACTTGAAGTTTTGTAAATAAAATTTTAAATTTATTTCCTGTCAATTAAAAAATATGTCTGATAAAACAAATCTCAGTTAGTCAGATATTTTGATGAAAATTAATTATAAATAAAACAACATCACAAGAAAATCATTAAATTTCAAACTATGCAAATTTTAACTATTTATTATTATTTATTTTACATTATTTTTTTAAATTTTAAAAAACTTTAAAATAAATAATAACAAGTTGAAATTTTAACAATTAATTTTAAATATTAATTTAGACTCTAATTCACAAATTAATTATAACTTTTTATTAATAATAAATTATTTTAAATATTAATAATTTTAATTTATAAATGATGTCTAAGTCAATATAATAACTAACGTTTTGTTACTAAATTTAGTAGTTATTTAATACTTTTTTTGAATATCAATAAATATTCCTTACATATAAAAAGAAACCATTTCATTAATAGGATACAATAATTTTAATTCTTTGTAGAACTTTTTTATTATCTATTTACTGTACTTTCAAATATATTCATGAATATTGATTTTGATATTTTAAAATATATTAAAAACTTTTTTAATATATCAATATTAGTATATTTTGAAAACTTAGTAGAATGACAATCCCAAACTATTTTACTTTTACTATTTATTTAGACTAGAATAGAGTAGGAAATAAAATATAAAAAAAACTTGTAGATTTAATGGCATCCTTCTTTAATTATACATGAAGCTTTATATTAAAAATTTGTATTAGTAACTAATATCACATGTCATATAAATGAAACTCCAAATTGGAAAGAGATTAATATATTGTTATGGATGAGTACTAGTAATGGTGCAAATTAAATATTGTTGGTAGCTTTATTCTTGGAATTATGTTTATATATAAAGGCACATTTTCCCAAATTTAAAATGGCTTAAAGACAACTAGATGGATTAGTTAGGTATGGTAAAATTAATTATAAACTTCAATCACACAATACCTCAAAAGAAAATGCTTCATGTGGGTCCACTTCCTATTCTTTATATAATCACAACTTCAACTCCTCCACCACCATAACTTAATTAACCTATAATTATAGATTAAATTTTCAATTATGAAATTCTAATGTCAACACTCAGACAAAAATATTCAAGTTTTGTGGATACTTACAAAGACATTGGTAAAAGACTTTGCCAGCAAATTATACTTAATTAACCTAACCCTAAGACTTACACTATGAATTACATTTTAATTTATATGTAAGATTTTCAATTATGGAGTTTTAATGTTAAGATTTGTCAAAGATATTGAAGTTCATATATAGTTATAAAGAAGTTGACGACTTCACCAACAAAAGTGTAACTTAATTAACCTATAAGACTCATAATACGAATTAAATTTTAATTTACATATTTTTTTATCCATAAAAAAATCTTTATGTTATATTTTTTAATTATATTTTTATGTTATATTTTTAATTAAATTTTTATTTAACTTTTTTTTATGTAGTATTCAAATTTTATACTTTTTTCAATTGAGTTCTTATGTCTATTTTTTTTTGTTAATTGATTTCTTGTTTCATCATCTTATTTTCTTATCTTCATGTATTAAATAATAAAAAAATTATGATTAATAAAATAATATTATATATAACAGCAAATAACTTTTATCATTTTAATATGTTAAAAAAAACAAATGAACATTTTTAAATGAAACGGAAATGGTAAAAGGGAATAGAATCTGTGAGAGATGGGTGGAGTGTAGCTACCCAGTAAAAATAAATAAGTAAAAATAAAATTTTTAAATTAATTAAAAAAATTTAAATAATAAAAGTAAAATAGTTTTAACCTGAGAATAAAATTAAAATTAAAATAATTTGAAGAGGAGGAGAAAGCATGGTGTGGTGGTGGCATCAACCCTTATTATTTTGTAGTGGAAATGAACATTGCTATGGGTATTAAACTTTGTCTATTGCTTTTTACACCCCATAAATTATAAACTGTACCTCCACAATAAGAGAAAAATATTTCTACACCCTTCATTACCCTACTACAGTGTTTTTGCTTTCAAGTTTCTATGAAAAAGATCAATTTGATATAAAATTTACTAATTTTGTAAACTAGTATAATTCTGATGCTTGGGATTTGATGCACAATATTCAAAATGATATTCCTAAGAAAAATATAGCATATTGAAGAACAACAACAACCTTCGTTTGTGACTGCTTAATATATGATATAAACATTAATAACAAAATGTTGGAAGGAAGACCTTAAAACATAAAAACAAGGGATCACTTTCTATAATATATTGCATAGTAATTAAGTTACATGTAACTCAAAAGCATTGATCCTTGCATCATACATGGTTCTGCAATTGGGAGTCACATATGGAACCCCAAAGCATTCAACCTTATTCCAACATCAAACACACGTACATTACAAAAATATCGATAAACACAGCATAGTACATATAATGTCTCGTCCACATGACATTTATTTATAATATAATGCTTATAAGTTGCTCTTATTCCACCAGAAGGAACTTAAACAGTTTTAATGAAAGGTCTTCCTCCTTTCTCCATAGATTTCCTTTTCAGACGCAACTTCCTCTCTGCATATAATTTCTCAGCCAACCTTAAAAACAAACATCCTCTCAAAATTAACATTCAATATATAATCAACTAACAAAAATCTATCTATCTCTCTCTATTTTGATACTGTTTGTTGATGGTAGAGAGAGCCTAATAGCTCATTCTTTTATATACAAATTAGTTATTGTGATTAAAAAAATAAGAAAACATTTTTTTAACCATTTTTTTACAACGTTTTACAACTTATGTGATAGTTTGTGATTGGTTTGTTTCAAATATACGAACCAATAAAATAGTGATACATAATTTATTGTCAAAAAATTGTTAAAAAAAATTGTTAACATATCATGATTCTTTTGTCATCTATGTTCAAAATCGGTAGCAGAAAGATTTACATGATATGTTAACAATTTTTTTAACAACTTTTTAATAATAGACTGTCACTATTTTATTAGTCTATATATTTAAAACGGACCATCACGAATTAGCACGTTATAAAAAAAGTTATAAAAAATGTTGTTAAAAAGACTTTTTCTTTTTCTGTGACAAAAACAACATTGAGAAAACTCACCTGTGAAGAGCTTGAGCATTTGTGTGGTCTAGTTCAAAGGGTTGAAATGTATTCACATTCATCCTCTTGACTTTTTGCGTCAACAGACCCTTTCCCACCTTTTCAAGGTTATCCATGTTCTTTTTAGAAGCATCATCCATTTCATTCATGGATGGAGGGAGGTTATACTCCTGCAATTACATATATAATTTTAACTTTTACTTGTTAAATTAATTTTTTTGTTTTGTTTTCTTCTATAATAAGTATACGAAAACATTATGCAGAAAAACCTAACCATATACCTCAATTCGAAGATAGTTTTCGTCAGGTAAGAGGCCAGGGAAGATTGTTGCAAGGTAGTAATGAGTCATGTCTGTGCTGAATGCAACTTCACTGATAACATCCATGTGAAAAGGTAGCCATGAAGCTTGGCAGCCAAAATCAAAGATGCCACCTAACTTCTCCTTAGGTTTGGGTATTCCAGTTCCTAATGACAGCATCAAAATTTCCTTATCCCCACTGTGTTGTATCACTTCACTCGCAGCAACCAGGGCCTAAAGTATTCAATCAAACTCTTCAGTTATTTCTACATATTTCTTGCAAAAGAATCTCTAGGTCTTAACTAGGTTAAAATCTTACTACTACCATTTGTCAATATATGTAAAAAGATAAAGAAGATATTAAATTGCTTTTTATTCACAAAATATAGATTTAAATCTGAGATAGTGATGAATATATATTTACTGGATTGTTAGCAGCCATAGCACCATCGATCAAATCAAATTTAACACCATCGTTCTGAAATTGGTGGGATGGAAGATAAGTTGGTGCAGCCGAAGTGCCAAGACCTATATCTGACAGTTTCGCATTCAAGTAACTTTCTGTCTTCAGCTGCATCATCCAAGAATCACCAAAAATATTCAATTTTTTAACACATTTTCATGAAAACATGTACACAATTTTATTATAAAATGCTAACCTTGTAGTTTGAGAATATAACTGGTTGGATTTTATTCTCGTCAAAGGTTGGTATTACCACGTTCGTCAATGTCTCGTTCAGTCGTGTTTCTCTCAATAACTCAACAGTTTTTCGTTTTAAGAACTCTCCATCGTATTTGGGACAAGTTATCAAATGTTTTCTGCATATTGTTGCATCGCAAGAGTCAAAACGTTTAACAAAAAAGTAAACGAGATTCATCTTTTAAATGAATTTTTCTCCTACAATACTTTAATTTGAAGAGTGTATTAACTCTAATTAACACCATATAACATAAGACTCCCATAAGATATCAACGAAAAATATACATTTTTCTTTGACAGATTCCTCATCAAACACATTCCTCAAAACTTAGGGATCAGCGTATGAACATAGTTATACATTATTGTTATACCAAACCCACAAAGTGACATAAGATGATTAATTTGGTCTTAGAAAGTTGTTTCAACTTTGTAAGATAAACATAGTTATATCAGCTAGTGTTCCATTATTGTTCAAGGTTTATACTCATACCTACGAAATATTTCGGGACCATTTTTCTTGTAGAACTGTACGACTTCCGATGGAGTAAAGAGAGGTTGATGGGAGTGAGATGAGTTTGGAGCTGCCAGCATAAGAGTCATGAGTCCACCAGTGCTTGTTCCTGATATTACATCGAAATAATCTGCCAACGATGTTCTTGGATCCTTAGCCTGCATCAAAAACACAATCTCATATGTTACAAATAATATGGTCTTTAATTCTAGAATATATTCAACAAAATCAAATTGTAAATTAATTAGTGAATAACATCAATTCGAAGGTTCATCGACAAACATAAATACTAATAACATCTAACCCTAATTATATAAGAGATTGACATCTTTTTACCAAAACTTTAATAAATTTTTATATATGACTTAGACTCGAATTTTCAACAAAGTAGTGATACTATTATCGTAACTCACTTTTTCTTCTCCCCTATATATTCTGTCTTTTCTATTTTCTTAAGCAAATTATATAGTTAACACTCCAAAGAGAGCCTAACCATTCCAAAAA
This sequence comes from Vigna nakashimae, assembly GCA_034642375.1. Taxonomy (NCBI): domain Eukaryota; kingdom Viridiplantae; phylum Streptophyta; class Magnoliopsida; order Fabales; family Fabaceae; genus Vigna; species Vigna nakashimae. The sequence goes on from CM067766.1 coordinate 1,535,745, forward strand.
AATTATTACTTTGCAATAACTGTTCAAGGAAATTATATATATATATATATATAACGTGTGTAAACACTTTTCCTCTTCATATGTTGCTTTTTGGGGAAAGTGAACTAAGTATACATAGTTCTAAATAGATTTTAAAGAAAACTTACTAATTATAAGAAAAAGCCATAAGGATTATTGATAACTTTGCCTAAAAAGATTAACAGTCTCGTACACTTCTTTGAAAGGATAAAAAATATATAGTTAACCGAATCCTTCATGACAAGAATACATATGCTAAGTTTTAAAGCTTAAAAAGTTGGAAGCCACACATATATAATATAGTAGAAAATGGACCTTAAGAGCATTGTCCAAGTAAATAAGAACAGTGGCAGGAATAATTCCTTTGATGCCACCACCATCTATGCTTAGAATGGAAACATGATCTCCATAGGTTGGAGGTGGCAATGGTGTATTGAATGCAGCCATGAGTTGGCTGCAAAACACCAAAGCAAACAAGAGGAATGGAGACATTATCAAAGTTTTCCAAAGAGAGAAAAGAAGAAAGGTGTGGAATAGAGAATGAAGAACTTGAGAATACCTCTCGAATGTGGAGGCTATTTATAGACACTATCTAAGTGTTCAAGGACAGAATAGAAGGGTGTGAAATGGAGAATAAACAGCTTCAGGATTCCTCTCTAATGTGAAGGCTATTATACTTTTTTTTTTGCTATCACGCAAGTAGAAAAATTAGAAAAATAGTCTCAATTTTTTTTATTATTATAAAGGTGTTTATTGCTTGCATAATTTTAAGTTCGTGAGTAATTTACTAGGACCACTTAGAATGTACAATTATATGATTTTAAGAGTTAATAACATTCTGCATAGGTTCTCTGACCATTTTCATAGTAACTTATAATCATTTTGAAAGACATTAGGTTTTCATTATTTAAATATTATTTAATAATATATTTATTGTTCCTAATTTAATATAATAACTACTTCGTGGTGATCGAATTAGATGAGTATAATACGATTATTGTATAGAAAGTTTTTCTAAGAGAGGTTCAAACAAATATGTTTATTATAATTAATGACTATACAAGTAAAGGGTTATTTATGGTTAGTTTGAGAGATGTACCAATGTGAAGAAACTCACATTTATTGAAAATTCAAGTGTGATTTAAAGTCTCAAATTGAATAGAGATAAAAAAATTAAACCCATATAAAAAGGAGATTCATAAACTCATTTTTTTAAGATTTTAGGTTGGACATTATGTTGGAAGTTGACAATTCACAATACATCAGTGCAAACCTTATACTATAAGCTGATCTTGTAAGGTTAAGTTAGATAAAACCTACTTCTTAACATGGTATCAGAGCAATGAGTTAGAACCTATCGCAACAAATTTTTTTACTTAGCATATTGTTCCACCCACTATTGAGATATTATTACACCATCCATTAATTTATAGTTTCATGTTTGAGATGTATATATGTATTAGGAGAGTGTGTTGGAGATTTCACATAAACTAGAGATAAGACGAGTTTATAAGATATAAATGGATATAAACCTTACTTTATATGTTAGTTTTGTGAGGTTAAGTTAAATAAAATTCACTTGTTAATATATATATATATATATATATCTATATATATATATATATATATATATATATATATATGTAATTTTAACTTTTGGTTACTTTAGGAATGAAAAACATAAATTTTTGGACAATCATCAACTATGTAAAACTTTAAAAATTTATATTCATGCATTAAAAACATAAATTTTGGACAATCATCAACTATCATGTAAAACTTTAAAAATTTATATTCATACATTTAAATGTCAACTTTTTATTTTATTTGGAGAAATAAGACTTATAATATATAATGAATTATGGATGTCCAAATGAGTTGCCACATTATTATTTAAAGAACTTTTTTTCTCTCTCTCTCTCTCTCCCTTTCTTTCTGTATTAACTTTGATATCAAATATTAGTATTTACACAAACAAAAATTATCATATAAATAAAAGTATTTTTTTTTTAATTTTAAATATTTTTAGATATTTGTCTAAAATTTTTTTTGGCACCCGTAAAATATATTTTGAAGATCCGCAACTGATATAGTGCAACATATTGAGTAGAAAAGATTTTCTTATATAGGATATTAGGTAAGACTTATGGATTATAAACTTATGAATTATCAGGAAAAAAAAATTCAAATCTATATCATGTAATCAAAGTAAAGAAAAAAATGATAAAAATTGGAAAGGAAATAATATTAATTTTAAGGTAAAAAAATAATTTTTGATTTCGAAAAAGCAAATGTAGAGGTATTATAACGTAGCATGGTAAAAAAAAATACTAATAAGCGCAATCAGGTAACTTTTACAGTTTGTTTTTCACTCCGCTATTTAAGGAGTGCAATCGGATGATGGGAAATAAAAAAAAAAGAAATACATCGTAAGAAATAAAAATAATGATTTTATATTTTTAGAGATAAAACTAAATAATTAAAAGAGTGAAAATATTATTTTGATTACTTTTTGTAGAGGTTAAAAGTATTCTTATTTATAATTCTAATATAATCCGAAAACCTATTTAAACTTTACTTTGACTATTTAAAAATGTAAACTAAGTTTTAAAAAATCGATTTAAAATTTTTTAAAACTGGAATAAACCTTTGATGGCTCATTTTCATTTTCGTTACCAAATAGTTTTTCTATTATGAAAAGTTGAGGTAATTGGGTTTGAAATCAAAATAGAATTCCAAGATCGACAGAGATATTTATTTACCTCATCGAATTAAATTATTATTAACGAAGATTTTAAAACATTGAGGAATTCTATTCATGAAAAAAAAAAATTAAATCTAAACTTATTTTTATTTTTAATATTTCATCCTATAACCACATTTTTACTAGAAATAAAAAAGACACTCATGTTCATACTACTATTTTAATTCATGCTGTGTTTACGAAAACATATAAACTGATCGGTATATATAAATTACAGTTAACGTTTTAAATTAAATGTATAGATCTAAATTTGTTTTCTTTGTGTTCATGTTCACTTTAAATTAGTAATATATATTTTTATTTATTTAATATTTTACTCAAAGGATTATATAGTTATTAATTTTTTTTATTAATTTTGTCATTAAAAAGAAAGAAATATATATTTTTCATATTAAATTTTGTATTTATCATATTCATTTTACTTGTTGTAAAGATGCTATTTAATAAATAACTGGGGTTTAAAATTTGATATGAATTGTAAAAGAACCTTTAAAAAAGTAGATTAAAATTTTCAATTCATCTGAATCGACTTATTCTTTAATTTTCCTTATGAACGAAAACATGTGTTTCGAAAATTTCCAATATCATAAATCTGATATGTTATCCATAACATATACTTTTTCTGTCTTTCATATTTTTACTATCCTGAGAAAAATATATGGCAATGAAAATTTCGACGTAATGTTAATAAGATTAAATGATTACTGTTTTATCTAGTTATTTTATTTACTTATTTTTATCTATTAAAAAAATATAATATTTTGTATTTAATAAAAAGTAATATATATGACTATTAATCTAATAGGATAAGTTGTTTCCATTGCTTCAAAATAAAAACATATTTGAATAATGATTACATCATTATCTATTGAGATCAATGGACTATTGTTGTAACTATCGATTTAGGTGTCTAACATGATTCTTTGTTATCTAACTTGAAAATAATAAAAAATATTTCTCCTTTTATATGAACTCATATTTTTTTATATGTAAATACAAATAAGTAAGATAACAAAATAAGATAAAAATTATATTTAATGAGAATTTTAAAAAGTATTTTGGAGTGTTAAACTTTTATTTATAAGTGCATACAAACTTAAAACTTAAGAACATCAAATATATTATCATTAAAAGTAATATTTTTATTTATGTACTGAGTTTTGTATATAAAAGAATTAGTAAGATAAAAGTTCTTCTCAATTAACAAAAAACTTCTCCACTGATCTAGTTAAAAAAAAAACTAAAAACTACAAACTTAAATAAAAAAATATAAATTTTTTAAATACTTAGTAAATCTAAAAATTAATTACACATACTGAAATTTATAAAAATTAAACTTTTTATAAATTACCTTACCATAATAAATCGTGATTGTAAAATATTAGTAAATCTACAATAATATACAATAGAAAATATTTTTTCTAAAATTACTTTTAAATATAACTGTATAAGCCACATAATTATTAACTCTCCAATGATGTTTCTAATTAAATTTTATATTTTAAATATCTCTTATACGAAAAGAAATTGTACATTTCAAAACAGACAAGAATTTAATGAGAATTGAAGCAACCAGCTCTTGTTGTTGTTGTGTAGGTATAGTTATACACCTAAGAGACACATCTCATTAACTGCATAACTATAACCACACCATCATTTATAAAAATTTAATTTACCATTTAAGGTGTTCATACCCGTTTACATTTAGAGCAGAAAAATATCTATAAATGAAATCTTAAGAATCTTATCGCTAATGGAGTTTCCACATGGTGGAATACAAAATCAACATAGTAGGTTCCACATTGAAGAAGAAATTAGACTCTAAGACTTTAAAATTTTTGTCTTTTAACTTTCCTCGTGGAGAATGCTCGTGTTTTTATAATAAAGAATCCTGTGCCATTGAAAAAAAAAAAACTAAGGATACTTTATCAAACATCAATTGAATTGGGACACCTTATTGGTATTAGGTGGAACAATATCACTTGCAAAATTCACTTTTTATAGCCATTTTTTACACCTTATGAAATCTACCATTTTATATCTATTACACTTAAATCAGGTGTAAAAAATAACATAATGACAAAATTGTAATAAATAACAAAGACTTTTATACCGATTACATTCAAATCAGGTATAAAAGTTATTTTTCTATACCTATTAAACTTATAACCAGTGTAGAAAGATGTCAAATAATATTAAAGAAATATTTTTAAATTACTAAAACCTTCACAAATATTTTCCCCTCTTCCACCTTCACAACCAAACCCTAAAATCCACATTGACCACACCCTCACCCCTAGTAACCCCTCTTTCCCTTCCTCCCGCCCTCACCGTTGCCAACTTGGTTCAACCTCCACAAACAACCACTTATCGATTCGACATGCTCTTTGAATGCTCCCCTTCATCCAGAAATTTCGCGGCAAAACCACTTATTGGTATTAGGTGGAACAATATACTCAACAAATAACAAATATTTCGATAATGCGGGATGATACAATAGGTCCTACAAACAACAAATCTCACTAGGATAAAATTTAACTCATGAATCTGATACCATATTAATTAACAAACTTCATTTTTGCATAAGAGGAATAAATAGAGAAAAAGAACAAATATTATTATTAATCTCACTGTAAGTGTGTCACAAATAATCATTATTTTCATTATTTATCTCTATTCCAGGATACTAGAGTTACTCATAATCATCATTATTTTCATTATTTATCTCTATTCCAGTGTTTAGAATGTTTAAGAGTAACTAACTCCTTTATATATTATGGTTGGACATAATGTATCTTTACTCTTTGTGATTTCTACTATTTAATATATTTCTTTTCCATTATTCTTGTGTTTTTATTATTGCTCTTAATTACATGATTATTGATTGCTTATTTGTTTATATCTAATTATTGAAAAATAATTTAAAACCTTGATGGGATAGAACAACTAATAGATTTTGCCTCTAGATATCGAGTTTAATCAATTAGTCATTATAAACATATGAATTTAATACAAACTTTTGGTAACAATATCTAAGGAATTAGGTCTTTATTAGTAAAGTTTAGACTTGTCTATAAAGAATTAGGACTTGTTACCTTTGTTAGAGTAAAAATTGGAAAGATATTGTTTAGTGTTTTCACATTGAATTACTACATAAAATTCAAACTCTAGTGAAGTATTTACCGCATATTTTACTTCATAAATTTAATTGCTTTCTTAGAATTATCTATATTATAAATCACTTCTTTTCATTATATCAAAGTTCTTAGTCTTAATCAGTAAATAATCACAGTTTTACTAAATACGAGTTTCTTAGGAAAATGATATCTGAATTTTCCACTTTATTACTTGTACAATTTGGTACACTTGTCCATTATTGAGGATAGCGTTTTCTTTAGCCAATTGTGTTTTATTTACCAATTTTGGTTTAAATTGTTCATAATTTTTTTATATGACTATTTTATTTCTATATTTTTATATAGTTTAAATTATCCTTATAAATTAACCTTTAACTATTAACTTGTCCCTTCTAGTGTTTCCTTGCTTTATTTAAGAGCTAGGATTTCGATTCATCAATTAATTTATGATCTTGAAATTGAATGAAGAGTTAGGGGAATAACAATATATAAAGGAGACTTTTTAAAGAAGCACAAGAAGCTCAACACAAGAAGTAGAATGTGTATCAGATTTATCTCATATACAATTATCAGATGATGAAGAAGAGGTTGAAATGGCTTGGGTTGTTACAAAATTTCTACACTAGATGAAGTTGTTAAAAAAATTCTACACAAATTCTTCCCTTAATCAAAGGTTAATAAAGGAAAATAAGAGATTTCTTCATTTTTCCAAGAGTATGATGAATCATTGAGTCAAACATGGGATATGCTCAAAGGATTACTTAAGAAAACTGCTATTCATGGATTTGATGAGCCAACACAAATAATATCTTTTTGAAAGGATTGATAGTGTAAACCAAGTTGATGTTAGATGCCTTAATTGGAGATATGGTCGATCAAAGACACCTAACGACACTAAGGAGTTGAGACGGAATATAACCTTTAATGACTTTGAAGCGCAAAATGAAAGAGCTCAAGTTAAAAAAAAAGGTGTATTGGAGCTTCAAAGTTATGATGCGTTGTTAGCTTAAAACAAGCTGATAACTCAACAATCTATTACGAAGAACTCAATTATATAAGAAATCAAGGTTGTTAAAGTAATTATGAGAATAACAATCAATGATGGATGCCTTATCCAAGAATGAGACAAGTCGAATCTTCAAATAAGTCACCTCAACACCACCACCATCAACAACCCTCTTTATATTATTGTAAAATCATAACAAAATTTAAAAACCAATTAACCATACTATTGAAAAACAATTTAAAACAAAAATGTGTTTATATAAATTTTTTAAAATAGATAGACTTAATTAGTAATTTTGTCCCAATTTTTTGTTAAAATATTTCAAGTAAATCTCCTTTCTTTTTCAATTGAGTTTTATTTTTTGAAAAAAAATATTCAATTAGATTTTTTGATTAGTATTTTACCAACCATGTTAATATTAGAAAGATGCTCATTACCTTCAAATTTATTTATAAAACATTTTTAGAAAAAAATTATTGAATATCTCTCTTTGAAAATTTTCTAGCATATTCATTTGGATTATAATAAAAATATATTTGGTAGGAAATATTTAGGCATTTTATAGTGATTTTTTTTTGCATGAAATGCTTGCAAAATATTTTATATAAAATTATTTGCAAACATATTACTTATAATTTTTCCTGAAAAAAATTATTTGCAAAAAATACTTACAATTGTTTGTGTGAAATATTTTTAGTAAAGAATATCTTTCATTTTTTTAGAATTGTATTCTGCAGAAAATAACTACAAAACTTTGTGTAATATTCTTTGCAGAAAATTATTACTGAGTGTATGCTTTACTACATTAATTATTAGAAAAATAATTATTACCTACAACTTTTTTCTATCAAATTATTTTTATTAAAATATATGTGATTTTTCTTTAAATAATATTTATCACAAAATATCTATAAATTATGTGTTTTAGAAAAATTTCCGCATGTAAATTTTTATGTAAATATCTATAAAATATGTAAATTATGTAAATATCTATAAAATATCTATATATGAAATCTTATACTGAGACTTCCAACTAGACAGGAACACTTCTTTAGTCTAGAAAATCAGACTTGATCCATAGATTTGGAAGCAACTCCAATACTTTGTGGAACATTTCTTGTTACAATCTTCAACAATACCCGCAGGCATTCCTTTTGAACCGATTGGAAAATATGGAAAATTTAAAACATTAATTTAAGTCAGTTGAACAAATAATAAATATTAAAAAGTATTTATTTAAGTTTGTTTGATTTCGAACCAATTTAAAAATTATTATTTAAGTCTGTTATTTAATGTTTAAAAAATGACTATTTAAATTTTTTATGAAATTAATGTTGGGTTTATGGAGGAGGTTCATGGGAGAGTCACAAACACCAATGAAATATGAGTCCAACCACATAAAATATTGATATTACTCTTTTCCCAAAACCTTGAGGCAATGTGATAAGAGGTCTTTCATCTTTATATAGTGATCAACTTTCTTATTTCTATCTAATGTGGGAGTTAGACTCATACTTGGATTGCCAACAATCTCTCCCTCAAGGTTAAATAATATTTTTTAAATATTTTATGAAATTATCAAGTAAATAATATTTTTTTTTATTTACAAAAGTGTCGTGGTGTATTTTTCTTTTTAAATAGATTTAAATTCAAATGCTTCCCTCCATTTGGTTTAACCTTAGTAAAGTTCAATGGGGTTCATGCTTGTGAAATCAAAGGATCTAGCTAACATTCGTTTCGTAGGGTTATGTTAAAATGTTAGTAAACATCCCTAGTCTTTTTAACTTCTCCATTCTTTTGCATATTTTGGATTGTTCTACGCCCTTTCACGACCACCTTGGAGTCATCTCTGAAAAACATAAATTTGACCTCCACCTTGGTGAGTTTATAAAAAAAGTTCTCGTTTTCACACATATGATTGTTTGCCCCAGTATCTAGATACCATACCGAGTTGGTAGAAATCTCATCAGCCTTTATCTCTTCTTCATCTTCTTCTTCCATAGTTTTATCTGGTTCAAGAACGCTAGATGCTTTCTCTTCATTTTCAAGAGTCGTCTTCTTCAGCTCCTCAAACTCAACGCTTTGTTTATTCATAATTTCATTAGCTTCATCCAGAAGTCTTCTTATCCGCTGAATCTCTTCATCTTTTTGTTTGAGTTCCTTTTCCACGTTTGTCGCACCATTTACCGATGTCCACTGTATCCGAGCTCTTTACCAGCAACAATTCTTTTGCATCTTCAGTAAGGAGATTTGTCTCCCCCTTTGTCTTTGCCTTGCAATACTTTGCAATATGGCCTGCCTTACCACAATTGTAGCACTTGTTTGATCTACACTAGTTTGCATAGTGGTCATACTTGCCACAATTAAAACACTCAACTCCTGACCGATCTCTTCGGTCTTTTCCTTGTCTTCGGTTACGTCAATTCTGCTGACCGATTTGCTCTTCATTATCATTCTCAAAATTACCTCGACCACGTCCATCTCATCCTCGGCTTCCTCGCCATCTGCTGTCAGGACCTCGACTCTTAGTAATCTGAGTTTTATTCAAGTTAAATTGTACTTGTACTGCTTGATCGTTAGGTTCCCTCCTTTTCTTTTTCTTCCTCAATTCGTGGGCTTTTAATGACCCAACTAACTCCTCCACAGTGAGAGTTGACAAATCTTTTGTCTCTTTAATAGTGACCACGATACTTTCAAAATCATTCGTCAGATTTCTCAAGATCTTTTTCGCAACCCGGTTAGGAGGAACCTCTTCTCTGTTAATTCCGAGTTGGTTGACCATCTTCTGCACTCGAGTTATAAACTCGATCACTCCCTCATTTTCATCCATCGCCATATGTTCAAACTCTCTTATGAAAGCTTGTACTCGGACCTGCTTCATGTGGGTATCTTCTTTGTATGCCATCTTCAGAATTTCCCATGCTTCTTTTGCTGTTTGCATTAGCTATTTTCTCAAATCCAGATTCATCTATTGCATTATACAGAAAGTACAAAGTCGATCCGTCTTTCACTCGTGTTTTTTTCAATGCAGCAATTTGATTCACTGTCTGATGCTCATCATTCATAGGTTCATTGTACCCATTCTCCACTATGTCCCATACATCTTGGGATCCAAGAAGAACCTTCATCTGCGAAGACCAATTGTCGCAATTGGTCTTTTTCGACAATTGTGACACACTCATTTCGTTGACTACCTTTGTATCTCTCTCACAAAAAAAATCAAAAACTCAATTTTTCTCTCACAGTGTTTTACTCTCTTCTCTCTCTTTTTCTCTCTCTCGGTACTCAAAGCATAAAACTCTGATACCACAGTTAAGAAAATCTCACGATACACACACTCTAATATTTTCCTAAAATTGAGTCTGCTATTCATTGATAATTGAAGGGCTTTAAATAGCCATGATACTTACAATATTACGAAAATAAAAATAAACACTAAAAATAAAATATCAACTATCTTAAAAATAAAATCTGCTTAATCTATTATAAAATAATATGGTACCTAGATAAACAGAAAATCATAACTACCTATCTTTATTTTATCTGTATCAAATCAAACTAAATATTACTAGACCCAAAACTAATAAAATAAGATTTAAACAAAATTATTAATAAAACCTAAAATATAAGTTTATTCCTTACTTTAATGTTTTTTACTTTTTTTTTCTGTTTCAGGTTGGAGGGTGAGGATTCACAGGTTTATGATTAGAGACCCAGAGTTTCAACAAGAGGATACAAAGGGTTTTGGTAATTATTAAGATGGAGGGAATGAAAATTGTAATTATGAAGATGGAAGAAATGAAAATATGCGAGAGAAGGAGCAGGAAAAAGATCTGTAGATAAGATTTGTATTTATAGTTAATTATCCATAAATTAGTAGGTAAATATTTGTATATAATGTAGAATTTACTTATAGATCAAATTATCAAATTGATAGATAAATATTCATATATAATATTTATATTATATAGTTAAGAGGAACATTATTGACAAATATTTATTTAGATAAATGTAATATATCGAACTAGTGAAGAGATCTTTATTATTTCCAGTTAAACAAAACCTGCTAATTAAACATACAAGTAGTGTGTTTCATGTGATGAGAATGTTAAGAGGCTACTTTACAAATATCTGACACTCATCACATGCAAATTGGTTTTTCTTCCTTAAATTAGAATCGTACACAAATTTATTTTCTCTAAAATGAAACTAAGAGACAACATTCATAATATCTGATCTATACGAGGATGGTTGTTACTATAAGAAGAATTAGGATTTAGGACTTTTGTTGATGTAGTATGATTATATAAATGTCATATTTTTATTTTTATTATTTTTATCGATAAATATTAGTGGTTAATTTTTTGTTAGTGAAAGAGTTGAATTTATCATTTCTCATTTTTTTAAAACTAATTTTATATTTCTTATATGTTAATGGAAGAGTTGAATCCATATTAAACCGTTAGCTCTAATATCAGATTTTTATTATTTTATTTTTTAGAGAATTATATCAATATACTTTATACAATGAATTACTTAATTTGAACATTATTATAAAATGTCTTATTTTATTAATTTTATATTATTAAAATAAAATATTACAAACTTTATATATATATATATATATATATATATATATATATATATAGTGATTATTTTTAACTGAAAATATTACGTGATTTGTTTGGAGTACAGAGGTAGTATTTATTTATGAAACAAGATTATATTTTATATGTTGACACAAAAATAATTATAAAATAGTGTATCACTCTTATTTAATGGTATAAATATTAATATGATATTTAAAAAAAAATACGTCAATTCAATAGATGATTGATAAAGAATCAGGAGCAAGAGTTATTATACCTAATCATAGAGTATTTTGATTTTTTTCAATGGCATCCAATCAGTCCAGCGTTCTTTATTACAGAAACATAAGTTTTCACAAAGAAAATATTTTTCACAAGGAAAAGGAAAATAGTCAACAGAGACAGCTTTGTTAGAGTTCAATTTGTCCTTCTAACATCGATGATATAAAGCTTTAAGATTTTATATTTATGAGGTTATTATATATATATATATATATATATATATATATATATATATATATATATATCTTTATGATTTTACTTAGTATGAAAATTTTTCAACTAATATTTAAACTTTAATTCTCTTAAATTTTATATTTTTCACTCGATATTTTATCGTTTAGTTTTTCTTTAATTAGAAGATAGGATATCATCATCTTATTCCAAAAGATATGAAATATAATAATTAGTATAAAATAAAAATTATAAATATTACTTTATATTAAATATAAAATATTATATATATTACTATAAAAATAAATAAATAAAAAGAAAGATCCTATTAATATATAAAATAAATACGGTATAGTAAAAAATTTAATAGAAAGTATATATTTTTCTTTTTCATATATAAATCTTAAAATAAAACATTAATAACAGGAAACGAAGATGAATACAAAGCAAAGAAAACAACTGTATACATAATTTAGGTTTATACATTTAAGTTAAAAAAGTCAAACGTTATTTATATACACAGATCAATTTAGATATTTTCGTAACATAGGATGAATTCAAACAGTAGAGTATGAACACGAATTGATTTGTTATTTCTAATAAAAATGTGGTTGTATGATGAAATATACAAAATTATGTAGAAAACTGAGTTTATATTTAATTATCTTTTTTTTTAGTTTACGAATATAATTTATGAAATGTTTTAAAATCTTAGTTAATAATAATAATGATCGAATTCGATGAAGTAATTAATCTTAGAACCTGCTTTGATTTGAAACCAATTACTTCAACTTTTCATAATCTTAGGTTCTATTATCCTTCCTTATTTCGACTTCTTTAATCCTTCACTTTTGTATAGTTTTTTTATATGGATATTGTTGGTTAGACTCTTCTATTACTTGTATTTGATTGAGACTGTTCGGTTTCTTTGTGATCGTTCGGCTTACAAGAACGCTCGGTCTCTTTGTGATCGTTCGGCTGGTACTGGTCTTTTGTGACCGAACGTTCTCTTGTGACCGTTCGGTCGTCATGTACGATCGGTTTTGTACGTTCGTTTCAGTCGCTTGGATTGACTATATATTGTAGCATGTCTTTGCGTTTTTAGAAGGATTTCAATCTCGAAGTATTCAGATCTTTTTTCTCTATGTCTTTTCTCTCTATTGTTCTTTCTTCTCTGGGTTTTCTGGTTTCTCCGTATCACGCGAACCCAACAATTGGCGCCCACCGTGGGGTTGTGAATCAAGAAATTCCATGAGCGATGGCAACCAAGTTCGACATTGAGAAATTCAATGGTTCTAATGATTTGGGCTGTGGAAGATCAAGATGGAGGCTATCTTGATACAACAGAGTTGCAATGAAGCGTTGAAGGGTGAGTTGAACATGGGTGTTGCGATGTCGCAAGAAGAGAAGAAAATAATGGTTGATAAAGCAAGAAGCGCAATCATACTGTGTTTAGGTGATAAGACGTTGAGGGAGGTTGCAAAGGAGAAGACTATGACTGGAATATGGGCGAAACTAGAATCTCTGTACATGACGAGATCGTTGGCTCCTAGGTTGTGTCTGAAGCAACAACTCTATTCGTTCAAGATGACAAAATCAAGAACCATAGAGGAGCAACTTGCAGAATTCAGCAAGATTGTTGATAATCTGGAAAATATTGACGTGAGGTTGGAAGATGAAGATAAGATTGTTATTCTTCTGAATGCGCTTCCAAGAACCTTTGAGCATTTCAAGGATGCCTTACGCTATGGTAAGGATCAGGTGATTACTCTAGAGGGGGTTGTGACGTCAATTCGAACCAAGGAGTTTCAAAAGCTCCAAGATTCGAAGGCAACCGAGGAGGTGACATCTGGATTGATTTCAATGAAAGGCAAATGGAAGAAGCAGGCTGGAAATGACAAGAAGTCAAAACCAGAAGGTACGAAACATGTGAGATGTTTCAAATACTAGAAGATTGGACATATCAAGAAGTATTGTTCAAAGAAGGATAAAACCGTTCGACCACCGGAAACTGCTGATGTGGTAGAGGCTTCTGAAGGATATGAATCTGCTGGTGTTCTGGTGGCTTCATGTGAAGATTCTCAAAGGAGTTGGGTCATAGATTCTGGGTGCACCAATCATATGTGCCCGGTGAAGGAATTCTTTGAAGATCTTGATCAGAAGGAGCATGGAAATGTGCTGTTGGGAAATAACAAGGCTTGCCGAGTGCAGGGAGTAGGGTCGGTAAGGCTGAAGATGTTTGATAACCGGGAGATGGTACTGTAGGATGTGAGACATGTGCTTGAACTGAAAAGAAATTTAATTTCTATAAGTTCATTTGATCTTAGAGGTTACACCACAAAAGTCGAAGATGGAGTGATAAGGGTGTATTCTGGAGATGTTGTGGTTGTTAAAGGCAAAAGGAAGAATGACTTGTACATTCTGGAGGGTTCCACAGTTATTGGTCATGTCTCGGTAGCAAGTGGGAAGACTGAGAATACCGCTCGGCTTTGGCACTTGAGGATGGGACATATCAGTGAAAAGGGCCTAGAAAAATTGGAGAAGCAAGGCTTACTTCTGGGAGATAATTTAGAGGTCGGTGTAGATACTATAAGATCATACTGCAGCTCTTTCACGGGTAGGTTCAACTCTTGAATAAGAGTTTCAGACAAAAAGGAGTGTGTCGCTTTAGAATCAAACAGCACATTCAAGTCTCTACCAGCTATAATACAACATCCAATGATGAGGTTACCTGATTTGGCAGCTTCTGCTCCCGTCAAAGCATAGACTCTTCCAGTCGCTTGTGGCTTATCGTCAGTCCTTCCCTATTGAGGCGGTTGTTGAGGTTGAGTTGTTTCGCTTCTGTTAGAGGGACAATCTCTAGCAAAATGTCCTTTTGCTCCACAAAAAAAACATTTGTTGCACTTGTGGACAAACGCTCTTCAGATGAGGTCCTCCGCAGACGTAACATCGAATTATTTTCTGTTGGGGTTGTTGCTGATGAGATTTCCTCTGAGGCTGCGGTCTTTCATAAGATCGAATCCTTACATTCTGTCCAACTCATGACCCATATGGTCCTCCCACCCTTTGTGACTTCTGCTGAACTTCAATCTCACTTGTTAACCTTTCCGCAACTTTGGCATGTTCCACTAAAGCAGAAAACTCTTTAATGGCTAAAGGGTTCATGGCTAATTGTATGTATGCTCTCAATCCATTTTTAAATTTCCTACACCTCCATTCTTCATTTGTTGGTTGGGTGTAGAAACGTCCCAAATGTTTGAACTTGTCTGCATACTCAGCTACCGACTTGTTACCTTGCCGTGCTGCAAGAACTCCACCTCTTTTGCATATCTTACACTATCCGGAAAGTACTCAGCATAAAACTTATTCTTAAAAACTTCCCAGGTAATAATCTCACCACCTTCCTTTAATACTCACTTCATGTTGTCCCACCAGTGTACTGCTTCTCCAAACAGCTGATACTCAGAGTATGCCAACCTAGTTTCTGATGAACAATTTTAATCATAAAAAATCTTTTCCATATTTCTTATCCATAGATCAGCCTCGTTTGGACTTGTCCTCCCATTAAAAGTAGGTGAACGGTGTTGTAGAAAGTTTTCTAAGGTCCATTCCTGAATCCTATGAGGTTGAGCTTCCACAGACGTGTCATTCTCAGATAGTTGTCTTAAAGCTTCCACATGTTCTCTTTGACTGACTTCAAAATTCAGCCTAGCCGGTTCTAATTGTTGTAGAGTCGTTTCGTGATGTTGCACTAAAGCAGCGCCCTGTTGTTGAAGAGCAGATGTGATAGCCTACAAAGCCCTTGCCAAGCTAGGCATATTAGAGGTTTCACAGTTGGGTTGTGTGCGTGTCATTTCTCTGTTCACACAGAGAATTATTGTCATTATGATTCATAATATGAGTTCGTAGGATAAATCCACAACTCTTAGGTCGTCATAAGGACGAACCGCTCTGATACCATTAATGTAGCATCTCATAATCTCACACTTGATAATTCATAATTGATATATTGTAGCATTACATTTAAGGTAATATCCCATAATCTCACACTTGATAATTCATAGTTGATATATATATATATATATATATATATATATATATATATATATATATATATATATGTTTTAAACTCAGATTTCAACTACAAACTCATAAATATAACTCGAATTCTTCTAATTTATTCTTCTATCTCTTTCTTCATTGGCATTGAATCAGACGACATTCCTTCATCTGCTCTCGTATAACGAATTATACGATCATCGCACAAACACAAACAAGTAGGGTGAGCTAACATGCAACAAATCATTTATAAAACATGCATAATTACTTTGATACACTCAACAAACATCATATAATAATTATGTCAGACGCCCTCATACCATCAGACAACAATCGCACCATAGACACTCATCCCATCATACCACAATCCCTAATATTTGATGTTTATAGGCCAAGATTCTGGTACTATTTGGTATTTTTATTATTATATATATATATATATATATATATATATATATTATCATTTCAATCACCGAAAGATGTTTTGGTGTTTTGCTATTTCAATCACCGAAAGTTTCTTTGTCCATTTGTTTTCTTTTTTTTTAAACAAAAAGGTAGAAAAGAGTTTGAACTCATGTTCTTGAAATCACCACAACTTTCTACCATTTAAGCTACCAAAATTTCTTATTTAGCTTTCCACATTTTATTTTTACATAAACTTATTAATTATATTCATAAAGAAAAATTTATTACTACTAATAATAAAATTGTTACTATTAAGGTAAATATTTTTCATAGGTCATACACTACCCGCAAAAATGAAAATAAAAATTTAATTTATATTTTATTAAGTTAAAGTTAATTAAAATTAAAATTAATTTATATGTTATAAGGTTAAATTTAATTAAAATTTATATTATATTTTATATATTTTTTGTTATTTTATTTAAATTTTATTCTAATAATTTATAAAAATATTTTTTAAAAATATATGCAGGTATTGGTAAGTATCCACGGATTTTAAAATATTCACGAGTAATTTTAAATTGGATATCCATGTAAATAAAATACGACAAGGTGAATTTCTTTTCTGGTTACGTGTATGCATTTATTCCTGTCCGATCCCACCGTAGTTCTATACTTCAATATTGCATCATATTAACTATAATAAGAAATTTTGTTGAAATCAAAATATATGTATTAATGAAGTTATAATTATTTATCCATTATTTAATACTACATTATTTAAAAAATACATATAGACACATGTTTATGCTAGTATATATAATAAAAATGGAAACAAATTTTTAAAACTTAACGTATGAAGATCGTATAAACTAAGTTTATACATTTAAGGATAAGGTAACTTAGATAACCTTTACCTAAATGAATTGAATACCAAGTCCACATAAAAATACATTAAATATTGAACTGCCCCCACGTGGTTATGTTGGAAACCAACGCATGGGAGTCTCAAAGGTTAACCAACATAGTCAACACGTCATAAAAGATTAATCTTAAATCACTCTACACATTGACATAAGATCGGCTTAGTCAATGATACATAAAATTAATTTTCAAAAGTCGAGGTTAGTAAATTAGTACTTATGATGTTTGAGTTTACATGTAAGACAAATTCATTATATATTTAATTTTATTATACTAATATTGAAAAAACTGAAGTCTTTTTATATTTAATTAATTGTTATATAGTTAATTCATTGAAAGATGAAGTATACCAATACTTATAACATATGATTAATTATATTATGTGTATTCTCTATATTAGATTATATTTTATAATTATTATATAAAGTAATTAACTTTCATGTGTATTTTAGTAAAGTTATAAATAGTGATTTTGCACAATATATAGTAAGACTTTTTCATGGGAAAATGACGTGTTAGTAAACGTGTGAGTAATTGAATAAGAATAGTAGCTTAATTATTTGTAAAATTAACAAATGCGTGCCCCACGCGGGTCTGAAATTCATTATAATAATATTGATTAGGATCTTAGGCATTTGTATTGCAAAACTCATTTTTTATAAGTTTTGTTTTCTCACATCACTTTAACATTGTATTTATTATTTTATTTTTGTTCCATGATATAAATTTCATTCTAATAATATATTTCTCTTAAATTTGGAGAGAAACAATATATTTAAAACAAAAAAAAGATATTTATTTATTGTGATATAATTTATAATCTCATTTAAAATTCTAGATTTTGAATTTTATGTCGTAGAAATTATTTTACAAAATCTTCGCATTATATATAAAACTCACGATTGTGAATTTTTGTTACATTAAGAAGTATTTTTTTCAAGAAAATATATAAATTTACCATAATTATTTAAAGTATATATAGTTATTTTAAGTGAAGTTACATAATTTATCTTGAGTAAAAAGGTTATACAATTAGATATTTTATGAAATAAAAATATCATGTTTTATTTGTTTAAAGGATATAATTTTTAATTAAATAACAACTTTAATTAAATAACAAAAGTATTATTTAGAAGCAATCTTTGTTAGTAATTACTTTTTTGGATTCACAAAATGGGATACTAAAACAAATCAATTATGTGGGTGTGAAGTGTTAGGCTACTGATTTAATATTTAGCACGTTAAGTAGGACAACTCACATGTTGGGATTGTAAATCATGAATGAAAATGCAAAGAAAAGCCAAGTTGGAGTTGTCTTGATTGGAGATATCTTAAAAAAGTATTGAAGATAAACCCAAAAAACTAATGCTACTACTTGTATATATTTTAGTGTACATCGAACTCATCCCAACCTTATATATTTTAGATTTTTTTTAATAATTAACCTAACTCAGATAAATAAAATATTGAAAATAAATAAAGTAAGAAATAGTTAAATTCATAGTAACCTTATTAATTTAATTTTTTTTATATTTAGTGTTTATTCTATTGAAACAAACTTAAATAAATAAAATATTAAAATTAAATAAGATTAATATTTGTTAAGTGATACTGATATTATTTACTTTTAATATTTAGTTTAGTTTGTTTATGATTAGTGTCTTTATAAGTCGGCATTAATTTCATTTATTTTTTATATTTATTTTAGGTAGTATTTATTAAGCTAACGGTATAACAGAAATATTTATTTAATAAAAATATTTAAAAGTAATTTTTCATTTTTTAGTTTTTTTTAATTGATATTTTGCATTGTAATAGAGTATTAGCCTTAATAATTTGTTGACGCTAATATTTAAAAGCTAAATATATGTTTTCATGTATTAATTAAATTTTTGTGTAGGGATTAAACCAATTGTAGTGTAGGGTTTCTTCAATAGTCTTGTACCTCTATGGATCTAAATACTTTTTATTCAATGTTAATATTGTTTAGTGACTCTTAACGAAGATGAAGTTCATTAGTGCTTAATGTTGTAATGACTTTAACAACTTTTAATTCTTTAACTTTGAGATAGTTTTCTTTTTAAAATTTCATACTCTTTGGAGTTCTTTTATAGGATTAGGAACAACCATATTCCTTTAAATCATCTTCAACTATAGGGACGCAAAAACATATATATTTGCTCAGGTTCTCGATAATACCTATGATATTCCTTTGTCACAATTATATTCTTCGGACATCAAGAAAGATATGGTCTCTATGCAAATTGTTGAGGAAGTTTATTTTGTTGATATGGAGGAATGAAAAAATTATTTGCATAGGTGTATTTTGTTGAAAAAAGGTTATAAATTCCTCACAGACTTAGGTTTTTGTAAGAAGCCTAATGTGGCTTGGAAGAATTTAGGGTCAATGGAAGACTTCTTCTTAGAAAACAATTATATCAATTTGCTCTCTCTTCACTTTTACAAAGGACTTTTTCCGTGCATATATAAAACTCAGGAAAACTCAATGTTGGATTCATATAAATGGTCTTTCTTTGAAATATTGGCAATCAAAGGTGATTTTTTTTCCATTGCACATGGAATTGGAACACTTTTATCTCTGGATGATTACACCAAGAATAAATCTCATGATTTTTTTGTTCGTATTTTAGTTGATGTTGATTTATTATTTGAATTACCTAACCAACTTTTGGTAGCTAGTTTAGGATTTACATTTATTGTTGATATAGAGTATGAGAAATTGTATTCTTTCTTTTCAAATTGTAAAATGATTTGTCATAATTTATCTAATTATAAAAAATTACAAGGTCTCAAAGTTAACTTTGGTAGCAAGAAAAGAATTGGTGCAAAAATACAACAAATTATCGTCCTAAGGGTGACACTATTACTTCTTAAGATTCGGTTCTTGTATGAGGTGGTGCATCTTGTGGTGGAGTTTGTGGTAAAGTCTATGGTGGAGCCTTTGGTGCAACTACCGATGGTTAAGTCTATGTAGAGCTTGTGTTGCAGTCATTGATATAGTTTGAGGTTCAACTTACGGTGCAACCTATATGGTGCAACAATCTGTGATCTAGCAGTTGGTACAACCTGTTGTGGTTACGTCTATTATGGTGTCGCTTATTGCTTAATCAACTTGTAGTTAAGGTTCAACTTGATAATATGCTTGTTGTGAATGAATCTTCTTTTATTAAATATTTAGATGTTTCTAATGCTAGTGAGTCAGTGGAGTTTGATTCTTTAATTGATATGCCTTCTCAAGAGGATGTTACTCCCATTGTAAATAGTTTGCAAGACTTACAACAACTTGATCCACTTCATAATAATTTTAAGACAATTCTTAATTCTTTGACATCTAAGGAAACTTTTCCTTCGAAGAAATTCAAATTAGTTTTTAAATGGAATGATGTTGTTCATGAGGAGAAAAATTTTAATACTGAAACAAATGATGAGCCATATCAAACTACTAGAAAACTCTGAAAAAGGTATACCACCAAAGAAAGTTAATATTATATTAGTGTAGGTAACAACTTTGACACATTATTTTAGAAATTCTATTTTGGTTTTTTAATCGAAGCATATTCAACCAAGATAAAAAAAAAAGAAGTAAGATTTTAGGCTTCATTTCATAATCTAAACTTATTCTTTACTTTATGTTTCAATTCTTTCTTCTTTATTTTATGTTTCAATTCTTTCTTGAACTAAAACCTATTCTTAAGCACTCATAACTTTAATAAATTGTGGTTTCTAAGTGAAAGTTTATAATATTACTTGATAATTTTATTTCATTTGCTGTTATGGTTAATACCGTTAAATTATAAGTTATTCGTGTTTATAGTGCTGCTAATAAATGATATATGAAATTGAAAGTTTATCGTATTTTTGTAAAGATTTACCTAAATAAGTTAGTCATCTTAGCTTTCATAAAAAAAAGTTAATCATTTTAGCTTTTATTAAAAAAAAACTGTATAAGTGATTTCCATATTTTTATTTGAATTTTTTTATAATAAGTCTTAATTTTTGTTTTATTATCTCCAATGTTTTGTTCTATTTTTTTTAATAAAAAAATAGAGTAAACTTCTACCTAACACGAGTTAAAACATTTTTCTTCTACCAAACATTTTTTAAGTTCCCACCTTCGAAATTTCTAAAATTTGAAACAGAACATAAATACTTAAAGCAGTTTGTATTTTATAACGGAGACGACATGTTTTACACATTATTCATTAATGTACATATAATATGATGGAATGAATATATTGTATTATCCTTTCCTTTTTCGAACCTTAGAAAAACTCACCGCTTATGTATGGATAACATAACCGTTGACCATTTGTTTAATTATGGTACATCTCCAAACAATTTCAATAAATAAAGAATTCAGCACAATTTTCAATTATGTAACTTGTTTCTATTGTCTTAATTATTTGGTTAAATACCAAAAAAACTTAATCATATTAGAATCATAGCACAAAATAATCTTAAAGATTATATGAAATATGATGATCCCATATAAGCCAAAGCAGGTAAAGTATGTATCCGTCTGAATGTAACTTTTGTTTGCATATAGATATCATTTTCAGAAATTTTATTAGTTCTTTAGTTATAGATATACATATAAAGATGTCATGTACATGAAAATTTTTAGCATCTACCTACCTCTTCTTATCTACTCCATTAGGGTTTATAATTACAGAACCTAGTTTTAATACCTCACATACAATATTAAATATCAACAAAAAAACAAAAAAAAAAACGAAGGTGGATTGCATAATCAATTAGTCAAACCTAAGACATGTTCAAATAACTATTTTTTTAGTATTGTCACATGATATTAATATTTTAATTTAAACTAGATGTTTAATTTAAAATTGTAATGATTTTTTAATTCTTATATATATATATATATATATATATATATATATATATATATATTAATTACAGACCATTTCCTAGATAGCTGTATTAATTATTCATATTCTTCCCGAGTCTCTAAAGAGAACAAATACCGTAACACCTATAATTAGTCTCTAAAAATTATGGGTTTTAACATTTTGTTAAAAACTAATATTATACATTTTATTAAATATAAAGACTATACCCAACATTTAAAGAACTAAACTGAAATCATTTATCTCGTCTGTAAAGTAAGAAGTACATGAGTAAGAACTCTCTACTATAGCACAAAACAAGGCTTTGACCTGAATTCTTAGTACTAAAATGCATTATTTTCTTATTTTAATTGGTGTATATGTTCATTCATTTGTTTGTGATCTATGACTTTTTAACTACTGAACTATTCAAGCTTTGATCATGTCTTCAAATTCTTATGTTACAGTCAATCCATTTGTGAGAGATGTTCTACTGTTTTTTTTTTCTGACATTTAATTATGTCTTTCACCAGTCTGCACATTCTAAAACTTACATGGTTAATGAAAAAATGTCGATGATAAATAAAATAAAATAAAATGAAAATAATTCTTTAAGACCTCAAGTGTACCTATTATATATATTCTTTAATGCCGATCATAAAAAAATTAAAATAAAAATAAAAGTAGGAACATAAAATATGTAAATAAATAATATTCAAATAATGAAAACCTAATACTTGTTTTAAAATGATCACATGTGACTATATAAAAAAAGACTTTTAATCTTGATTGATTGTTGAAGTATAGTCGAAATTAACAATGTTAAGTCACCTTATATAATTATAAACTAAGCCATGATTTGATACAGTTACAATAAACTATTATACGTGAATTTTTTTAAAAGTCATACCTTTATATATACGTTTATGTGGCCCTAATTAATTAGCCATGAACTTCACATTGTGGAAACAATAAACAACATTATAATGACGAACTTTGAGACTATTTTTAAAATTTTTCTACTTGCATGGTGGCCAAAAAAAAATTCTATAAATGGCTTCGACATTAGAGATGATTCCTCAGGTTGTTGACTCTCCATTTCACACCCTTCTTCCATTCTCTCTTATAGATAATGTCTCCACTGCTTTTGTTTGGTTTGGTGTTTCTGAGCCACTTCAATGGCGGATTGAATACGCCATTGCCACCTCCAAACTTTGGAGATCATGTTTCCATTCTCAGCATAGATGGTGGTGGCATCAGAGGAATTATTCCAGCCACTGTTCTTATTTACTTGGACAATGCTCTTAAGGTTCAATTTCTATTATATTATCACTGTGTCTGAGTTCAAACATTTTAACAAGTTACCTGAATACATTAATTGTAACATAAGAGATTGTGTTTTTGTTGCAGGCTAAGGATCCAACGACATCGTTGGCAGATTATTTCGATGTGATATCAGGAACAAGCACCGGTGGAATCATGAGTGTTATGTTAGCAGCTCCAAACGCATCTGATTCCAATCGTCCTCTTTTTACTCCATCACAAGTCGTACAGTTCTACAAGAAAAATGGCCCTAACATATTTAAACCTAGGTAAGTATATCAAGCTCATCAAAATTGACTTCACATTCTCAATACAACTATTTCAGACATGTTTCTCATAAGAACAACTATTTGAGACATGTTAAGTCCTCATAATTAATTTCTAAACTTAGAAGTAAATGTAATTGGGTATATAAAGATGGTTTTGTTATTACCTTTTGCGTTAATTACTTTGCTAAAAGGTTATGGTTCTTGGGATGGAAAACCATGCAGATCTATCATCGATCCCGTCCAATGTCCCAAGTATGATGGAAAGTTTTTACGAGATACAGCTCGTCAGATATTGAAAGAAACACGACTCGATCAAACGTTGACCAACTTGGTAATACCAACTTTTGACGAGGACAAAATCCATCCAGTTATATTCTCAAACTACAAGGTCAGCATGCTATAATAAAATCGTGTACATGTATATATGCATGAAAATGTGTTATAAAACTGAACATTTTTTGGATGATGCAGCTGAAGACAGAAAGTTACCTGAATGCGAAACTTTCAGATATAGCTCTTGGCACTTCGGCTGCACCAACTTATTTTCCATCCCACGAATTTCAGAATGATGGTGTTGCATTTGATTTGGCTGATGGTGCTCTCGCTGCTAATAATCCTGTAAATATTCATCACTAACTCAAACTATATGTATAAATACTTTTTTTGACAGATGATAGTAGTAAGATTTTAACCTAGTTAAGACCTAGAGATTCTTTTGCAAGAAATATGTAGAAATATCTGAAGAGTTTGATTGAATACTTTAGGCTCTGGTTGCTGTGAGTGAAGTGATACAAAACAATGGAGAAAAGGAAATTTTGTTGCTGTCTTTAGGAACTGGAATACCCACAGCTCAGAACAAGTTAGGTGGCATCTTTGATCTTGGCTGCCAAGCTTTGTGGCTAAGTTTACACCAAGATACTTTCAATGAAGCTATGTTCAGAACAGACGTGACTCATTACTACCTTGCCACAATATTCCCAGGCATCTTACCTGCAGATAACTATCTTCGAATTGAGGTATACACTGTTTGTTTTTGTGCATAAAAGTTTTTATAATATAGTTATAATAGAAGCAAAGAAAAGAGAAAATGAATTTAACAAATGATGTATGAGTTAAAATGATTGCTGATATATGTGTAATTGCAGGAGTATAACCTGGATCCGTCCATGGAAGAAATGGATGATGCTTCTAAAAAGAACATGGATAAGCTTGAAACGGTGGGAAAGAACCTGTTGCTCCAAAAAGTTAAGAGGATGAATGTGAATACATTTCTTCCATTTGAACTCGACCAAACAAATGCTCAAGCTCTTGACAAGTAAGTACAATCATTTTCTCAACATTTGTTTTACTACTACGTATGTTTGAAATTAGTAGCATAACTTTGCTGATAAGAAAACTTAATAGCATAAAGTTTTTAGAAGATTTTTTTTATGAATTTATGCAGAATATTAAAGGATTTTTGTAATGGTTATTTTAAAAGCTATACATAACTTTCTCTTTTATATTTAAAACATAACTTTACATTAACATCCTTTGAGCACGTTTCCTTCTACCATCCTGTTTAAAGATGATTGCTTTAAATTATAAAAACATATTGTCCATTATGTTATATAAAGATTAATCTTTTTATCCTTTCATTATGGACTTTGAGAATTTTAAATCTACGTGATTCTGTAATTTTTACGTTAAAAAGAAGTTAAAATATGACAAATAAAAGAACAAATTATGTTCAATAGAAGTGCCCAAATTTTTGTAATTATATATATATATATATATATATATATATATATATATATATTCTTTTGTTGATTATATATAGAATGCTAATTTTGAGAGGATTTTTTTCTTAAGGTTGGCTGAGCAATTATATGCAGAGAGGCAATTGCGTCTGAAAAGGAAATCTATGGAAAAAGGAGGAAGACCTTTCATTGAAACTGTATAAGTTCCTTCTCGAGAAATCAACAACTTCACATTATGAATAAATGGTTGATGTCTTAGGGTTCTGTGTAACTCCCACTTGAAAGAAAAATGTATCATATAATAAGGTGGAATATTTTGGGATTCTATGTAACTCCCATTTAGAGGAACCATGAAACATGTAACATACAAGATTAAATGATTTTGAGCTTGGGCGATTTAATATAGTGAGTGATACCTTGTTTAATGTTTCTTTTTTTTTGTGTTTTAAGATATTCCTGCTCCAACTTCTTTGTTTATATTATTAAGCAGACACAAATGGTGGGAAGTAAGATTTATTTTAACAATACAAATTATTTATTGTAGAAAATAATAAATAATATTATTGTTGTTATTAAGATATCACTATTAGAAACGGTTTTGGGATGTGAGGTTAAAGTCAATCGTTTAACGTTTAAGGTCCGGGGAGTTGTCATGTCTGAAAGTTATTTTGAAATCTAAGTCTGGGTAGATCGTTTATTCATATCGCTTAGAAACCTGCAGAAGGCATTCTGATATCAAACTCATCCTAACTTAGTAGTTTAGAAATTAATGACTTAATAAATGCAGATCACCTATCTCATTACCACAAACTTTTAGTGTGGGCTTTTTATTAACATTGGTCTAATAACAACCCAATTCTAAGTATAATAACGCTTTACCTCTGAGTTGATCAACATTAAGACTAATTGTTTTGATTCATAACCGACCAATTTGCTTCATGGTCGATTTGTCTCACAGGTGACTCGTTGGGTGGTCCAAGTTAAGGTTGATTATTTGATCTATGGCTAACCAAGCGGTGTACACATGCCCTCAAAGTCCAAGCCTGAACTGACTGGTGATAATTGCCTCAGCCAGGACCGTGTGGTTAGAGCAAGTGGTTAAGATCTTCCAACCAGCCGATTAGATAACATGAAGGGTGTCCAGACCATTCAGTGTATTGGCCAATTACCCTTCAAAGTGCTGTAATGTGTTACTGTTGAGGGAAGCACATAATGCTTCAAATCCCACACCTGTCAAAATACACAGAGTCAGATGCTCTGAGCCATTGGATTTAGTTTTTTTTTATATAACGAGGATGATTGACAGGGGAGGCTTACACGACTATAAATAGGGGAGAGCCTTCCCCGTCATTTTCACATGTACTCTTATGCTCTCTACTTTATAGTGATCTTTTAGCACATACAGGTAATAGTGTTGACCATTTAATTTTTTTCATCTTATAGGAGTCTTTGAGAAGGAGTGGCCGAGGGTAAGCAATTGATGCCTCCTCGTCGTTGGTGTCATTTTCATATTCTTCTTATATTTTAAGATCAACCAAACCGGGCAGGGATTTGATCAAGAGTGTGGCCATTGTGGATACAAATAAAGCCACAAACTCCAATGGCACTAAGATTAGTATTGAGTTGGAACACAACCAACGAGGGGGACGTGATAAACCTGTTGATCGTCCTTTGATGTAAGTGGTGTCTTGGAATGTAAATGAAAACCTGAAGGCAAGAGTTAGTGGATTAGGCCAGGGGGACCTACCTTATCGAGGCTGATCGAAGCATCAAGATGTCCTATGGAATTCTTCTAAATGTATGCTTGTCTCTTTAAAGATTTGCTCGTTTGTCTTCTCTTTGATGAATTTCAGATGGACATACTATGAGAGCTGAACGTGACGGTCACTCAACTACACCCAAATAGCTAGGATTGGATACAAGCGTTTAGGGTGCTCTCCTCGACCCTTGACATCACTCCAACTCCCCCAATCTTCTTACATTACTTCCGCACTCGTCTGAATACTAAGAAGGGTTGAGTCTCTTTAATATCCTTAAACATAAGGTGATTGTTTTCTTTGTATACATCCTCGTTCTTAATCAAGTTTGGGCCTTATCCTTTGAAGGAAACACAATTTCATATAACCCTAGCAGTTTTATTGAATATGATACTTCAAATACTAAATCCATTTCAAAATAAAAAAATATTCCCATAAAGAAAGAAATTTCACATGATAATATATAAGTAATAAGAAAGATGTTAGATCTATCAATGGATGAATTTATTGAAATAATACAACACCAATAAAATATGAGTCCAAGAATATAAAAAATTCACAAAATCCTTTATCTAAAATTTTAAGACAATTGATTAATAAATTTTCATTTTTATATAATGTTCAACTTTCTCATATCTATCCAGTGTAGTTATTACACTGTAAAGAGACAATAACGTGTTAAAATTGGTAAACTTACAACAAAATTAGAATACAAAAATCACAAACTTTTGTAGAACACCCCATATCTCATCTTCCGAAGGGTCGAAAGAGAGTGGCGTCAAGGAGGAGCCCTTAACACTGGACCATTTTGTAGGTGGCTAACCATAGAAGTAAAACTTTCCAAACAAACTTTCCATTACACCCATTGGGCATGGCATGGAGGAAAATTAAGTCTTTTCGGGTCAAACTGCTCGTTCTTAAGTAAAGTTTTACAATATGAGTATCTTTAAGTTGAGTCTAATGGTAATACAGTATGTGCATCTTAAGTTGAATTATACCTTGAACGGTAAAAGGGTTTGAACACTCTTAATGTTCTACTTTATTATTATTTTTATTTATTTTTTATTGATAAAAAACAGGTAAAGTTTTAATTATATCATGTTTGTTTTCATTTACAGGTCTAAATAATGACAAGTGATTTAAATTATTCAATCCATCTTACACTTATGAATATGTTGGTAGACTTATATGATTTGTCTCGCTTGTCGTCCCTAAAATGGAAGTTTCTTCTTGCATTTCTAAAATTTCTTTATGCATCTTTAACTTTTTTTAATGCCTAAACTACTCTTTTTAATAAGGTATTTTTTTTTTCTCTCTTATAGTTATCCCACTCACCGCCTACTTTTTCTAAACTTAAACCTTATGTTCCATCTCCTTACATTTAATTGGATTTGAATCCGATGAAATCTTTAACTAAATTTCAAAATTTAATTTAAAAACTCATTAAATTTTGAAATCTCAATTAGAAACTTAACTAATTTGATTTAGAAATTCAATAAGTTTTGAAATTTGGTGTAGGTATCTTTTGGATTTCTAAATCAAATAAACATTTCATCTAGATTTTAAAATTTGATGAACAATTCTATCAAATTTCCAAATTCAATATTATTTTTTTTTGGAATTCGAAATTCGGTGAACACATTTTCTGAATTTCAAGATCCGATATTAATTTATTATTCTTTTCTTTCTTTCATATGTTTTGTCTTTTATTTTTAAATGTTTATTTTTAAATGTGCTTTATTTGTTTTAATAAATTATATGTTAAAATATTAACAAATATTAAGTTATATTAAAATATTAAATAAATTTTAATTAAATTGAAATTGATCGAAATAAAATAAATTTTATTTTTACGTTAATTCAAATTAATATATAAAAGAAAAATATATTAATTAAAATATTAATAAATTTTAATTTAAATCAAAATTTAAACAAATATGTTAACAAGATTTTGAAATTTTAATAATAAAATTTTAAATCCATTTTAATAAAAAATTAAGTAAAATGTATTAAATATTATAAATATAGTTAATCAGATTTCGAAATAAAATTTTTATTTGGTATAAATTTTTACTGAATGAAAAAAATGTGAATTTGGAGGTGCACGGATAAGCCCCAAAAAATTCATTAGAGTCCACTACTATGAAACTTCATTGGTGTCTTTATTGTTTTGTGTGGTTACGCTGTTAGGGTGGGCTTCTTTGAATCTATTTTGCTACATCCTTCCCAATTGCATGCATGTTTGTGGTCATTATAGATACCAAATATCAAATAATGGACTTTTCAGTTTTGTTTTTCAAAAACTACTTTTCATTTTCGTCATTATTTATTCATATATATATATATATATATATATATATATATATATATATATATATATATATATATATATATATATATTACATTTTTGAGAATAAATGTGGCAAACATATTTGTTTTGGAACAAATCACTTATTTGAGAAAATACTTTTTAAATAATATTAGTTATTTATGTATTCCTTCCTTTATTTCGAATTCTTTAATCTTTCACTTTTGCATAGTTATTTTACTTACCACAATATTATTCATTATTTTGATCAACAATAAATAATTTGTGTTAAAATAAATTTTACTTCCCAGCATTTGTTACTGCTTAATAATATAAACATTAAAGGATTTGGAGCAATGAGATCTTAGAATACAAAAGATAAACACCAAACAAAGGATCACTTTTTATAATACATGGTCCTAGCAATTAAGTTACATACAACTCAAAAGCATTCAACCTTATTACATGATCCCATGGTTCCTGCAAATGGGAGTTACATACAACCCCAAAGCATTTTAACCTTATTATATGATATATGGTTCTAGCAATTGGGAGTTACATAGAACCCCAAAGCATCAACCTTATTCCAACATAACACACACATATATTACAACAAACATGGATAGACACATCATACTATAATGTTATACACATGACATTTATTCATACTGCTCAAGTTTCCATCAGAAGGAACTTAAACAGTTTCAATGAAAGGTCTTCCTCCTTCCTCCATAGATTTCCTTTTCAGACGCAACTGCCTCTCTGCAAATAATTTCTCAGCCAACCTTAAAAACAAACATCCTCTCAAAATTAGCATTCAATATATAATCAACTAAAAAAAATCTATCTATCTATATTGATATGTTTGTTGATGGTAGAGACACTCTAATAGCTCATTCCTTTATTACATATTAGTTACTGTGATTAAAAAAATATACAGAAATGTAATAAAAAAAATCCTCTAAACCTTTATGTTACTAACTTTAAACATGATGGTGTTGAAATTCTAAAAAAATAAGGCTAAATTATAATATATAAGTGTAATGCAAACTTCATCAATACAAGTCGGTTTTATAGGTTAAGTTAGGTTTAAAGCCTATTTTATAATAGATGGAAAAAACAATATATTGAGAAAGTGAGTGTAGTCACCTGTCAAGAGCTTGAGCATTTGTCTGGTCTAGTTCAAATGGTTGAAATGTATTCACATTCATCCTCTTGACTTTTTGGGTCAACAGACTCTTTCCCACCTTTTCAAGGTTTTTCATGTTCCTTGGCTTAGCATTATCCATTTCATTCATGTATGGAGGCAGGTTATACTCCTGCAATTATATATATCATCAATAATTTTAACTTATTCATTACTTGTTAAATTAATTATTTTGTTTTGTTTTCTTCTATAATAAGTATACGAAAACATTATGCAGAAAAACCTAACCATATACCTCAATTCGAAGATAGTTTTCGTCAGGTAAGAGGCCAGGGAAGATTGTTGCAAGATAGTAATGAGTCATGTCTGTGCTGAATGCAACTTCACTGATAACATCAATGTGAAAAGGTAGCCATGCAGCTTGGCACCCAATATCAAATATGCCACCTAACTTCTCCTTAGGTTTGGGTATTCCAGTTCCTAATGACAGCATCAAAATTTCCTTATCCCCACTGTGTTGTATCACTTCACTCGCAGCAACCAGGGCCTAAAGTATTCAATCAAACTCTTCAGTTATTTCTACATATTTCTTGCAAAAGAATCTCTAGGTCTTAACTAGGTTAAAATCTTACTACTACCATTTGTCAATATATGTAAAAAAATAAAGAAGATATTAAATTGCTTTTTATTCACAAAATATAGATTTAAATCTGAGATAGTGATGAATATATATTTACTGGATTGTTAGCAGCCATAGCACCATCGATCAAATCAAATTTAACACCATCGTTCTGAAATTCGTGGGATGGAAAAAAAGTTGGTGCAGCCGAAGTGGCAAGACCTATATCTGAGAGCAACGCATTCAAGTAAGTTTGTGTCTTCAGCTGCATCATCATCAAAACCACCACAAACACTTAGCCATCACAAAAGGGTTATTCATATCACACTATATAATATACACAATTTCTACCATTCTAACCTTGAAGCTTGAGAATATAACTGGGTAGATTTTCTGCTCATCGAAAGATGTTATTACCACGTTCGTCAACGTCTGATTCAGTCGTGTCTTTTTCAATAACTCTCTAGCTTTGTTTCGTAAGAACACTCCATCATACTTGGGACATCTGATAGGATCCCAGAGAGGTCTGCATGGTTTTGCATCACAAGACCCAAAACCTTTCAGCAAACTGATTAAGGCAAAGGTAATAACTAAACAATTTTTATTAAAGTTTACCCAACTACATATACTTCTGCTAAGTTTATAATTTAACTATGATGATATAACATGTCTCAAATATTTGTTATGAGTATGTTAACACAAGTTTTACGAGCTTCGTTCTTACCTGAGTTTAAATATATCAGGACCATTTTCCTTGTAGAACTGTACGACTTCTGATGGAGTAAAAAGAGGTTGATTGGAACCAGGTGAGCTTGGAGCTGTTAACATAAGAGTCATGAGTCCACCAGTGCTTGTTCCTGATATCACATCGAAATAATCCGCCAACGATGTTGTTGGATCCTTAGCCTGCAACTCAAACACAACCTCAAATGTTACAATTAATGTATTCAATATTTTTATAAGGTTGTCTCGGGAAATCTTGAGCAGTCCTGTGAAAATATAATGCAACATAGTATACAGATTTTTTTACATTTTCTAATATATCTTAATTTTTATCTGTTGGTTAGGTATATTCTTTTTGCTTAAATAGCTCAAAAGTGAATTAATTAATCTTCTGTGACGAGGTTGTTTGAAATATACTATGCTTGATGTAGATTTACATGGAAATGACTAGGAGTGTATAAATCATTATACAAAAAAGCTTCAGAACAATTGTGAAGGTTCATGATATAACTTTCCCAACAAAGATTGGTTAAAAAAAATTGTAATTAAAGAGATGAACTATCACAATTCTTATTGATAATATAATGTACACCTCAAGTATTATTTAGGTATAATTTTTTTGTGGATAAAAAAAAACTCTATTTATAAATATATCATTATTTTATTGATTAAAAAAAAAGCTTTATTCAACCAAACTAAAATGAGAACATCAATCAATAGTGAATAACATCAATTAAAATTATGAACAAGTTATTAAATTCATACAAGTGATACAATTATCATACTTAACTTTTTTCTTCTCCCCCATTTATTAAGCAAATTATATAGAGCATGTTAACTGTTTATGAAAATTATATATATACATAATTCCATTTCATCTTCATATATTGTTTCTTTGTGGAAAATGAACTAAATTCATCAGCCTCATACATTCCTTTACAAGGATAAGACTAGTATAGTTAAACAAATATTTCATATAAAATTTTTTAAAGCTTAAAAAGTTGGAAGCCACACACAGTGATAATATAATAGAAATTAGACCTTAAGAGCTTTGTCCAAGTAAACAAGAACAGTGGCAGGAATAATTCCTTTGATGCCACCACCATCTATGCTGAGAATGGACACATGATCACCATAGCTTGGAGGTGGTAATGGTGTGTTGAATCCAGCCATGAATTGGCTGAAAAGCATCAAAGCAAACAAGAGAAAAGGAGACATTCTAAGAGAGAATAGAAGAAGGGTGTGAAATGGAGAATGATGAACTTGAGGATTCCTCTCTATTGTGGAGGCTATTTATAGACTTCTTCTTTGGCCACCATGCAAGTAGAAAAATTTTTAAAAAATAAATAAATTGTCTCAAATTCTTTTTTTTTTTACTTTTATTTACATTTAAGAATGAAAATCATAAATTTTGGACAATCATTCCATGATATAGAACTTTACAAATTTATATTTATATTAACCATTTAAATGTGAAGTTCTTTATTATTTGAAGAAATAAGAATTATATATAAATTATGATGACTCAAAACAGTCCAAATGAGTTACCACATAATTAATTAAAAAACACAAACACTCTATCTTTCTATTTAACTTTGACTATTCAAATATTAGTTAATAGTAACATATTCATTGTTTTCTTTTTCATTTTTTTTGTTAACAAATAAAATATATTAGTACATGATTTTTGTAAGATATTTCAGTCCATACATAGTTGACATCAATAAGTACTGAATAACTACGTATAAAAAATAAGATGATAATTTTAATCCAAAACTTTAAAAGAATGAATTTTCCTATTCTTTATTTAATTTTTTTAATATTTATTTAATGTGAGATTTAAATTCATAGATTTCCAATCCTATCCTATAAACTATACAGAAACAAAGAAAAAAAGACAGAAAAACAGGAACTAAGTAAAAAGATCTCTAATATCCTCATCCTTGCAGTTATTGTTAATTTCTGCAAAAAATTTCCAATCAAACAATTGCAGTTATTGTTAATTTCTTGATTGAATAAATTGACCATATTTTATTCTCCATCTTGTAGAATCATTGTCTCCTCTGTTATTATGTATCAATAAAATCATCACAATTCCTTCACTAACAGAAAAAAAACATCTAAAAAAATGAATAATATATATTGATATATTAGGACAGTGCAGCATAGATTGGATTAAAAAAAAAACTCTTATAGAATATTGAGTCAGACTTTTGTATTAAAAATCTAACTCCATAGTCAAAGTAAAGGAAAAAAATGATAAAAAAATTGAAAGAAAAGAAAAAATAAATTAAGCCTGTGGAAATTTTACTTTAATATATTAGGATAAAAAGTACATATTTGTTTATTCTTCTAAAATTTTAAATTATGTTTCTATTGTTAAATTCTAGTTTTAGTCATCAAATATTTTTCTCTTTCCAACTCTGAAGTCTATATTCTATACCTGAAATTAGTATTAATTTTAAGATAAACAATATTATTTAATTTGGAAATAAAAAAATGCAGAGGTACGCACATTTATTTACTTCATCCAATTAAATAATTTTTTACTTTGTCCAATTAAATTATTTATTTACTTCATCCAATTAAATTATTCCTAACAAAGATTTTAAAACATTGATGAATTTTATTCAAGAACTCAAAAACTCAAAACAAAATAACCAATCAAATCCAAACTCATTTTTCTTCTTAATATTAAATATTTCATCCTATAAACACATTTTCATTAGAAATAGAAAATAAACTCTTCTTATGTTTACGAAAATATCTAAATTGATCGATAAGTATAAACGTAACATTTGACTTTGTTGTTGAGAGATAATATTATAAGTATTACTGATTTAATCTAAATGTCAACATGGTCTTCATAATCCAACAATTCTATGGAAAACAATAAAAAAGTTAATTGTTATTTTACATAAATTGTAATATGTTTTATAATAATCGTTATACCTCACAATAAACTAAACCAAAACATTTCAAGTAAAAAATAGAAAAAATTATATATTAAATAAATTCAAAATATTTAATAAAAACTTAATTAAAAATATTAAAAGCTATATTTTAAAATTTATATTTTAGAAACTTATCATAATAAATTGTAGTTATTAAAAATTAAATGGTAAAAATTCAATTGAAAATATAAAACCTTTTAAATACTTGAAAATTTAAATAAAAAAATTAATTAAAAATATTTACATTTATAAAAAAATTTAAAAGTTAACTAAATTTTATATAAATTATGTTCTCATAACATGTTGTCTAGAGCTGTTAAAACGAGCCACCCGGCCCGGCCCGACCCGACCCGACCTGACCCAACCCACCACGGGTTGGTCACTTAGTGAGCCAACCTAACCCGGCTCATTTATTAGCGAGCCAGAAAAATTCGAACCCGGCTCGATCTACCATGGGTTGATGGGTAAACGGGTTGGTTCACTGGCTCACTTAATTACAAATTAGAAACTTTGTATAATACAAATCTAAACAAATTTTACTCTGTGTTTAATTAATTTTAAAAATAAGAAACTTAAATAATTTTTTCAAGCAAAAACAAAATAATAAATATTTTTTTATAAAATTAAAATTAAATTTTAATAGAATAAAATTAGGTAGGTGGGTTGGTGGGCCAACTAGCCCACCATGGGTTCAACCCGCATGAGTCGGATTTAAATGAGCCGGGTTGAAATCTGACGAGCATAAAAGAAATACAATTTTTTCTAACTTAACCCGGCTCAAACCTGTGGTCGGCTCAAACCTGTGGTAGACCGGGCGGGTTGTGACCCATTTTGACAACTCTAACATTGTCATTAATTTTTATTTCTGTGCTGATGTCATATCTATAATAATATATAATAGAAAATATATACATATAGTTTTTTTCTTTCAAAAATTACTTTTAAATATAATTGTATAATAAGTCACATAATTATTAACTTTCCTAATTCTAATTAAATTATTTTATAAATATCTCTTACACAAAAGAAATTATATATGTTTTAAAAGAGCCAAAAGAATTTAATGAGAATTGAAGCAACCAGTTCACACCTGTATGAAGCGACAAAAACTCATTAACTGCATAAGATGGCAGAAGAACCACATCCACACTTGTAGATTTTCATTTCTATAAAAGAATATATATAAAAATTTAACAAAGCATTTAAGGTGTTCATACCCGTCTACATTTATGTGAAAAAATATCTATAAATTAAATCTTTTAGAATTTTACAACCTTATCTTACTTATGAGGGGCTAGGAATTTTCTTAGAGATGATATTGATTTTGTAATTTATGATTATCCCTGTTTTCTCTACAATATATAATAACAAAGAGACTTTTTTAAGTTATATATATGATTAGGTATAACTCTCCCTATTTCTGTATTAATCATGAATTGAATTGGGACCATTATTTCTAATAACTCATAATATAATAAATTTTCGAAGATTACATTTGTAACATCCCAATATCTCACGCTGGATAATTCATAATTTATATATATTGTAACATTACATTTACGGTAATATCCCGTAATCTCACACTTATAAATTCATAGTTAATATATGTCTACACATGTTTTAAACTCAGATTTCAACTATAAACTCATAAATATAATTCGAATTCTTCTAGCTTATTTTTCTGTCTCTCTCTTCATTGGCATTGGATCAGACGATATTCCTCTGCTCCCGTATAACGAATTATACGATCATCGCACATACCCAAACACAAAAACAAACACAAACAAGTAGGGTGAGCTAACATGCAACAAATCATTTATAAAACATGTATAATTACCTTGATATAAACATCATATAATAATTATGTTCGACACCCTCATACCACAATTCCTATTAGATACTCGTCTCACAATACCCAATAGACACCACAATACCCAATAGACACTCATCCGGATGATACGTTGATGAGCGGTCACGGGAGGTTATGCACTTGTAATGACTTCTACTTCTTTTTACAAATACACTTCCAAAATACTTCATACCATTCACAAGGTTAGTCCCCTCACTATGTCCAAAACCGGCACATAGACCAGGACCTCCTGCTCCTCTCACCACATAATTCATCCCCCTCTACTTGAGACTAGATGATTATTAGAGTATCAGGATAACCTCCAACTACGGGACCCTCAACATCAACATATACACAAATACCATAATATTACTGAATCTCTCCACAAGACTCATGCCATACTCATTTTTCTCAACTCACATTATACCCCTACAAAATCTCCCCATAATACTCATAACATGTTCAGATGCATAAATTCAAATGCAATATAATAAAATACAATCATCGCATAAATCACACAAACTCAATATATTGCATAATAATTTAACAGTACTCAATCTGTTCAATAGGATTTAAGTTAAAAACTTGTCGAGTAGACTTCCAGGAAAGAGAGGTGCGTCATAATGGACAACTTAAGTACCCAGTCTTTCCTTAGCCAAAGTGTTCCTCAACTAGTTTTTAACAAATTTCTTATTTACAGATTCAAAACAACAGCATATAATATTAACACTGAATTTCACATAGATAGATATACAGTAAGAATTAACAGTGTTCACACAAAATTTCAAGACATGAATAATAATAGAACAATACTAAATTGTAATATAAAAGCATAGAAATACTAAATCATAATATAAAAGCATAGAAAAGTTAGCTCCCCTACCTCTATTCCAGACTTCTCTTGCTCTGAATTTATTTCTCCGAAACCCTTCAGAACCTCTACTCTTCTTACAACTAAAAATTTCTCCCTAACTCTTTTTTTTTTCTATTTCTCAAGCTCTCACTTGATTCCTCTTCTCTTGGTGCAGAATACCCTTCCCTCCCATGGCTATTTATAGTAAAAAAAATTTACTATTCATTACTATTTTAATATTATTTATTATTTTAATATTATTTAAAAAATAATATTTTAATCATTTACTCACCAAATCTGATCCTAGTTTCTACCTACTACTTTCTTCCATGCTAAGGAATCATAATGCTGAAAATTTATTTTTACTATTCACTTTTTACTATTTACTATTTACTTTTTACTATTCAATTTAAAAAAATTTACTAAATAAGTTACCAAAAATTTGAACCTCTCCTTCTAAAATTACTATAATTTTATATCCAAAATTTACATTAAAATTATTATTACAAATGGATCTTACATTCTCCCCAACAACAAAAATTTTCGTCCCCGAAAATTCTATACTTCAAGAAAATAGTTGAGGGTATAATTGTTTCATCTCTTCTTCTAGTTCCCATGTAGAGTCACATGTTCTCTTATCCCAAACTACCCTGACTAAATTAATCGTTTTTCCTCTAAGTTCCTTTGTTTTAGTATCTTCTATACAAATATGTTGTACTTCTACTGAGAGGTCCTCTCGGATTTGAATCTCCTCTATTTCTATAATGTGGGAAGGGTCAGGTACATACTTTCTTAGTTGGGAGACATGAAAAACTGAATGAAGATTGGCCAACTGAGGGGGTAGCGCAATCTCGTAAGCGACTGGCCCAATTCGTCTCAAAATTTGGT
This sequence comes from Vigna nakashimae, assembly GCA_034642375.1. Classification (NCBI taxonomy): domain Eukaryota; kingdom Viridiplantae; phylum Streptophyta; class Magnoliopsida; order Fabales; family Fabaceae; genus Vigna; species Vigna nakashimae. Next base: position 1,574,397 of record CM067766.1, read on the forward strand.
ATGGACCAATGAACTTAAGAGAAAGTTTCCTGGAGCGAAGTGCTCTTCCAACACCCGTGGTTGAAGTTACTCGCAGAAAAACATGGTCCCCAGTCGCAAACTCTAACGGTCTCCTCCTTTGATCTGCATACGATTTTTGTCTACTCTGAGAAGCCTTCATTCTTTCCCGTATCAATTTTACTTTGTTGGTGGTTTGTTGTAGTAGCTCAGGTCCTATTAAAACTGATTCACCATCTTGATACCAGCACAACGAAGTTTGACATCGTCTGCCATACAGAGCCTCATAAGGTGCCATACCTATGCTTGCTTGGAAACTGTTGTTATAGGTAAATTCCACAAGAGGAAGTATTTCATCCCAACTACCAAGATGATCTAATACACAAGTTCTCAACAGATCTTCTAATGACTGGATAATCCTTTCAGATTGTCCATCAGTTTGGGGATGATATGCGGAACTCATTCGTAATTTGCTGCCCATAGCTTCCTGTAGGGTTTGCCAGAATCTAGAAGTAAATCTTGGGTCTCTGTCTGACACAATGCTAGAAGGTATACCGTGCAATCTCACTATTTCCTTTATGTACAATTGTGCCAGCTTAGTCATTGACATTCTCAGATTTATTGCCAAGAAGTGAGCACTTTTTGTCAATCGATCAATGATGACCCAGATGGCATCATTACCCTTCATTGTTCGTGGTAAATGGGTAACAAAATCCATAACAATGCTATCCCATTTCCACTCTAGTATGTCTAATTGTTGTAGCATTCCTCCAGGCCTTTGGTGTTCCACTTTTGCCTTTTGACAAGTCAAACAAGCTGCTACAAACTGTGCTACTTCCTTCTTCATTCCTGGCCACCAAAAGGACTCCTTAAGATCTTGATACATTTTAGTCATGCCGGGATGCATGCTAAAACAACTCTTGTGTCCTTCTTCAAGGATTAATCTTTTTATCTCTGCATTGTCTGGTACACATATTCTACTTCTAAATTTTAATACTCCATCAGGTCCTAACCTAAACTCTTTAGTTGATTCTGTTTTGATCATTTCTGCTATCTTTTTTAGGTTAGGATCCACCAATTGTTTCTCTTTGATTAAAGTTAGAAAGTCGCTAGATATAGTCAAATTACTACATCTAATGAAATCTACTTCATATTCCATATGTAGCTTCAGATATCTGAATTTCTCCACCAATTCCAATTCTTTGATCATCATATGAGAAATATGTACCATCTTCCTACTCAAAGCATCAGCTACTACATTCGCCTTTCCCGGATGGTACAAAAGTTCGAAGTCATAATCCTTTAAAAACTCCATCCACCGCCTTGGCCTCATATTTAGCTCTTTTTGGTCAAATAGGTACTTCAAACTTTTGTGATCGCTGAATACATGAAATTTGACACCATAAAGATAGTGTCGCCAAATCTTCAGAGAAAATACCACTGCTGCCAATTCTAGATCATGAGTAGGATAATTCTTCTCATGAACCTTTAATTGTCTTGAAGCATAAGCCACCACCTTCCTTTCTTGCATAAGCACACATCCTAACCCCTGGTGTGAAGCATCACAATAAATCTCAAAAGACTTACTTGGATTTGGGATAATCAATATTGGTGCACTTGTCAACCTGTGCTTTAATTCCAGGAAGCTTTTCTCACACTTATCCGTCCAAACAAACGGTTGATCTTTGCGAGTTAGCTGTGTTAAAGGCGCTACTATTTTAGAAAAACCTTCTATAAATTTTCTATAGTATCCAGCTAAACCCACAAAGCTTCGTATTTCCGTCGTAGTCTTTGGTCTCTCCCACCGTAGCACTGCTTCCACCTTGGTTGGATCCACTGCTATGCCTTGAGCTGATATAACATGTTCCAAGAATTGCACCTCACGTATCCAGAATTCACACTTTGACAACTTTGCATATAGTTTCTTTTCTCTCAAGATCTCAAGCACAATTCTTAGGTGCCTCTCATGTTCTTCTCGACTTTTGGAATAAATAAGTATGTCTTCTATAAAGACTACGACAAACTTATCTAAAAAGGGTTGAAAGATTCTGTTCATGTAATCCATGAACAAAGCTGGAGCATTAGTTACCCCGAATGGCATAACTACATACTCGTAATGCCCGTATCTTGATCTAAAAGCAGTCTTCTGTACATCTTCAGCTTTAACCAAAATTTGATGATATCCAGACCTTAGATCTATCTTTGAAAATACTTGAGCTCCATGCAACTGATCCATCAAATCGTCAATCCTAGGAAAAGGATACTTGTTTTTAATGGTTAGCTTGTTCAACTGCCTGTAGTCAACACACAATCTAGAGCTACCATCTTTCTTCTTCACTAGCAGTACCGGTGCTCCCCATGGTGATACGCTTGGTCAGATGAATTGCTTTTCCAATAGCTCTTCAATTTGCTTCTTCAGCTCTGCCAACTCTGCTGGGGCCATTCGATATGGAGATATCGATACGGGTCCAGCTCTAGGTATTAAATCGATGGAAAATTCTACTTCTCGTTGAGGTGGTAATCCTGGTATTTCTTCTGGGAATACATCACTAAACTCATTAACTATGGGAATATCAAGATTTTGTTTATCTTTCTCAATTTCCACATGAGTCAAGATAATGAAACACAGAGATCCATCTTTTACTTCCTTCAACACTTGTTGTAATGACAACAACTCCACTTCTTCAGGATCAGGGAAAATCAACTCCTTCTTGTTACAGTCTATAAGGATACGATTGGTAGATAACCAATCCATTTCTAAGATTACATCTAAACCTTGTAGAGGTAAAGATATAAGATGTACTTTGAACCTACGTCCTTCTACAATGATTGGACATTGAGGACACATCCTCGATGTTTTTATCAATTTAGAGGCCGATATAGATACTATAAGATCATACTACAGCTCTTTTACAGGTAGGTTCAACTCTTGAATAAGAGTTTCAGACAAAAAGGAGTGTGTCGCTCCAGAATCAAACAATACATTCAAGTCTTTACCAGCTATATTACAACATCCAATGATGAGAGTACCTGATTTGGCAGCTTCTGCTCCCGTTAAGGCATAGACTCTCCCAGTCGCTTGTGGTCTATTGTCAGTCCTTCCCTGTTGAGGCGGTTATTGAGGTTGAGTTGTTCCTCTTCTGTTAGAGGGACAATCTCTAGCAAAATGTCCTTCAGCTCCGCAAAGAAAACATTTGTTGCGCAGATTAACTTGTGGACAGACGCTTTTCAGATGAAGTCCTCCGCAGACGAAACATCGGATTATTCTCTGTTGGTGTTGTTGCTGATGAGGATTCCTCTGAGTTTGTGGTCTATCATAAGGTCGATTCCTTACATGTTGTTCAACTCGTGACCCAGATGGTCCTCCTACCCTTGGTAACTTCTGAACTTCAATCTCACTTATTAACCTTTCCACAGCTTTGGCATGTTCTACTAAAGCAGCAAACTCCTTAATAGCTAAAGGATTCACAACTAGTTGAATGTTTGCTCTCAATCCATTTTTGAATTTCCTGCACCTCCATTCTTCATTTGACGGTTGGGTGTAGAAACGAACCAAGTGTTTGAACCTGTCTGCATATTCAGCTACGGATTTGTTGCCTTGCACCAGCTGCAAGAACTCCACCTCTTTCAAATGTCTCACACTGTCCGGAAAGTACTCAACATAAAATTTACTCTTAAACATTTCCCAAGTTATAATCTCACCACTTTCCTCTAATACCAGCTTTGTGTTGTTCCACCAGTGTACTGCTTCCCCAGATAGCTGATACTCAGAGTATGCCAACCTAGTTTCGGGTGGACACCTCTTTGCTTCAAAAATCTTTTCCAAGTTCCTTATCCAGAGATCAGCCTCATCCGGACTCGTTTTCCCATTAAAAATAGCTGGACGATGTTGCAGAAAATTTTCTAAGGTCCATTCCTGAACTCTCTGAGGTTGAGCTTCCACATGGGTGCCATTCTCGGCTAGTTGTCTTAAGGTTTCCGCATGTTGTCTTTGGCTTGCTTCAGAATTTAGTCTGGCCGCTTCTAACTGTTGTAGGGCCGTTGTGTGCTGTTGCATTAAAGCAGCTCCCTGTTGTTGAAGAGCGGATGCGATAGATTCTAAAGCCCTTGCAAGGCTAGGTACCTCAGGGGTTTCACGATTGGGTTGTCTACGAGCCATTTCTCTCTGTTCATACAGAGAATTATTGTTATTATAATTTATAATATGAGTTTGTAGGATTAATCCACAACTCTTAGGTCGTCTTAAGGACGAACCGCTCTGATACCATTAATGTAACATCCCAATATCTCACGCTGGATAATTCATAATTTATATATTGTAACATTACATTTACGGTAATATCCCGTAATCTCACACTTATAAATTCATAGTTAATATATGTCTACACATGTTTTAAACTCAGATTTCAACTATAAACTCATAAATATAATTCGAATTCTTCTAGCTTATTTTTCTGTCTCTCTCTTCATTGGCATTGGATCAGATGACATTCCTTCATCTGCTCCCGTATAACGAATTATACGATCATCGCACATACCCAAACACAAAAACAAACACAAACAAGTAGGGTGAGCTAACATGCAACAAATCATTTATAAAACATGTATAATTACCTTGATATAAACATCATATAATAATTATGTTCGACACCCTCATACCACAATTCCTATTAGATACTCGTCTCACAATACCCAATAGACACCACAATACCCAATAGACACTCATCCGGATGATACGTTGATGAGCGGTCACGGGAGGTTATGCACTTGTAATGACTTCTACTTCTTTTTACAAATACACTTCCAAAATACTTCATACCATTCACAAGGTTAGTCCCCTCACTATGTCCAAAACCGGCACATAGACCAGGACCTCCTGCTCCTCTCACCACATAATTCATCCCCCTCTACTTGAGACTAGATGATTATTAGAGTATCAGGATAACCTCCAACTACGGGACCCTCAACATCAACATATACACAAATACCATAATATTACTGAATCTCTCCACAAGACTCATGCCATACTCATTTTCCTCAACTCACATTATACCCCTACAAAATCTCCCCATAATACTCATAACATGTTCAGATGCATAAATTCAAATGCAATATAATAAAATACAATCATCGCATAAATCACACAAACTCAATATATTGCATAATAATTTAACAGTACTCAATCTGTTCAATAGGATTTAAGTTAAAAACTTGTCGAGTAGACTTCCAGGAAAGAGAGGTGCGTCATAATGGACAACTTAAGTACCCAGTCTTTCCTTAGCCAAAGTGTTCCTCAACTAGTTTTTAACAAATTTCTTATTTACAGATTCAAAACAACAGCATATAATATTAACATTGAATTTCACATAGATAGATATACAGTAAGCATTAACAGTGTTCACACAAAATTTCAAGACATGAATAATAATAGAACAATACTAAATTGTAATATAAAAGCATAGAAATACTAAATCATAATATAAAAGCATAGAAAAGTTAGCTCCCCTACCTCTATTCCAGACTTCTCTTGCTCTGAATTTATTTCTCCGAAACCCTTCAGAACCTCTACTCTTCTTACAACTAAAAATTTCTCCCTAACTCTTTTTTTTTCTATTTCTCAAGCTCTCACTTGATTCCTCTTCTCTTGGTGCAGAATACCCTTCCCTCCCATGGCTATTTATAGTAAAAAAAATTTACTATTCATTAATATTTTAATATTATTTATTATTTTAATATTATTTAAAAAATAATATTTTAATCATTTACTCACCAAATCTGATCCTAGTTTCTACCTACTACTTTCTTCCATGCTAAGGAATCCTAATGCTGAAAATTTATTTTTACTATTCACTTTTTACTATTTACTATTTACTTTTTACTATTCAATTTAAAAAAATTTACTAAATAAGTTACCAAAAATTTGAACCTCTCCTTCTAAAATTACTATAATTTTATATCCAAAATTTACATTAAAATTATTATTACAAATGGATCTTACAACATTTTAATAATTTTTTATTTGTATATAGTTAAAACAAATGTTTTGAGTTCAATAATTTTGTTTTTCTTTTTATGTCTTATAGTATTATTTAAAATAAAAGACTTTGATTTGTTTTACTCGATGAAGAAAATATTATATATTTATATCACAGTATTGGTGGCATCAACCACGAACACAATTTTAAATTATATATTATATTAATTTTTATGGTGATACAATATAATAATTTTTTTTGGGGTCACATACAAAATATAGTATTCTTTTTTAAAATAAAAGAAGAAGTGGATAACCTCTCTACCAAACAAACAGCGTACTTTCTTCGTTTGTAAAAGTAATCAATATAATACTTTTTATTAAATAATTATTATAACTTTATATATATTCTTAAAAAATATTATTTAATTTAATAAAACACATAAGGATGCACAACCATGGGAATGTCTTATAATAAAAAGACTTTATAAGAATCTTATGAGAGAAATCATGGGATCATATGTTTTGAGGCTATATTTATAAGATCTCCTATTCAAACATGCTGGTGATATAATACATAATTTAGACCTAAAGTCTTAAACAACATTTATATATATATATATATATATATTCAGGAAAGGTTATAATATTGAGAAGGGACATGAGCATGAGGCATGGCCAAGGTAGAGAAAGTGAACATAATAGAAGAGATATGCTGCATAACATTCCTGCATATACATATACATATATATACACACCTATATATATATATATATATATATATATATATATATATATATATATATATATATACTTTCAGCAGTAACCTCCACAAGCTCTTCAGCTTCCCTCCTTCATTTTGGAAGAACTTGATGATAAGATGATGCTAATTGGATGCATATTCTAAAGGATATTGGTGTGAGAAGCTCATCAAGAGGTCTTGGTATTTGCTGCTTTCTAATCTATTGATTTTTTTTTTCTTAGATCATGCAATAACTTTCTTCATCTATTATTAGCATTGCTTCGCGATTTTCCTCTTGTTTTATCATTAAATATTAGAGGTGTGTTTCTTTTGGATATCAGTTTAAGTATTGCTTCAATTGTTTCTGATATGAAAATTAAGAATAGGAAAAAAAATAGAGATAATAGGAAAGATATTAGATGTTCTAAAAAAAGAGCAAGACAAGTTTGTGTCAGATATGGTTGTTTTTTTTTCGTAGTTTAGTTTATATATTTAGATTAATCTTGTTTTACAGTGATAATAATAATGTCTGTATGCAATGTTGGTGTGGTAGATCTAATTTACTTAATATTTATTGTTCTTTATAAAAATATGGTGATTTTTTTGTGTGACGTCTTGCTAAACTTATCTTCTAATAAAAAAAAATCAAATTGTGATAGTTCAATGAAACTTATATTTCTTAAATTTTCAGTTATGTTTAATTATAATTAATTCATCTATAATTATTTTGGCTTATACAAGAAAGGTAATTTTTATGCGGCACCTTGTATAATCCATTTTTAATTTGAGACACCTAAGTTATTACAATTAGATAATCTCAAACCTATTTTTCTTATCTGTTTTATGATATTATTCATATATTTAATATTTTTTTCTATATGGGTTATAAAGTTGAATTAGTTTAGGTATATGAGAGATTTTGTTTCAAATGAAGGACATATTTTTGGTATTTTCCTTCTCCTTCAAGAAAGATACTAATTATTTATTCTTATCTTGTAATGGGACTTGGTATACAATTATGTAAGTATAAGGGTTTATTTATTTATTTATTTATTTCAGTTGTGTTTTAAACGTTTATTTATTTATTTCAGTTGTGTGACAAACTTCATAAATATGAAAACATGGCTTTTGATTAAAAGCCAAAATATATGTAACGACATCCAACCTTCTTTTCACATTTAGTGTATGGATCTCTTAGGAAACTCTCTTGAAATGTCACTATAAGAAAGCCTGATACATTTTAATTCTATATTTGAATTAACATTTTAAGTTGCAGAATTTTAATTCTATTACACATCTTTTCAAATTGGTTATCGTATTACACAAAGGCAATTTCTATATTGGTTTGACAATAATATAACATGAAAATTAAGATAGGGGACAAAAATTAAATTTTGACACAATAAGTGGAATGGAGAATTTTCGTTGGCACAAAAATATTCTAAAATGTATAACAATTCAATTGATAAGCAGGTTTTGGTCTCGGGCAATTGGAATAACAAGATGTAAAAATGAAAGTGTATTGAGTGAGAATTAAATTGTAGAGCCATCAAAGATAAAAAATAATTTAGGTAAAGAGAGGGATGTAGTTATCTTTTCTTTGAATGTATGGTATTTAACTTTGTTTAGAATTTTTGCTTTAAATGTTTTGGAGTAATAACAAACATAACCAAATTTATAAAATTTTAATCAATTTTATATGTCTAAACAAAAAAAGAAATAAGTTTTGGAAAGTGATGTGGATGACTATAATTAGAAGAATAGGAAACATAACAATATCTCATTTTCCTATATGTACACATTTATATATATATATATATATATATATATATATATATATATATATATATATATATATATATATATATGAATTTAAACAATTCAAATATTTCTATTTAATATAAATGTTTTTGCTAATAAAAGAGGTTTGATTTTTTTTTAATCCTAGAGGTTGTGGAGCTGAACTTGTGAAAATTGTTGTTCTCATTACAGTATTCGTATATTAATGAAAACAACTAAATCACTGACAATTCTAAGATTGTTATTGATTAATTATTTTTAACTATTGTTAATTTTTTTTTGAAAAATACATGATAATAATTTATTTTATTACCTTTAGGAAAGAATATTTATATTTTACAATTTTTTATTTATGCATACTTAGTTTATGATTATTAGTAAAGGATCTCTATATTTATGATGCTTTGTACAAATCCTTCAGGCTCAGAGTGGTTGTCACAAAAATAAAAACTTGTAAATAAAATAAAATGAAATAAATACAGAAATAGGTAAAAGAAATTAAAAAGATAATTTGAGTGTGGATGAGGTTTTTTTTTTGTGATGTTGCATGGTTCTAGTTCTTTATGGATAATGCAGAGTCACGATAATTTATTTTAATCACAAGTCTACAGAGAGCCTTATCCAAGCAATGTTTTTCTCTCTGCATGTTAAAGATGATGATGAAAATTCCATGGAAAACATGTTTTCAAAATGTCATTATCATAGAAATTTTTTTAACGAATTAGAGTGAAAAAAAATTATAATTTATTTGAAGATAATGCAGCCTATTTGGCTCCACCACACATGAAGAGTGTCTCAGATTACCTTATCCAGTCCATGCTACTGGGTTCAACCAAAAATCCCACAAAATCTAGACTGTAATGGGTGTTCGATAGGAGTTCAATAACGAGTGAAATGACATGTCTAACTAATACAAATCTCGTTAGGATAGACTGTAACTCATAACTATAATATCATGCTAAGAAGTAAACTTCAACTGTAACTCAATTTCATAAAATTGATTCGTAAGATGAAGTTTGCACCAATATATATACTCTAAATTGACCTTATATATCTCTAGTTGATATGAAATTTTCAAGTATTCTTCGGCAATATTTTGTTATGTGTTTCGAGTATGAGATAAAAGTCAATTGTCTAAGTGATGTGATATTATCATGAGTCCAAATGTTGTCCATAAAATAAAAAGATACATGTAAAAGGCATTATAATACTAAAGTCAGCTCAACGTGTGGAATTAACAATTATTAATGCAACCGTAAACACAGATAGTCTGTTTTCTTATCTCAAACTTCTATTTACATGTTTCGATTTACATATTTCGGGATTGAATAGAACTTGCTTGTCTTTGTAGAGAAAAATTAGGTTATCTTTTTTGGTCAAACCAGATTTTGAGAAATTTACTTCTTAATCTGCCTTTGAATCAATTTTGCAAGAAGAGAGATAATGCCGGGTGCAAAGAAACTCATTTCAAGGATGCTAAACCTAGTTTTGTTGAGTCTTGGACTAATTTGATTATGATGGCGATGAAAAGCATACCAAAAAGCTATAATGATGACATTGATGCCACAAAGAAATCATCATTTACATCATATCACTAGTGCAGAATTGATCTTTAACGTCACCCCATAGACGTCCGTCCACGAAAACTCCAACGTAAATAATTGACCGGTGGCATAAATATAAATAATTGAGTGTGGAGACGTCCGTCCTAGAGGGGGCCGGACGTCTATAATATAGTAGACGTCCGCCCCCCAAGGACAGACGTTCAAAAGACTGACTGGTTGAACTACCCAGTCAGCCTCTTGAACGTCCGTCCTGGAGGGGGACGGACGTCCATATGTAATAGACGTCCGTCCCCCTCCAGGACGGACGTTCAAGAGGCTGACCGGGTAGTTCAACCAGTCAGTCTTTTGAACGTCCGTCCTGGAGGGGGACGGACGTCTATTATATATGGACGTCCGTCCCCCTCCAAGACGGACGTTCAAGAGACTGATGGGTTCACTACCCTGTCAGCCTCTTGAACGTCCGTCCTGCAGGGGGACGGACGTCTACTACATATAGACGTCCACTACATATAGACGTCCGTCCCCCTCCAGGACGGACGTTCAAGAGGCTGACCGGGTAGTTCAACCAGTCAGTCTTTTGAACGTCCGTCCTGGAGGGGGACGGACGTCTATTATATATGGACGTTCGTCCCGCTCCAGGACGGACGTTCAAGAGACTGACAGCGTAGTACAACTCGTCAGTCTCTTGAACGTCCGTCCTGGAGGGGGGCGAACGTCTATTATATATGGACGTCCGTCCCCCTCCAGGACGGACGTTCAAGAGACTGATGGGTTGTACTACCCTGTCAGTCTCTTGAACGTCCGTCCTGGAGGGGGACGGACGTCCATATATAATAGACGTCCGTCCCCCTCCAGGACGGACGTTCAAAGGACTGACAGGGTAGTACAACCCATCAGTCTCTTGAACGTCCGTCCTGGAGGGGGACGGACGTCCACATATAATAGACGACCTTCCCCCTTCAGGACGGACGTCCAGGAGGCTGACAGGGTAGTTCGCTGTCAGCCCTTGAACGTCCGTTCTATAGGGGGCCGGACGTCTACTATATTATAGACGTCCGGCCCCCGCCACAACTGACGTTCAAAAGACGTTTAAAATAAAGATACACACTTCAAAACGCGAACCCGCGAGGAGTTATGCGAACCTTTCCCTCTGCGCCTTGCATTTCCAGGTTGGTTTTTATGTGTTTTGGGCCATTTAATCTTAGTTTTGTTCCGATTAAATTGTTCAGTGATGACATATCTTTCATTTGGACCGATTAAAAATCGTTTTCGGTGCATTTTGGTGCAGTTTGTTGCGTGTTCTTGGGCGGCGTTTTTTGGCCTACATTTTTAGGTCGTTTACTCCTCCATCTTCCTCCATTTTCATTTTGAATCTGTTCTTCAGACGTGTTGCAGTGCACAAACAAACGTTCAAACCCGTAATCCTAAATAACCCTAACCCGTAATCCTAAATAACCCTAAATAAGCCGTCTAATAAAGCCCTTTCTGCAGTAGTATATAGACGTCCGAGAGGTTCACAGCGGACGTCTATATAGACATTCGGGCCGACACAGCGGACGTCCATATAGACGTCCGGCCGGACACAACGGACGTCTATATAGACGTCCGAACTGACACAGCGGACGTCTATATAGACGTCCGGACTGACACAACGGACGTCTACATAGACGTCACCCGAATAGACGTCCGTTGGAGGTCGGACGTTAAAAGGCCTAAAGAACCGACGTCTATACCCCTTTCTGCACTAGTGTATGTCTTTCAATCGGCCAACCAGAACAGGTACGAGAATAATTTTCACGATTCAGGCGGATTAGAGAATCAATCGGTTCAAGAACTGGAGAGTTATGCTATTTACAAGGCTGAATAGACCATAAATTCAGTCAACAATTGTTTGAAGATTGCAGAGAATATAAGAGAGGATGCCACCAAAACCCTAGTCACCCTTCATCAAAGGGTGAACAACGAAGGGCATGTAGTCCAAAATTTTGAGAGGAGGAAGGGATTTTATTTATTTTTAACTTCTATATTTATCTAAATTGGTATTGGTTAAGAAGATACTAATTGAAAAAACTAAAATATATATAATTATTAATGTACCATTTCATTTTAATTGTGAAAAATTATTAAAATAAAACATTTTATATTTAACATTCAAGAAATAAAAAATTTAAAATATAAATTATATTAATCGCTTCATCAGAAAGATATTATTATAATAATATAATATTTATACATTCAGCTACCGGATCAACCAAACTTTATTTTCAAAACATACTTGATATTCTAAGGAGGTTTTTTTCCGTACAATTTGTGGGGTTTTTTAATCTTTCATGGTTAAAGTCCTCACAAATAATTTACGGAGATTTAACATTATCTTGGTATGAGATTTATATTGCAATATCTTTATTTTAGGGTTTTAACTTTATTAGTAATATTATTTTGTGAACGTTTAAAACTTCTTTTATTTATAATTATTCACTGCATTCAATATTTCATAATTTAATATATAATATATATTTTAATAAAAAATAAATAAAATATACAAAATTATAAAATACACAAAAATTATAACATAATCGAAAACAATTACGCCAATTGAAAATAGTATCGTTGATGATTATATCAAATATCCTCCATGCTCGTCTTGATTCATTTACCTTCTTTACTATTTCTCCCATTCCTTTGGTTTGATCAGTGAGGATTAATTTAGCTTCAAATGCTCTTATGGTCACCCTTCTTTCTAAGCTTGTGTAAGAGGGCATGATCAAAGCCATTTGGTATCTCTTCAAGACAACCATAAATGCGATGCTGATACCATGTTTCAGACTAAATTATTATTAGAAATTGATTTTTAAGTCTAACTTAACTTCATAAAACTCAATCCCAAAAAATCGAATCTGTAATAAATCTGTACCTCACTTATATATTATAAATTAGTCTTATTTTCAATCAAGATGGAACTTTTAACATTAATTAAAGTTGTCTGCAACATCAATTAAGGTTACTATTAGCTTCTGTATGTGAATAATAACTTAGCAAAATTGTTGCATATGTCATATCAGCTAACATTTCCTGGACTTATTAGATTATTTTTCTCAGCATCTGTTATCATTGCAAAATATAATATCAGAAGTAGCGAAATATTAGCCAGAGCTTTAAGTTAAGAAAACAGAACTAAAAGCATTCTAAAACTGTTTAGTGTTAAAATACTTAATCATTCTAAAACCGAGGTAATATGCGAAAGGTTTCTACTTCGGTTTTTCTGCACTCAAGGTAATAACATGGGTCTATGGCAGTAGTTCAGGCTAGAACCGATGCTAAAGTCCTTTATTTATTTATTTTAAATCATGGGCTCTTATATGCATTTTTTTTAAAAAGCATAACTCGAACAGAAATTCCCCAAACCAAAACAATTAAAACCCTAATTACAAATCTCAAATTGCAAGAAAATTGTGCCAGCACAAAACCCCAAATTTCCAAATCGTAATCCAAAACCCTAACCCCAAAACGCACGAATCAAATTAAAAAAAAACATCCCAAATCGGTACAAGGTTAGAAACCCTAAACTTCGTGCCGCCAATATGTAAAAAAAAATAAAGGAAACCACCCAAAGCTTGAGTTAGACGTGATTTCTCTTCGCCACGAAGACACTAGAACGCGAACCCTTGTGGAGGCACCGTTGCTACCACAACGCGGGAAAGAAAGATGCGCGTATGCTGTCGAAGTCGCCTCCCTTGCTGCAAAAACAAACAAACACCGAGAAGCGAAATGGAGTCTTCCTTCCATGCGAAACACGAACCAGAGTTGGAGAAGAGGAAAAGGAGGTTCGCGCCTCCCTCACTACGAGGCGAAACGAAACAAGAAGAAAAGAAAAAGATGAAGATGGGTGCTTCCCCCTTCTTGTTAAGCCGCAACAGATGAATGAAGAAGAGAACAAAACATTGGCGGAGAGAACACCAAGGGCAAGAGAGAGTAGCAACGTAATTTAAACCTAAACGAAGGCCTTCTGTCTAAAAATGTCTCTGTTCGTGAAATTTAAATCTAAACACATGTTATTACTTCGGTTATTTTTTTAATTGAGGAAGTAAGCCTTTAACGCCTCGGTTCTATAAAGAACGACTGCCTAAAGTATATAAAAAAAAATTAGTTATGTTATTACCTTGGTTTTTTTTAACTGAGGCAACAAGCCTCTACTGCCTCGGTTCTATAATAAAAAGTTCAGTTATTTTATGCCTGATTCTCTAAACAATCGAGGTCGTAGACCCCTTTTGACCTTGGTTCTTTTTGAACCGAAAAATATACGTTTCTGATAATTACAAAAATGTCACTGCGTCATTTTATGCTTTGGTTGTGACAAAATCGATGTCAAATGGATGAGTTAAAATCCTTATTTTTTTACTAGTGGAACACCGAACATCCCTTTCATATATACGACCATATGCATTTTAGGGCATCAAATTTTGAACACCAAATTAGGAAAGCAAAAGAACATATCAAACAAAGCATAGGTGATGAGTGCATATTTATGCCCATATTTATGCTTTAAAATTCAAATTTTTGATGGGATAATTGTGCTTAAATGGTTTATTTAAGTGAATTTGTGATGATTGGAATTGTTGGGTTTGGGAAATAAAGAAACGTAAAAAGTGAATTTTAGCACATAAATTATTATTGGATGTTCTAATGTTTATTTGTGCAGCTGAGAATATAAGTTTTATTGGTCCAAATGGCAATTCAAGGCCCAAAATCAGATTTTATATGGAAAATTCAAAAGGGACTAAAGTGCAAATAGAGGAAATTTCAGCGTATTTGTGCAATTTTGGAAAGTCAGAAAATCTAAAATATAAATTTCAGTTGTTGAATTTAATTTGGGAATATCAACAGAAAATATCTTCCAAATAATTTTATCATTATCTAAATCTTTTAGTTATTTGGAAGATATAAGATATGAGATAATTGAGTTAATATCTATCAAATATTCTTTAAAACTGATTTAGTCTAATGAATATTTGAAAGATATAATATATCAACAGAAAATATCTTATCAACAAACTATTCAAAGTCCAAGCACAATCAAGCCTATATAAAGAGACCCAAAGGAGGCAGAAAAGGGACTTCACTTCATTCATTCTCTCATACTCCTCTCACTTTTCTTTCATCTTGTATTCAACTCCATTCATGGAGAGCTAAGCATCTAGGGTTATTCTGCTGTAATTCCAAGACGGATTCTGAGGTTATGTTCAGTTAATGCAATTGTTTACTTTGATTATTGATTTAAGTTGTTCTCTCTATTTCTTTCATCTCTCTATCTTGTTAAAAGCAAAGATTTTTGCTTCATAATATGTTTGAATCTATATGCATATTGATTATATGAGTTTTAGGGTTTCTAGGTTTAAATTGAGAATCTACTTTGATTTAATTTAGGAACTTTCATATGATTAAATGGTTTTTACTATCAATTGAGAATGTACTTTGGTTGGTAGTAATAATTTCAACTATAATCAATTGAGAATTTACTTTGATTGATTAACTTTTAATTTGGTTAAGAGATTTAAGAATAGACATGATTAAACACAATAAAATTTGATTGAGAATGTACTTTGGTTGAATTTATTGTGAATAATCTAGAAAGGTTTTGCATTTGATTGAGAATTTACTTTGGTTAAATGCATGATCGCCCTCAAATTAATTAAGAATGTACTTTAATTAATTTGAAACTTAAATAATAATCAATTGAACAATTATCTATGAATAACCGATGACGAATCTATCTTGGAAAAGCAGTGGAATTAACCTATTTAATCATAACTATTTTTAAGTCTATTATTTGTTCTTTAAACATTCTTCAAACATCATTTTTATTCATAAACATTGCATAGCATAAGAGTCAGATATTCAGAAGCAATTCCGTGTTCGTTGGGAGACGACTCAGGGTTACTTTAGCCCTATCTACCTTTTTGAATACTACTTGGCAATACTGATGTTGCCTTGAAAAGTAGTATTAATTTGATAGCTTCGACGACAGCTTATCAATAGGGTAACTTAGGTTTTAGAAAGATGGTACCTCACGTACGAACGACTCATGAATGATTCCTCTATGCCTATGGTAGACCATGATGTTATGAGTGGGAGCTCCACCTTTTGCTATTGACTTCCCCGATCCATACAACTGTTGTTGTAGATCTGTTGTCACTAGGTGGCTCTATGATTAGGAATCAAAAGGGGAAATAGAAGAAGGTGAATCAGAAGGGGAAACAAAAGGAGGGAATGGGAAGAGGAAATGGAAGAGGGAAGAAAGGAAGAAAGGGAATGAGACGATGTGAAGAACCCTAAGAAATTTTGAGAGGGAGAAGGGAATGCAAAATTTTGAGAGGGAAATTTGGGAGGGACAATGGAGGGTAAAAAATTTTGGGCATATTGCTTAAGTATAAATGGTTTTGGAAATTTGGAAAAAAAATTTAAGTGTAAACTTTTGGGAGGGAAGAGATGTAAAAAATGTGGGAAGGAAAGGAAAAAATATATTATAATTTGAGGAGGTTATAAAGTTGTTTAGAAAATAATTAAAACCCTATTATTATTATCATTTAGTCATCCTAAATCATGTCAATTTGTCAGGGTCTTTTATAACTTCCGCAAAATAACCTCCACTAAATATTTTTTTTTATAGTGACTATACAACCTATGCCCTCATATTATCTAGATTCTCATATAGCTTACTTCTCATGAGTGGATCTACACCTATATCTTAGTCTACTCACACCAAGAAGGTGATAATTGCAAAAGAAGAAATAACACACAATAGAACCAACAAAACACACGATGATAAGCAAACTAAAAAAGAGATAGATAACCAAGTAATTTAATTTACACATTAGATATAATTATTGTCATCACACTAGATCATACATATAATCAAACTTTTCTAGACTTTATTTATCCGGATATGTGCACTTGAGTCAGAATCGTGAGTCATGCACTACCACGTTGTTATATACAAGGTTAACCCTTGTTACAGTCATAATAACATTGGTTTGTCCTTATGAATATGAATGGTTAGTAAAGTTCAAAATAGCTTCACATGATGAAATAATCTTTACCTCAATGAACACCCTAGTTAATCACAAGTCAAATAGGATTTCCTTCATGAAAATCCCTATATTATCACTAATTCAGACCTTTGTTTCATCTTTTGAGTCATTATCACATACAACTTTCAAAAATCATCTACACCCATGACATTCCACAAATGAAGATGACAAACTACGACTAATGCCAGCTGGACATCGCCCAATGACCCTTCCTTGTCCAGTGTGTGCCCATTGAGAGAGCCATTGGAGCTCTCAGGATTTAATTCAAGGAAATTTCACCCATCGACTCTAGGTGGTGCACAACAATAACCAAGTCTGTGAGTTCTTTGAATTTGGCATCATCCAGTGAGAGTACTCTAGCCCAACGACCACTAAATCAGTGAGTTCTCTAACTTTAGTGTCGTCCAGTGAGAATACTCTTGCCAAGCAACCACCAAGTCAATAAATTCTCTGACTTCGATGTTACCCAACAAGAACATTCTCGCTTGACAACTTTGGATAACGTAGAAAGCAAAATTCATACAATATGATAACTCAATATAGCCAAGATCATCACAATTCGTAAAATTCCCAAATTTTATCACACCAATTTAAATATCCAACTTCACTTTCCTATACTCCAATTCAACAACTCAAAACAATATACATGTCAAATGAATACCCAATTCACAATCTAAGTTTCATAGAGAATAACACACATGCAATTTAACAAGAATTGGGTAAAAGTTAGCTTCTTTCACTTGGTCTTTTGTTCATATAGGTTGTTATACCAATTACACTATGTGTTAGGTTTCTCAATCTAAGACTGGTTCATATAGTTTGTTATACCAGTACTAATGCATTACATTTTATAAGATCCAGTATAAAAATTTCTTATCTCTCATTTAATACTTATTTAACTACTAGGGAAAAAAATTCTTTCAACATTCTTTTTGTAATATGTGGGGATTGTTATACAGTATAAGAGTTATGGCAAAAGAACGTTAAATAATTATTGTTAAGGAACGTTGTGCAACGTTCATCTTTTTCAACATTAGCTTTACAACGTTCATTTTGGCAGACGTTATGATGCAAACGGACAGTTTTGTTTGCAACTTTTTTTTTCCTTCCCTGGCTCTATAATAGAGCTCCTACTTCATTCCAAAATACACAAAAAAAAAAAAAATTAAGTCTTCTTTTCCGTCTTAAACTTAAATTCTTCTTAGTTTTCTTCCTTTCTTTTGTTATTTTAACTTTTATATATGTGTATAAAAATCTTTTGGAGTTTCTTAAAGTACTGAGATCTTTAAATATTTTTTAAAAATTTCTATAATATTTTAGGAGACTTGCGCAATGTATTGCGAATATATCCTTAAAAATAGTGAAATTACATGCCTTAAAAAAATATTGTTGGTAATTTTCAGTTTTTATAAAACACTAACATGGTAGTTCTCAATGTAAATACATTTGAACCATTTGAACTAGAGCAGACAAATGTTCAAGCTCTTAACAAGGGTGTACAGTCACCGTCTCAAGATTTTCTTTACTGTGTATGTTTAAAATTAGTAGCTGCAAGTTGCGAGATTCTTTCATTACATGTGTAGACAGTAACTAATATGTAAATAAAGGAATAAGTTATTACTTGTCTCTCTACCTTCAAAAATATTATATATATATACATATATATATATATATATATATATATATATATATTATATTTTAAGTTTATAAGCTACTAAAAATAAACTTTTTTTTGTGAGATGAAATATTTTTATGAGAAGGTATGGGTGGATGAAGGAAAATAAACACACATAGGCATTTTATAATGCAATAAAAGCCAAAATTTAGAAATTGTGAGGGATTAGATAAGACAAATTATGTAGACCATGACAGCAATTCATACAATTGTCCTACATACAGAAAACACAATGATAAGCATGCCAAAAACCTACTCTACTACAGTGCAGGTCCTACATGCTAAAATTAAAAGTTGTGAGTGTTTGTTATTGAAGATTTGGTAGATGTGTATAATAGTAGGTTTAATTTTTAATGACGAGAACAAATTATTAAAAAGTTTTAAACAATAATCTGCCACTGGTGTAAACAAGAGTTTTAATTTAAGAAAAAATTTGACTAAATTTAATTATCATATAAATGTTAACTGAACTTGTAATAATACTGAATCATGTAATAAATTTTCAATGCACGTGTAAAAACTTAAAAAATAGTGTATTATAAAATAATAGTGTATTTTAAATAATAAAATTCATTTATTTTAATATTAAAAATTTAAAGTATAAATAAAATTTTAGTTAACAAGTTTCCTTATTTAAAAACATATTATCTTTCTAAAAAGTGTTTTCTCAAACCTCTTTACCTCTCTAAGTTTTCTAAAACTTTGTTCATTTGTCTGAAGATCGAAGATTGCTTGAGTAAAATATGTTCGATCAATTCTTTTAAAAGAGTAAATTTCTACTCTTTTCTTTACTTTTCTCGTTTTCCAATGCATGGAACAATTTTCCATTGCATATGTCAAATGAGTTTTCCATTAGATTATATGTTGATTAGTAGTTCTAACGACATACCTTAATCATAATTTTGTGATTTGTAGTTGCAAATGGAGTTCTTTGATCTATGGAAGTTGTTTGAAATTTTATAGATTTGTTCGGTCGTTTGACTGGTAAGGAAAGCTAAATACCTTGTTTCTACCATTTTAGTACTTTGATAATCTAAATTGGGATTTTTAAGTTGGATTAGATTGACCGAGTTATTAAATTTAGGTAAATAAGCTTGCTAAAATTTTATTGTGTAGTGGTATGATTGCTTGATTTTGGTTTGAAATCTTGTTGTCTAGTATGAGTAGGTCATAATGTGATTATTTGTTAAATGATACTTATTTTGACTATTTGGAATCATGAAACTTATGTTAGCATTAGTTGAAATTGTTGTTGAATTGTGGTTTTATAATAGGTTAGAGTAGTGGGTGGAATTCATCTACAATTAGTGGTTTGACAGGTGAAATTCAATGGGGAGTGTTTATTAAAGAAGCTTGATGTTATGAGTCGGTGTTTGTGTCATTTAGGACTTGATTAACATTTTAAATTGTTGATATTTGGTCATTTGGTATTTTGAGTTGTTGTTTGGGTTTTTGGTTGTTTTTAGTTTGATATGATAGACTGAATTGCTAGCTTATTGGGAAAAGTGGTATTCAATATGAGATTTAAACATGTTTTCTTATCAATCATAATACAAAGAATACTAATTTGGTCATTTGGATAGATATTGAGTGTAATCAAATCAAGAATCTAAGTTGTTAGTTTCTGGTGTAGTTCTGAGTGATCTTGTGTGGTGTTGAACACTACAGAGTCAAAGAGCCATTAGGCTCTAGAGTGCTAAGCACTACGAAGTTAGTGAGCTTGTATTTTCTAGGCGTTAAGTGGCATTTTTGGGCGCTAAGCGTCATTTCTTCTATGCAGGTTTAGTCTACAATTCATTGGGCGAGAGGATTATTCTTGCTAGGCGAGGTTGCTTATATGAACATTGGCACTGAACGATAGGAAAGGACATTAAGGGCGACCTAGTTCAATTGTTTTTTCATGTTTTATGTGTTGATGTGATTTTGGTTATGCTTGAATTAAGTTATTTTGGATCCTATGCATGTGTACTATTATAATGGTGATGCTTCATGAATTGATTTTGAACATGAGTAGGTTTGGCATATATTTAATACATGCTATGGTGGTTAGGATGGGTATGTTGTTGGTGATGGGCTTGTCATATGTGGTTGACGTAATTCCATGAAGCTAGTAGAGAGATTCTATGATGATGTTCAGTAGTGTCATATATTGATGTAGGGGCTCCGAAATGGGGAATGATCTTTTAAGTATAAGATCCTAATATTGGTGTATATTTAATATTATAGTTAGTAAATAGATACTTGTAACAGTTATCTATTTTTTCAATCGTTTATATATGATGTCATTTTTAATAATTGTATATTATTAAAATAGAATGTTTACTTCCGAACTAAAAAGATTTTATTTAGAAATATTTTTTTTTCTTTTTTGTTTTTCAATCTGAATTTTAAGTAGCGGATATATAAATCTAGGTGAAATTTGGATCACTTATTAGAAAAGAGAAACAATAAGTGACTGGTGGATAATTTTCAGGAAAGTCTTCAATGTTTTTCTAGAAGTAGATGCTTAGTCCTTTATATACTTCACGTTCTATGAATAGTTGCATTGAGGAATATCCATAGTACAAATAATTTTATGTTTGGCAACTCGTGACTCTGTATATATATATAAAGACACATCAATTTTAATATCTTTTGATGTACTATATTAATTTTTTTTCTGGAAAATGTGGTTTTGACCAATTCTAAATTTTCTGTATTGCTTGATTTCACATATTCTGTATTGATAGAGTTTTTATTTTGTTTTTCACAATTTTTTTATATATATTGGGATAACCAAATTATTTCATTCAATTAGATTAATTTTTACTGATAAAAAAAGACTCGTCAAGGTTTTGAAATCTGTTTATTTTATTCTATGATAACTGTTTTTCTTATTTATAAACAAAGGAAAAATAATATATATATATATATATATATATATATATATATATATATTCTATCTTACCTTTCTAATTACTAATATAATTTATTTTTTCTCAAAGTCTTATTTATAATCTCTAAATCACATTTAATAAGATGTAACGAATTATCCACTACTTATTTTGGCCATCATTAATTTTTTTTTTTACTTTCATTTTATTAATATAAACTGTATTTTTTTAAGGATATTTTTTATAATTACTTTTCCATAAACCTAATTTTCTTAATGTAATCATTGTTTTATATAATATATAAAGACAATTTTTTATACACAATTTTCTTAAAACTCTATCAATATATGTAGTAATACATAACTGTGTTCAAATTGTAGTAATTACTTTTAATATTACTGCAACAATTGTGTAGTGACATATGCAGACTGCCTATGTTGCCCTAAATAAATAATCTCAATCTCACACAAAAGTAAAGCAATAATAATCAACTATGAAATATCATTGATTGATAGGAGTTACAAAGAACTCAAAAACATCCATATTCTTTTATCCATTGTCCATGCAATCAGGAGTTGCTTAGAACCCTAAAAGCATTGAAACATTATTACAGCAAACATGACAGTATAACACACAGCATAATAGAAGGTCATCATAGTGACATTTATTCATACAACTCATTAATTAACAGAGCTTAAGCTGCTGAGATTCGATTGGAATTTGCTTCAACAGTTCCAATAAATGGTCTTCTTCCCTTTTCCATAGATTTCCTTTTCAGACGCAACAGCCTCTCAGCATACAGTTTATCAGCCAACCTTAGTCAAATTGAAAAACAAAAACAGAAATTGTCTCTCACAGTCAGCATTCAATGATGGGTAATCAATTGGGTCATTTTGTAACACCGACAACCTTACAAACATAGAATTTCTACTTCTTTCTAGCTATGGCAAGAGAAAAGACTTAAACTTTTGCACAACACACTGTGTACGAACCTGTCAAGAGCTTGAGCATTTGTTTGGTCCAGTGGAACTGGTACAAAAGTATTAATATTCATCCTGCGAACACTCTGGGACAACAGGTTCTTTCCAACCTTTTCAAGCTTATCCATGTTTTTGGGTGAAGCATCGTCCATTTCTTCCATAGATGGATCAAGGTTATACTCCTGTAATTACATCGTCATCATGTAGATTCAATCTCTACTTGTTCTAAGAAAACTCTCACTACAAAAAATTATTCATATTGTGTAGTTTAAAATCAGTTTTTGTAACTGATATTTACCTCAATTCGAAGGTAGTTATCCTGAGGTACGAGGCCAGAGAACACTGTGGCAAGGTGGTAATGGGTCATGTCTGTACTATACAAAGCCTCACTAAAAACATCAAAGCTGTTCATTAGCCATCCAAGTTGACACACGCCATCAAAAATGCCACCTAACTTGTTATTTGCTGTTATTCCAGTTCCTAATGACAGCAACATGATTTCTTTGTTCCCAGTGTGTTGTATCACTTCACTCACAGCCACCAAAGCCTGTTATCAAATTTCATTTCATCTTCCCAAACTTCTCATTGATCATATATGTTCATATGCATGCCAATTAATTCTGAATGCAACCTTTCAGTTAAGAGTTACTTTTATTATGTAAAAGAAACATTTTAGCATACTATAACAGGTTGTGGGTGTTACATTCACATTTTAGTTTATATCTATGGTTTTTAACCTTTGCTTTTAGGTATGTAAAAGGCTAGAGCACTCAAATACCCCTTTAATTTATGTTTTTTTTTATTGCTGATAAAAAAAACTAAGATTTATAAACACACATATATGTATATATATACTATTAATATTGATTTCTAAATACTTTTAATTAATTAATTTTTTTTACTTAAAAATGTCTCTTTCTTATTATGGTAGAGAAAACAGGGATAATCATAAACTACATAATCAATATCCTCTTTAAACATTTGCTAAATAGGTGAGAAGAAATTAACTGAAAAAAATTATTAGAATTAATATTTTGAAGAGTGTGAATCAGTTGACATTATACACTAAACAAAGATAAAGGCAGGATTATAAATGAATACTTTTGAATGAACTTCAATAAACATGTTTTTAGTCCTCAAAATTAATGCTTTGGTTCAGCTTATATACTGTAGTAAAATCATGGTTTATTTAGAGAACGATTTAAAAGATAATTATTGTAAAGGAGTACTTAGAATTATCATAAACAAGATATTCTGAAAAAGAAATTATCTCTTGTTAACTCTAATAGAAAAGATAATTTATGAAAGTTTATTGGATCTCATTTGTTCGTAAATAAATTGTATATTAATTAGATACAGAATGTTAGATCTAGTTTAGTGGAAAATGATCCAACAATACAATTATATAAATATATTTCTTTTGTAATATTTTGAGTTTGTAGAGATCATAAGATATTTTCATTAGTGTTTTGTATCTTGAGTGGTTTGAATATTGTTTGTGAGTTTTGTATATTGAAAAGGAAATATAATATTCATAGGTTTTAATTTTTTATCTCCATTGTTTTTATTGATGTTATAAATAGGCTGAGCCATTTCTAATGTGTCATTGTTGTATTTATATATTAGTTATTGCTGATAACAAAAAAAAAGTAACTATTTCTGTAAGTTTAAGTCAGTAAAAATTAATTACTGGATTATTAGCAGCCATAGCTCCATCAACCATATCAAATTGAACACCAGCATTCTCAAATTGGTGGGCTGGCAGATAAGTAGGTGCAGCTGAAGTGGATAGGCATATATCTGAGAGTTTCGCATTCAAGTAAGTTTCTGTCTTCAGCTGCATCATCAAAAACAATATTCAACACTTAGCCATAAGAAAAGGGTTATTCATATCACAATACATAATATACACAATTTCTACCATTCTAACCTTGAAGTTTGAGAATATAACTGGGTAGATTTTCCTCTCATCGAAAGATGGTATTACCACGTTCGTCAAAGTTTGATTCAGTCGTGTATCTTTCAAAATCTTACGTGTTATGTCCCGTAAGAACTCTCCATCGTACTTGGGACATTTTTCAAGATCCCACCAATCTCTGCATGGTTTTGCATCACAAGAACAGCAAACTAATTAAGGCAAACCTAATACCTAAACCAATTTTATTAAAGTTTACTCAACTACATAGTTTAGGATTTAACTATGATGTTATAACATGTTTGGAATAGTTTTTATGAGTTTGATGCTTATACCTAGCTCTAAATATATCAGGGCCATATTTCTTGTAGAACTGCACTACTTCTGATGGAGTGAAGAGAGGATGATTGGAATTAGATGAATTTGGTGCTGCTAACATTGCAGTCATGAGTCCACCAGTGCTTGTTCCTGATATCACATCAAAGTAATCTGCCAATGATGTTGTCGGATCCTTTGCCTGCAACAAAAACACAAAACTCAAATGTTACAGTATAGTTTCAGCTAAGGTTTTTCACTAAATCTATCAACATAGTGTTCATACAAAAGAAATCACTGTCGGAAACATTCAATTTCATACAATAACATTAACAACTTATTTAATATTTTTTCTTTTAACTTTCTTAGATTTCTCCATCATATCAATTTTCTCACTTTTCTTTCATCTCCGAGAAATTATATAAAAATGTTTTTATCCTGCTGGGAAAAATCCATGAACACAAAAAAATATACATAACACAACATATTGATGTTATCCAGTACTTTGTACAGTTGAATTGGAATGAACTGTTTATAAATGTAAAAATATAAGTTCAAAGTATATATATATATATATATATATATATATATATATATATATATATAATTTAAGGTATAATAAAAGTTTTTGCAACAGTAACAAACACAAAGAAATAGATCTAGAACCTTAAGAGCCTTGTCCAAGTAAGTAAGAACAGTGGCTGGAATAATTCCTCTGATGCCACCACCATCTATGCTGAGAATTGATACATGATCTCCATAGGATGGAGGTGGTGTTGATGAACTGAATCCAGCCATCAATTGGCTAACAAACACCAAACAGAACAAGAGAAATGGAGACATAGTGTGTCTCATGATAAGAGAATAGTTGAAGAGAGAATGAGCAGCTTGAGGATTCTTCACAAATGTAGAGGCTATTTATAGATTTTTTTTTTCACAATGCAAGTAAAAAAGATTAGAAAGTAGTCACAATTTTTTATTAACAATGTGAAGTAGAATTAGGACCACTCTCGCAAATAATGTTTATAGGTATATAAATTAACAGTTAATATAATATATAGAAATTTTTATGTCATGAACTGATTAAAAATAGTACAAAAAATTCCTAATCCACAAAAATTCGTAAAATTATCGATAAAATTTTATCGACAAAATCAAATTGATCGGTAAATTAAGACCATTTTAGAAAACAATGTTCATATGTATATAACTTAAGAGTTCATATAATTATATAGAGATTTTTATACCATCAATTATTACAACAGCTATCAATATTGATCATAAATCTTAGTTTTTATGAAAGATAAAAATCGATTTGGATCCTACATCAAGTGTCAAAACTAAAATTTATTTAATTATTACGTGATTAATTTTTGTTTTTGTTTCCCATAGGTCATCATCCTTTTAGATATGATTGAGATTTGATCGAACAATAGTACACGAAGTTATTCCGATGAGCTTTTGAATGTTATTTCACTATATTTTTCGTGACCTTCGACTAAATTCAATCCACATAACGTGTAATCTTAACTAAAAAAATTTACTTTAATCTTGTATATTTAGTGTTCTTATTTTTATAATAAATTAGTGGGATGTGTATAAAGAGAGAACACTTGGTTGTTTTGGAAAATGATTTCTTTTAATGGATCATCAAGACTAAATTATTTCACTAACCACTTTAAAAAGTTTATATTCTAATATTGACCATTTAAAAGTTATTAAAGAGATATATTTATTGTACTCAATTTCTAAAGTTGATAGATTTCGCACACCATATCCTTATATATGAAAAGAAAGTTGTATCAAGTATAAAAAATCTTCTATATTATTGTGAAAAATTGAAATTCCAAATCATTATCATATCATCATAGAATGTTTTTTATCAGAAAACCCTTCAAAATATTATACAATTCAAGGATCACATAACTAAAAAAAATGATAAACTAATGTATATTTATCTTCTTTGTCAAAAGTTTGAATATAAACTGATAGTACATATTTATTGATTTTTGTTTCTTATGAACCAAAAGCTCTCTCTTAATGCAAACTACTTATTGGTGATTTATTAAGTTAAACTTTCTATTTTTACGTGAAATAAGAATTATACATTGCAATAATATATTAATATATAAATATTGTGTGTGAACACAATTTTCTGTCGACAAGACAAGTAAGAGAAACGAAAAATTATTTCTTAAAAAAATAAAATAAAAACAAAAACAATAACGTAATTATATTTTGACACACACACACACACAAAATGTGATAAAAATTAATAAAGGTCAATAGTGTTTATTAATGAATACATAACTTAGTAGAGTAGTGAAAACAATAGTGTTTATTAATGAATCTTACATTTCTTGTATTTTTTTTCTTATCGTTGAAAAAAAATACATAACTTAGTAGAGTAGTGAAAACAATAGTGTTATTAATGAATCTTACATTAAATAATGTGTTATAGACATTATGAAATTAAGTAGTAAATTTATATTTTAATGGGAGAAATATTATTTGTTTTACTATAATCAAAATGGAACTCATTTATTTAAGTTTATTATGTTGACCCAAGGAGTAAAAAAAACACTTATATTTTTTTTTTATTTCAAAAGTTCTAATTTAGTTTTAGAATTTCGATTAAAATAAGTCAAAATGAATATTTTTTTTTATCAATCGTTTTTGTTTTCATGATTCCGAGTTAAAATAATACCAACTCATCACTATCCTTATTTCTTAAAATCAACAATCAACATAGCATAAAGTCAGAAGACAGTTTATCCAAATGAACGATAGATTTTGTACGCAATCTTTACTATTACATATACAAAGAGATAAAAAGTTACAAATTATTGCTGTAAAAAATAATTACTACATATAACATTTTATTCAACTTATTCAAATCCTTACTATATATTCATTCAAACGTATTTTTTAACTCTATCATTCACACACTCCTTTTTCTTCTATTTTCCACATTTACATCATAAGGTATTTAGCTATGTTTTAACGGCAAAAAGAATAAAAAATATAAATTTTCAACTTTTATAATAATACATACATATATACATATATATATATATATATATATATATATATATATATATAGAGAGAGAGAGAGAGAGAGAGAGAGAGAGAGAGATTGAGAAAATTATTCTAAAAGAAATGAACACAAAAAAAGTTAAAACTAGCAGTGAAACAGTAAAAAGCATACGTCTAATATTCTATCTTATTAATTCCACATTCTTACAAACCTCTTTGAAAGTATCATTTTTAACTTACTTTTATACATGCTTTTTTTTTTCTTTTATATTTGCAATAAAAAAAGAACTTTATTAATTTTTTCTTATATTAGTATGATAATTAAAAGGTGGTTTTCTGTTATTAGTGAGTTATGAACAATAAACAATGATCCATAAGTTGAATTTCCCGACATAAAGAAAAGCATTTCCGCTGTTGTACATCTATTTCTTTTGCTCATGTCTTCATATACATCTTTTTGATTGTAGCTTTAAAGCATACGAATCCAAACCCTATTAAACTCCACTATATATATATATATACTAGTAAAAATATTTGCATTTGTTATA
Source organism: Vigna nakashimae (assembly GCA_034642375.1). Classification (NCBI taxonomy): domain Eukaryota; kingdom Viridiplantae; phylum Streptophyta; class Magnoliopsida; order Fabales; family Fabaceae; genus Vigna; species Vigna nakashimae. The sequence goes on from CM067766.1 coordinate 1,602,905, forward strand.
AAATAATAAAATTATTATTTTTATATTAATAAAAAGTTTGAATTAAATACTCAAAAAAGGAAATTTAACAAAAATTATTTATAAACATAAATATGAATATTTTTTATAATTATATTGTAGGTAATTTTTAATTATTTTACTTTATAAAAGGGGTTAAATTTTAAAAAAAGGGGATTAAAATAAAAATAATAATTAAATTAAATAAAATCATAAAAATGATATAAAATGGGTAAGATGATTATTTTAATTTTAAAATCAAGGTTAAATTGACTAGAATTCAATTTATAGCAAGAATATATATATATATATATATATATATATATATATATATATATATATATATATATATATGTGTGTGTGTGTGTGTATGTATGCATGCATGTATATTACGAATTAGGATTTTTATCATATTTTTATAATATTGTAAGTATAAACTAATTATTGTAATAATTAACTAATTATTTTATATATATATATATATATATATATATTTATATATCATTTAAATTAGAATATAATTAATTTGTAATTTACTTAAAATAATAAATTAAGTAAATTTAAAAAACGTGTTGCCTTTTCCACACAAAACTCTATACAATAAGTTAAATTTATATTTTTTGAAACTGGTCTCTCTGGTGTATCTTGGAATGGTATTTTGAGTAATCAATTTGTGGTCCAATTTTCTTTTGCCATGCATAGATCGAGGGCATTGTCGTGTTCCTTTATTTTATGAAAAAAAATAGAAAGTTAGGTTTTCGTGCATGTCGGATGAACCTATTCATCCCTAAGAAAAAATAGTAAATTGCCTTCGTAACTTTGGCTGTACATTTAAGATTCTAATGTTGTCTCTTTCTCCAGATAAAACCATTCACTTAGGCACAAGAACCCTCCACGCACTTTCACAATCACTCTTTTCACAAAAACACAATAACGCACATTAATAACGACTCAACATATAGCTCATCCTTGCACGTTACATACAGGGAAAAAAATCAACAACAAAATTTATAAACATCCATTTCTGGTAAAGATATATAAAATAATATTTTAAAAGTGAAAATAATATATAAAAATAACTACACTCAATTATTTTAATATTGAAAAGATTTAATATAAATAATCTTGTTACCAAGGTTTATAAATAATCTTGTTCAATTATTTTAAATTTTTTGTTTGATTTAGTCTCATGTGGCTTAGATGATGAGATGGTGCTCTTCATTTGAATTTTATGTAAGGCTTATAAACACCAAAATAAACATACTTCTTATTATACACTAAAAAACTATTATTTAATGGAGATTTTTTTTTCCAATAATGTTTTTATCCTCTGTAATACTATGTAAGGCTTATAAACATACCAAAACAAACATATTTCCAATTGAGTTCATTGTAATCGAATTTGATGACGAAGTATGAATCTTGATATTTCTGTCTTCTCTATATCGAAAAGTTGGAATGTTATAGTCAAGATTGTGAGTAGCTCATTAGGTAGTAATGAATTAATGTTTGTTGGATGTTCCTGATCTGATTCTTAGTGAAGAGATTCAATAGAAAGAAACAGAACAATCTTCAACCTCTTCTGCTTTACATATAGAATCAATAGGAAGAAATTTGATTAAAGGATATGGACATGGAAAATCCAATGAGAGGAGGTCCAAATCTAAGAATCATCATAGTTTCCAAAACTCAAAGACAGTTGAGTGTTGGAATTGTGCAAAGGTGGAACATACTTTGTGAATTTTATTGATGATCACTTTAGGAAGGTATGGACATACTTTCTTTAAAATAAGTATTAAGTATTTGAGGCTTTCAATTGGATAGCCAAGATAGAAAATGAGACAAGATTGAAGATAAAAAAAAATTTGAGCAAATAATGGTGGTGAATATGAAGACATTAGATTTAAGAAGTTTTGTTATGAGCACAAAATCAGAATGAAAAGGATCGTGCCAATTACGCCTCAACACAATGGTGTGGTATAGAGCTTTGAATCAAACATTGGTAGAAAGAGCCAGAAGCTTGCATTTACAATCATGCTTACCAAAGTAGTTTTGGGAAGAAGCAGCCAACACAACAACTTAGTTCATCAACCGAGGACCATCGGTTCCATTGGAGCACAAAATATCATAAGAGGTATGGAGTGGTAAAAATATAAAACTTTCACATCTTAGAGTTGTTAGTTTTGTAGCATATGTGCACATTAATGATCAAGGTAGAAATAAGCTTGATCCTAAATCAAAGAAGTGCACTTTCATCAGTTATGGTGTATATGAGTTTGTCTATAAGTTATGAGATAATGAAAATCGAAAGATGATTCGTAGTATAGATGTGATATTTAAGAAAAATTTATGTATAAGGATAAGGACAACACATGCAATAACAATTCATATTAGAGTAGGGCAATGTATGTGGAAGTGGATTATGTCCCAAAAACTCTTGTAATTGATACTCCTCAGTTAGAGGAATCAATTGAAAATAATGATGATGAAGAACTTGATACACCACAACGTTCTATTCTAGCTCATGTTTTACGAAGGTCTTCTTGACCTCATGTACCTAATAGAAACATCTTAATTATATATTATTAACTGATGGAGGGGAGCCTGAAAATTGAGGATGCATGTCAAATGACATATGTTAGTTAGAGCTTGCCATGAAAGATGAGATAAACTCTTTAATGTCCAATCAGACATGAAAACTAGTAGAGTTACCTATTGTGAAAAAGGCACTTCACAATAAATGGATGTATTGGGTGAAGGAGGATCATCATGGGTCCAAGAGATACAAAGTCCAACTAGTTGTCAAAGGATTTCAACAAAAAGAAGGAATTGACAACACTGAAATCTTTGGTCCAATGAAGCTTAATAGTATTAGATTTGTTTAAGTATTGTTGTTAGTGAAAGATTGTACCTTGAACAACTAGATGTGAAGACTACATTTCTTCATAGAGACTTAGATGAGGAGATTTACACGCATAACCTGAAGGCTTCTTAAAAGAAAGAAAAAAAGAACATGGTGTCCAAATTAAAGAAAAACTTGTATGGTTAACCTCAAAGATAGTGGTACAAGAAGTTTGAAAGCATCATGCACAAGGAAGGTTTCCAAAAGTGTAATGTTTATCATTGTTATTTCTTCAAGAGATATAAGTCCAGTTATATCATTTTGATACTTTATATTTGTTAAAAAAGTAACCCTTATATCTCAAACAAAGAGGAAGGATGAATTGAATTTTAAAAACTTTTTAAATTTTTGAAGAATCTTGAATCTTGAAATCAATAATTAAAAGTTTTTGAATCTACAAGAAAAATTGTTGTTATCTATTATCAAAATCCGTATGTAAAATGAAAAATCTGTATGTAATGTAGTATTACTTACGAATTACATACAGACAAAAATTCTTATGTAAAACTTTCAAATAAATGAAATATATATATATATATATATATATATATATATATATATATATATATATATATATTACTGTTTATAAGAATATCATCCCAAATCACTATCTACACATGGAAACATAAAGAAAAAGAACTTCGACATGAGAAAATCAAAATTGTTTTTCTTAATATATGTTTCTGTTTTTGTATGGGATTCTCTTGCATTATTCCAATTCGTGAGTGTCATTGGATTGCATTATATTGTCTTCAATAATTCTATTGGCTAACCTTATTGTTTTTTCTGTTACTTAAACCATGCAAACTTTCACCACTAATGAAAACTATTTATTAATTTATGAATTAAAATTTATTAATATCTGAAATAATTTTTATTATAAATATAAAATTAAAATTGATTGTGAATTAGAATAGTGTTTTATCTATTAAATTAAAAAAAATATTTGATGTAATGATGGAAGACGTATAAATTAATCGGATACCAAACATGAATAGAAGTCTCGTAGACTCATGCCTTAGCTATTTGGCTACGGATCCTGTAAATTTCATATTAGAAATATAAGAATCACATCATCCAGTTTTCCTATCTCTCTTTCAATGGTATAAACATCTAGCAGTGCTTGTGCAGTTTAATGAAGAAAAGAGTTTTTAGGCTCAAAAATCAAAAATCAAGCATTTACCACTGATCAAATTATTAAACCATATAGAAGAATGCAGGGCAAACAATAAAGTCATAAAAATGCCCCCTTGAGAGTATTTTCTTGCTCTACATGAATTGAAATTAGTTTCCCCATAAGCTAACTTGTGCATAAGTTCATTTCCTGTCATGGAAGAAGTCAAGTTATTTCTTAGAAGGGCTTCTGGAAAAATTTGTCTTGAAAATTTTCACAACTTACAAGAGAATATGGTCTTAGAAATCCTCTGACAGCACCAATTGCTTGAAATACCTGATAGAGCAACTAAAATGTCAAACATCATTTTCCACATAACCAAAAAAGAATTATTAAGACAAATCAAAGAAAATATGATACTCTATGGATTATGCACCGAAGCAACTACACCTTTTCACCGACACCAGATCGAAGTTAAATTAATACACACAATCTGACCAACAACACTTCCACATACAAAAGGCCTTGATGCACTAACACCTCAATGTCGCCAAACTATCACTTAGAAAATGCAGACAGAAACCGAAAATCACAGCCTAAATAAAAAGAAAAATAAGAAACAATGTAAAACGAATATAGCATGGGGCATATATTCATCTTAGATCTCAGATTCAAACCCAGATCAAGCGATTATGAAGCGAATAAACAAAACTTTCGAAAAATGAAAGAGTGCGTGTAATGTGAGATGGAAATGGAAATGAAGTGAACCGGAAGTCTTCTCTTTGGGATAAACTTATATTGGGTTTTATTAATAATTTTATTTAAATCTTATTTTATTAGTTTTTGGATCTAGTAATATTTAGTTTGATTTTGACATAGATGAAATAGATATAGGTAGTTTTCATTTTTCTTTTATTTAAGAGAGTATTATTTTATTTTATTGATATAAGATAGAGATAGATTAAGTAGATTTTATTTTAAGTTAGTTGATATTCTATTGTCGATTTTTATTATTTGTACTTCGTCCAAGGTCCTATTTGCACTTATTTAAAGATTGTCAAGGTTCAATGAAAAGTAACCCCAATGAATTGAAGAATATTATTATTTGTGTGGGTCACGTTTTTCTCAACAGTAGTATCAGAGCCAGGTTTTTCTTGGTGACTGGCTCAGACAAGTATAATGATCCCTATATCGAAAGTCTTCCTGACAAATGGTATTCAAGTAAATGAGTTCCGTTAAGATGAATGATGGTTGGAAATGGCTATTCGTGGTTGTCGTTGGTTGGGAATGCTTCCGCTGAAGGGGCAATGTACCTATGTTGAAGGGACTCACCCTTGAGGGGGAGAGATTGTTGGGAATCAAGTGTGAGTCCAAGTCCCACATTGGATAGAAATGAGAAAGTAGAGCAGTATATAAAGGTGAAAGACCCATTAACCCAATACCTTAAGGTTTTGGGTAAAGAGTGGTGTTGATCCCTTATATAGTTGGCTCAAATGTTATTGGTGTTTGTGTAACCCACAAGGTAACCTCCTCCTTGATTTTCTCAACAGTGGTATCAAAGGTAGTCAATGGGATGAGTGTGCCACAATTGTCAGAAAATACCAATTACGACAATTGGTTTTTGCAAATGAAGGTTCTTCTTGGATTCTAAGACGTATGGGACATAGTGGAAGACGGATACAATGAACCCGCGGATGATGAGCATCAGACAATGAACTAGATTGCTGCATTGAAAAAGACACGAGTGAAAGACAGATCGACTTTGTACTTTCTGTATAATGCAGTGGATGAATCTGGATTCGAGAAAATAGCTAATGCAAAGTCAGCAAAAGAAGCATGGGAAATTTTGAAGTTGGCATACAAAGGAGATACTCATGTGATACACGTCAGAGTACAATCTCTCATAAGAGAGTTTGACATATGTAGATGGATGAAAATGAGGGAGTTACTGAGCTTATAAGTCGAGTGCAGAAGATGGCCAACCAACTCGTAATGAATGGAGAAGAGGTTCCTCCTAATCGGTTTGCGAAAAAGATCTTGAGAAATCTGACAGATGATTTTGAAAGTATCGTGGTCACTATTGAAGAGACAAAGGATTTGTCAACTCTAACTGTGGAGGAGTTAGCTGGGTCATTAAAAGCCCACGAATTGAGGAAGAAAAAGAAAAAGAAGGAACTCGACGATCAAGCACTATAAGTACAGTTTGACTCGAATCTCGGATTACTTAAAGCCGACGTCCTAGCGACAGAGGGCGAGGAGGTTGAGGACGAGGTGGACATGGCCGAGGTAATTTTGAGAATGATGATAAAGAGCAAACCGATCAGCAAAATTGGCGTGACCGAGGACAAGGGAAAGTCCGAGGAGATCGGTCAGGAGTTGAATGTTTTAAGTGTGGCAAGTATGGCCACTATGCAAATGAGTGTAGATCAAGAAAGTGCAACAATTGTGGTAAGGTAGGCCATATTGCAAAGTATTGCAAGACCGAGACAAAGGGGGAGACTAATCTCCTTACTCAAGATGTTGAAGAAGAGTGTGGAATCCTGTTCATGGCAAAGAGCTCAGATGCAATGGACATGGAGAGCCTGATCCCAACAATGGATGAAGTGATCTCGATAAAGGATGCATCAATTATGGAGAAGGAAAATCTAGTGAAAGAACTCAAACAAAAAGATGAAGAGATTCAACAGATAGGGAGACTTCTAGATGAACAGAGGGTTGAGCTTGAGGAACTAAAGAAAGCAACTCTTGAAAAGGAAGAAAAAGCATATAACATTCATGAACCAGATAAAAATAAGGAAGAATAAGATGAAGAAGAGATGAAGGCTGATGATATTTCTACCAACTCGGTATGGTATCTAGATATTGGGGCAAGCAATCATACGTGTGGAAACGAGAACATTTTTTATAAACTCACCAAGGTGAGTCCAGATTTATGTCGTTTGAAGATGACTCCAAGGTGGTTGTGAAAGGGTGTGGAACAATTCGACATACGTAGAAGAATGGACGAGTTAGAGAGATTAGGCATGTTTACTATGTTATGGAGCTGAAGAACAATATTTTAAGCATGAGTCAGATAATTGAAAAAGGTAATTCAGTTTTTATGAAAAATCAAGTATTGTATTTAAAGGATAAGCATGGTCGTTTAACAACCCAAGTAAAAGCAAAGAAGAATTGGTTGTATGAACTAGAGCTGAAAATCTTGGAGAGAAGATGCAAACCCGGAGTGGGATGATGCACATGGAAAGCCGAACAAAGGAAGGAAGAATTTAAGTTTATGGGGGAGTTTGTTGGAATAAACTTAAATTTTAGGGTTCTATTAATAATTTTGTTTAAATCTTATTTTGTTAGTTTTTGGGTCCAGTAATATTTAGTTTGATTTTAATAGAGATAAAATAGATATAGGTAGTTTTGATTTTCCTCTTATTTAGGAGAGTATTATTTTATTTTATTGATATAAGATAGAGATAGATTAAGTAGATTCTATTTTAAGTTAGTTGATATTCTATTGTCAGTTTTTATTATTTGTATTTAACCCAAGACCCTATTTGCATCTATTTAAAAGTTGCCAAGGTTCAATGAAAAGTAACACGAGTGAATTAAAGAGTATTATTATTTACGTAGGTCATGTTTTTCCCAACACTATGGAGCAACGTCTAGATTTTCAAACGAGCTTCAATGAAACAAAGTGCTCATTTTGGCACCGAATCCACCGATTACATCTTTGGCACCGTTTCACCGATTTCGCCATTGAATCTTCCCTTTCCACCGAACACGTGACCTAAATAGCATTTCTCACTGAACAATCTTCCTATTTTTTACTCCACTTAGAATCCTTTCCGCTCTTAGAGTATTATCGCAAACCTCAGGTTTTCCAAGCGCGTTCCTCCTCTTTCAAGTTCTCTTCACAAGCTTACATCTAGTCTTCCCTCAACAACCTTAGTTGGGGGTAATTCACTAATCAAGATTTGAGTACAAGAATACAATGATACTCTCAATTGTTATCCTTACACCACTCTAATATGAAAACAACAACATTAGAGAGGATACACTCACTCTTAATCAATACAAGAGATGCTTCAGTTAATCTCTAACCTGGTCTACCCAACATAGATGCTAAATCAAATACAATGTATAAGAACTTGATTTGATCACACTCCTATAGTGCAGAAAAATCATAACATATGAAATACAATGTATCTTGAATGAATTCTTGAACGGTTGATCACCAATGAAGATTCAAATCCTCCAAGAATACTTTTTGAGGAAACCTATACTCAAAACTCATAGAGAATGTTTGTATTTGCCAATTTTAAATCGTTAAAGAGTCAAGTCTCAAGTCTGGTTTATATTGAAAACCATATTTTGTTGCAGTTTAATTTATTATGTTAATATTATAAAAGATTAGGCTTTTGCTTTTGTTTTAATTGATTATGTCAATTATATAATCGATTATATTGACATTTATGCTTATAATTGCTTCTTTCAACTAACCTAACATATTAGTAACTAACATAATGAATTAGACCTTTGTCTCTGTTTTAATTGATTATGTAACTTATATAATCAATTATTTTAACACGATTTCTAGTTTTACTTCCATTTTCCTTTTCTAACAGATTATGTTATTTGTATAACAATTATGGTTTCTCTTTGTTTTAATCGATTATGTAACTTATGTAATCGATTATAACAGTGTTTTGTCCTGTTTTGCATTCCAAGTGTTTTGGCTTAATCTAATGGATTATATTACTAATGTAATCAATTAATACTACTAGAAAACTATATTCTTGATCTGTTTAGACCTATTTCATTTATTCTTTCATGATTAATACATCTAGTAGTAATATGTTAATGATTTAAACAATTGTTATGTCATTTTGTTGTGCAAGGATGATTAAAACCATTTCTAATCATTTTAAACCATTCATCATCAAAAACCACCAATATATGTGGAGTATATACTCCCCCTATCAACAATATTGATGATATGTTAGTAACTAGTTTAGACATGAATGAGATCATAAGCTTGAAACAATAATTATCAAAGGAATTTGACATGAAGGATTTAGGTCCAACAAAAAGGATCCTTGGAATGAAAATCACAAGAGATAAGCAAAAAGGTATTTGCAATTATCTCAGAAAGAGTACATTAACCACGTTTTGTAAAGATTCAACATGAGCGACGTCAAAGGAGTTAGCACGCCTTTGGCTAGTCATTTTCATCTATCCAAAGAACAGTCCCCTCAGACAGAGAAAGAAAAGGAATTCATGGATAAATTTTCATATGCTTCAGCTATTGGAAGTTTGATGTACGCGATGATCTGTACAAGGCCAGACATTGATCATGTAGTGGGAATTGTTAGCAAGTTTATGTCAAATCTAGGTAAAGGTTATTGGGAAGTTGTTTAATGGATTTTGATATATCTACGAGACACTACAAAGAAGTGTTTGCACTCTAGCAAAGGAGAGTTAAGAGTACAAGGTTACGTAGATGATAATTTGGAGGTGAAGTAGATCACCAAAGAAGTACCAATTGATTTTCAAGGATTGTTAACATAGTTGGGATTCATAAAAAATATTAGTGTTTTGTATAATGATAGTAATAGTTCAATACATCTAACAAAGAATTTAGCATTTCACTATAGGATAAAATAGTGATAATCGTTATCAATTCATTAGATTTTTGCTTGGTGCTAATATTGAAAGATTCTTAGGAGTAAGAATCCGGTAAACATATTAACAAAAGTGGTAAGCATTAATAAACTCAAATTGTGCTCAACTTTGCTTGACTTGCTACAGTAATATATTACAGAAGATTATTGAATATTTTGAATGCATGGGTTAAAAATGTGGGTTTTGTAAAACAAATGTGTGTTTCTCTCTAAATTCTAAATATGTATAATATATTAAAATATAAATTGAAAATTATTATCATCCACAGTTTTGCTTTTGTTCTCTAATTTGGTTTTTTAAAATATTTGGTAGATACCTATTAAAAGAAATAACTTTATAAATGTGCAGTTAAATTAAAATAATTCATAATAATTTATTTTAATAGTTATACAAATTAAGAAATACATTATATGAAATGTGTATTTCTATTTAATTTGAATAATTTATTTTCTATAAAATATTTAGGTATATTTACACTAAGTTATTTTAAGTTATAGCTAACGATAAAATTTAATGGATAACTGATCACATTATGTGTGTTCTCTATATTAGATTGTATTTTATAAATTACTGTAAAAAAAATAAAAAAAAGGGCATAATCTTCTGAAGACTGAGCCATTGATACTTTAATTTGAATTATTAATTCGTGTTTGACACAAATTGGTGTACGATCTTTTAGAATATTTTATGGATATTTAATTTATAAAGTAGTAATATTTTTATGATAATAATTTATAATGTTTTACTTGATAATTTTAATATATATTATTTTAATTTAGATTCACACAATAATAATTATATATTTATCATGTTTTTAAGCATTAATGTATACTTTTTAATATTTATATTACATATTATATTCTATTATTTTAAAAATAAATGTATTGACGTATTGTATTATATATGTGTTGTATTCAATACACATATCGTGTGAATCATATATAGCTGAAGAGTGTCCTGGTCTTTCAAACTTTTAAATTTTTGGTGTATGAATAAAACACATAATTTAAAGTTAATAAATAGTGAAATGTAAAACTAAAAATAAAAATAATTTATTTAGATATATTTTAATTTCTTCCCTCTTAATTATTGAGTGTTTTTACTGTTTTTGTTCATCATTCACTCTCTCCCATGTTTTTTTACAAAGAGAAAAAAAAATTAAACCCAAAAATCACACATTATTTTTGTTCAAATTTCTTATATATTTTCTAATTCATTGTTTAATTTGTCTGATTTTAATTTTTATGTTTCTATAATTATAAAAAAATATTTTTTAAAATTAAGATTGTCGAAACAAGATTGAAAAATAAAATGAAAGATAATTTTTTGTATATATAGTATGATTATTTAAATTAAAACATTTTATTAAAAAATTAATTTTAATTAAATTATTGAAGAATTAAAAATTTAGACAAAAGAAGGAGAAATCTTTAAACATGTATAACTTCTTTATGGTTATAATTATACTAAATTAAGTTTTCATTTTATTATGTTAGTCACAATAGTTAAATATATAAATTTTAAAATGAAAATTCGAGAGAAGAATGATGATCATTTGTGTTTATAATAAGAATGAAAGACAGAAAACATCATTAAATATATGCTTATTGTTATCGAAAAATTTGAAGAAAAATGAGAAACACTTGGTAAGAACTTGTCCCTCAATTTTGATTTTTTTCTTGAAAATTTTGATCACTTTATTCAAAAAGAATAAACTCACAACTCTCTAGTTTTCTTGTATAATTATGGTTTTTTTCTTATGTGTGTGTGTGTATATATATATATATATATATATATATATATATATATATATATATATATATATATATATATATATTAAATATATTTAATTGTATAAATATTTGTAAGCCTTTAATTAATTAATTATAATGTCTTTAATTATGTAAACTAAAAGCATTATTATTTTTCAATATTGAATTACCTTATTATAATTAATAGCAAATATTTAATTTAGGTTTTAGTAATATATATATATATATATATATATATATATATATATATATATATATTTAAATAATATAATAAAAATTGGTTACTTAAATTAATCTCTCACTAATGAAAATACATTAGCGTATGTTCACATTTTTTATAATAATAATTTTAATGAAAATAATTTTTATAATTTAATTGTAAATATTTTTTATTTATTTGGTAAGTAGTTTTATAATTAAAAGAAATTGTTAAGTTTAAAGAAATAATCACTTAAAAAGTAAATTGATAAAATAATTATTTTAATTCGAAAAAAATATTTATTTAATGAGTAAAATTTTAAAAAAAATGTAAACACAAGAAAGAGAAAATCTCTATATATGTATAGATTTGAATATTTTAACTTAATAAAAGAAATCTTACCATCTCACCCTACCTATTGGCGGAGATGGGAATCCAGGCCACCATTCACCAGGTGGGCCCCTAAATCCATTGAAATTTTATAGGTCCAGTTTATTTTGTTTACTCTGCCTAATTTTTTAACTAGTAAGCTTATTGGCTCGTTTTTTTTTCAAATTAAAAATTAAAAAAACTATGTTTTAAAAGTTTAATATTTTTCATATTAAATTAATTTAAAAATTTAAATATATACCAATATTGTAACGTAATTATAATAAAATATTTTTTTAATTTTTTATATATAAATATATATTTTTTTAAAAATGAAAAAAAAAAGTGACCAATCGAAACACACATTAAAAAAATAAGTCAAAAATTTAATCTATTTTAATATTACACGTTAATCTTATCTATCCTAACTTTTTACTTATTAAACAAATCTGATTCATTTTGTCATCCCTAATTAGAGTAGATGAGTTAAAAATATTAACTCCTTCTACCAAACCTCCTATGCCAATTTTAGTACTCCTACCTATGTATTGAAAGTAAAATTTTATATTTACTTTTATGTCATATGTTTTATATATAAAATTATTTTCTAAATATTTATTAATTATTTATTTAATCACATGTAAAAGAAATACGACGATGAAATAAGATATTTTTTCATTATAATAGTAGAAATTAATAAAAAAAAATAATCCCATAAAGTTTGAATAAAATATCAAATAAATACAATATGAATATAGAAAGGAAAAAAAATTGTACTATAATCATTCAAAATTATATATTTATTTTAAAAAGTCAAATGTTATTTATTTATACATTATAATCAATCTGCACACTTTCCTAGTTGTAAGGATTAACTCAAAAAATAGCTATGAATACTAGTTTATTTATTATTTGTAATAAAAATGTGTTAATAGGGCTAATATTGAGAAGAAAAAATGAGTTCGGATTTAAATGGTTATTTGTTTTACTTCTTGAATATAATTCATCAAATGTCTTGAAATCTTAGTAGAGATTAATTATATATATATATATATATATATATATATATATATATATATATATAAATCTTGTCAGAACTCATTAAAATGCATCCAAAACTTCACCTGTCAGATTTTATTAAATCGCACCCAAAAACCCCTCTGAGCGGATGCCACGTGGCAAGCCTCGAGGATTCTAAAATCAGATAGTGGAAGGCAGGTGTCAGCGAGTGAGCGGACGTTCGTTTTAACGAGAGAAGTAAAATCTGATTTTCTGAAATTTCCGTTTCACTCACTCTACATGCACCCTTCTTCCCCAACACTCTGAACTTTTCATCTTCTCCTACTTCTCTTTAGAAACTTCCCCTTTTCTCTACCAAAATTCACCCTTTTTCGACTCTGATTTCTGTTTAGACACCGTGGAAGCACTCCCGGGGTCCCAAGCTTCATCTTGAACCGAACAAGTTTCGAGTTTGAATGGGTAAGTGTATCTGTCTTTGGTCGTTCGTCTTTTGTTACATGCAAACCAAGTTCTGGTTGCATGCGGAGGTGTAGTCTAAGTTATTTTTGGTTTCTTGCTGTTTGGTTTAGTTTGAAGAATTAGTGATCGTTGAGGGTAGAAAGATTGTAGTCGGACGAACCAAAAACCTACTCTTAGGCCATTAATCACGTATCCAGGTAAGAGAAGCTTATTTAATTTAATTTAGTATGTTTCCTGTGCTGCATGAATGTTGTTGAGTTACTAAATTAAAGTGAAGTATGATTATTATGATATTTGACTATATGATATATGATGGTTGCATGTTCTGATGTATGAAATATATGAAACTTATATGATATGGATTGTATGAAGTATGAAAGTTGATTATGATATGAATGTATAAAGTTATGAAATTTCATGTTAAGAAATGAGTTGAAAAGAAATGATTCTGGTATGAAATTCTCATATGAAAGAGTACGTTTGTTACTGAACGGTCATTGACCGTTCGGTTTTCCTGGTAAACATAATAAAATGGGATTCTTTCATTTGGAGAGAACTCTAGTTGAGGACGAGCGTCCTCGTGTGGTAATGCTATGCTTGAGCGTTCGGCCAAGCACAGTTGTATCCGGGTATCCGTTGATATACTAAAATTATATATATATATATATATATATATATATATATATATATATATATATATATATATATATATATATATATATATATATATATAATGGTATAATTTCGTCATTCGTAAACACTACTTCGATAGCATCTTAGTTCTTTTATCAAAACTTTCACTTTAAGATTTTAAGTGCTCGGTCTTATACCAAGCGCTCGTACTGAGTAGTGCTCAGTCTTATACCAAGCGCTCGTACTGAGTAATGCTCGGTCTTACACCAAGCGCTCGTACTGAGTAGTGCTCGGTCTTACACCAAGCGCTCGTATTTATCCCTTATATAATCTATGTTGATGAAAAATAGCGTTCGTTCAATTTTGGTAGAACCTCTCTTATTGTGTTTTGTCTTTGACTGTCAATTAGGTTCTTGATGCTAAACTCAATTACACTAAGTATTTACAAGCATTCAGTTTCTTCCTATGATATAATTCTAAGTATTTTTCATACCTTGAAATATTCCTATTCATTGGTTTCACTTTGGAGTCGTCGTTCTCGGTCTGGTCTTTTGATGTTCGAATGGAGTTCTCAAGAGTCGGTTCATCAAACTGGCTCGACGTTGAAATTGACATTCGTCCCATTTGTCCTTGGAATATATTATTGCGCTCGCTAACTTTCTTAAAAAACGATGTCAACCCTTGGTCTTATGACATTTTCAAATTTAAGGTCTCCCTTGTTCGTCATTCAAGCGTTCCGGGGAGGAACGACTCATGTATTGAATATTGGATTTTCGTAAAGTATGACTGTGGGCACTTTGGTAGGTCCTAGTCCTTCGGGGTACTTTGGACAGATAGGATTAACCTCGGGTGGTAGTTGTTGAGTGTATCCCAGTTACTACATCACCCGGGTGCACGAACGCCTGTAGCTACACAGACTTCATACAGTCCGGACGGTCAGTCTAGTGATAGGCTTAGTAATGATACTTATGTTAGAATATTCTTGTGTTGGATTGTTTAACTTATATGCTGAAGTATGAATTAAATTACGTAAGCTTACCCTGTGTTCTCCTTGTGTTGTCTCGTTTTGTACGTTCGTCTTTGTCATTGTAATGATCATCCGTGTGGATGTGAGCAGATGGAGACGCGTTGTTGGAGGAAGCACTTGAAGAGGAGAATTTGGTGGAAGTTGAAGTCAAGGCCGAACCTTAGGACGTCCGGTTATTTAGATAATAGTTGGTTGTGAGGTGATCGTTCGGTCACCTCCTCTCTTTTGTTTTTATCTGATCGTTCAGTAAATTGTTTTGTAAAACCGTTCGATCATGACATTTCTCATTTTTGTACAATTTTAAGTTAAAACCTGTACGTAAGGTCGTTCGGCTTTAGTGTAAGACTGAACTTATTTATTATTAAATGTAATCAATTTTATTATATGATTTTATCACTGTATTTTTGGGATGTTACAAATCTTGGAACGATCTTCGATTTTGGTGAGCTTTGAGACTATGTTACTTCAACTTTAAATAATATAAAAGTTATTTACATGAAAATGATAATTATCCCTCAAAAGTTTATTTATTTGAAAATTTTAAACAGTTTAAAAAAATGCATTACTTTTTTAAATAAAATCAACGTAAATTTTAAATAGGAATCTAAATTATATCAGAATATAAATAAAAAAAATTTTAACCACTATAAAAAAATCATATAATTATATTTTTATTTTTAAAACTTTTTATAATCTTTTCTAAAAGTATAAATCATTATTTTTATTTCTTTTATATTTTAATTTCTCATTATCCTATTGCACTTTTAATTATACGCGGAGTGAAACCGATGTTACCCGGACTGATTATTTTTCTATATAGCATGCTAGTACCTTTACATTTTTTTCTTTTCGAATTCAAGTATTATTTATTTATCTTAAATTTAATATTAATTTTATGTATAGAATAGTGCCTTTAGAGTTTGAAAAACAAAATATTCAATGGCTAAAACTAAAATTTTAAAAAATAATAATTAAAATTTTAGAAGAATAAAAAATATATAGAAATCAAAATCAAAAGTTGAATCGAAAGATACTTAAAATATATTTAAACAAACTTTTCACATGTTTAATTTCTTTATTCCTTTTCTTTTTCAAATTTTAATGATTTTTTTTCTTCGATAAAATTAGGGAATGACGCTATTTTCACTTTGATTATATATATTTAGATTTATGATTTTTTTTTCCTATAATACAAAACTCTCATCCAATATCCTATAAGAAAGATTTTCATCAATTGAGAAGAATATTAATGCTAATATTAATCTAATAACACTCCTGATTTCTTATTAGTTAACAATTTGTATTAACTTTTAAATTATATAACTAATATAATTGATTGCGTACAAGACTAGATGTTGAGTTATGTAATATCTCAAATACATTGAAACCATAGCATAGTTAATAAGATAGATCAATTAACTGATTGGAAAATAAATATAAAATCATTTTTATAATCATTCAATGTAACTATAAAACTAACTTTATATATAACAACTACAAGTATCAAAACTAAGTATAAGAATGGTGTCTCAAAAATCACCAAAAAAAGGATAAACACTAAGAAAATAAAAATACTAAATCTACTAAACATTTAGGGCCACCTAAACCTACTTAATCATCACATCATCAAACTCTGCTCACACCCACCAGATATCATCGCCTAAGAGGATAGAACATATAGAACAAACAATCAAGAAAAATACAAAAAGGATAAGCTAATTGTAAAACGATTATACATATTAAGATAAATTCAACATACAATTTCAAGCACACCATTAGTAGAACATCATTCTCATTCACACTTACTAACTTAGACTAGGCAAAATCCCTTACAATATTGTATAAATGTTGAGCCATGGAAGGTTTGCACATATGTGGTGGAACAATTGACCCATTCAAAGCTATCACACAAGGTTAGTCCTTAAAAACGTCATTTTCCACAATGAAGAAGAAAGGACCCCAAGCTAGGACATCCTACTCATCTCACGACATGACTCTTTACTCTCGAATTAAGCATGGATGACCATTAGAGTATCAGGATAAACTCTATATCGACTTCTTATTGTTTGGAATCCAAGTGTGAGTCTAAATCCCACATTGGATAGAAATGATAAAGTAGAGCAGTATATAGAAATGATAAAGTAGAGCAATATATAAAAAATGAAAGAACCATTAACCCATTGCCTTAAGGTTTTGGGTAAAAAGTGGTGTCGATCCCTTATATAGTTGGCTCAAATGTTATTGGTGTTTGTGTAACCCACAGGGTAACCTCCTCCTTGATAGACCCAACACTTACCTTGAGAAAAACCCTGCTGGTTGGTGCTCAGCGCCTCAAACTGGCGCTCACACTCTGCAACCCGAGAGTCAGCGCCTAGACTAGCGCTCAATGCCCTACTACCCGATAGTTGGGGCCCAGACTGGCCCTCAGTGCAATGATAGATGCAATACCTCTATTTCTTTAACCCTAAACACTGCCCCTTACTTCTAATACTCTCTAGGACCCTAGAAACACTAAGAAACCCCTGGAAACACCATTATAACTTAAATTTCTCACTTCAAACCAAATTAAGCCCTTTACTCAAATTTGTCACTTCATCTCTACCTCTTTTAACATTTATTTCACTGCACAAACTGCATAAACAAGTCTTAAAGGACTCAACATAAGACCATAAACTCTCCAATTCAACCCAGGCCTACTCACTTAGAAATTCACTACCCAAAACCCCTTTTTTGGACCAAAAACCATGCAAATACACCCTAAGAATTCCTCTACTCCATAATACACCATATTTTTACTAGTTTAAGGTCTCAACAAGTCTTAAATGACTTCAAAACAATTCCCATACTTCTATTTTTCTTCAACCACCATTTCTTCAAAACTCACTTACCAAAACCCCCCCTAATTTCACTCTAAAACAAGTAGAAAATGAACTCAGTTGTTCTCTCTCAATCTAACTTCATAATATAAGAATTTTAGGATGTCAACCAATCATAAACCACCCCCTAACACTTACCAAATTGTATGTTCTACATTAAATTCAATATTACCAAGAATTGTATACCAATCCTCAATTTAACCAACAAGTGGGATATCAACCTCCCATTTTTACCAACAATAATATCAACACAATTTTACCATTAAATCATTCTCATTTCAACATACATACACTAATATAATTAAATATTAGTCAATCTCAAGAACACACTAATTAAGCACACACAATTTGTTATTTTTATTAATTTAACACATAAAAGCTATCACCTAATTATATGCACACTAAATAAAAAATTTCAAATCTTCCTAATAAATATATGTATGAAAATGAATTAGCTTCCCTTAACTTAGGGAAAACTACGACATCTCTAATATAGTCGCCCGAAGTTTCCACGACAAAGAGCTTTAGAAAAGCCTACAAATCACTAGTTGATGATTGGAAACAAACCTTATAACCTCAAATTTACAAGGAATCAAAGGAGGAACAAATTTTTTTTGTACATGCAAAACAAATTTACATGTATGATCAAAGACCGAGAAAAGAAAGAGAAAAAGGATAGAAACTTGCTCTATTCACTAGTGCAGTCAAGGGAAACGACAACAGTTATTTTTGTCCATAGATAATGGTTTCGCAACCGAGGTATATACTAACGAGGTAAAAAGTATACCAATTTCATTCACAAAAATATACAAGTGTGAAGTCATCAAACAAAATGATGAGGTTGAGAGCACAACAACTACACCAGCAATTCTACCAGCACAACAACTACACCATCAATTCTACCAGCACAACAACTACACCAGCCTTAACAACACTAACTTTGTAATACAGAATCAAAGTACCTTCTTAGTTTGGTGTCATAAGTAGCTCCAGGCTTCCAATTAAAAGGAATAGGGATGTTTGGTGTAATCCAATTAACGCCAACTTGAAACCTCGGCAGGATTGAACCTCTCGGTGGATTAGCAAAGTCAAACACTACCCCATACACTCCTTCCCTTCATGAGCATTCCATCGAACAGGTTCTATGCGGGGGTGCCCATCTGCTGTGGGAGATCAGGATGAGGAGAAAGGGCATCATAGGGCGATAGAGGAGGCTGTCAAAAAAGTGGGTGGCGTCGTTGGTGCCGCCGGGGGCCTTGACGCAGACGTCCTAGAAGATCTTGTGATCGGAGACGACTTGGAGGAAAAGAGAAAGGTAGCCGTGGCGACAGCGGTAGGGGTTGAGGTTAGGATTGCTGTTGGAGGTGGAGCGAAGATGGACGGGGGTGGTGTCGATGGCGTCGCACATGTTGGGGGAGGAATGTGAGTTCTTCGAAGGCCTGGGTGCTCTCGAGGAGGCGGCGGTGACCAACAGGTAGCAGATCGAGGGAGTAGCGAGGAGGCAGCTGACCATGTTGGTGATTTTGAAGACGAGGTACAGATCGAGGGAGTAGCG